>VZRL01003878.1:3155036-3212235 GCA_013397895.1 Origma solitaria | reverse complement strand
GGCGGCGGTGCCGTCCGTGAGCATCGCGCTGGTCCGGGCCCGGCCGTCTCCGTCCCCTCACGGCACCGCGGCAGCGCCACTAACTTCTCACACCCTACCCGGCCGCGGCCGCCGCGCCGCCCCCCCCGCCGCTCCGCGCACGCCTATTGGGCGCGCTCGGCAGAGAGAGGCGCGCTATTGGCCGTGGCGCCCGCCACTCAGGGCGCGTCACGCGCTCCCAGCATGCTGCCCTGAGAGCGCACGCCGAGGCGGTAAGAGTGCACCGCCCCGCCCCGCTCGCACGGCCTCGCTTCCTGAACTTCCCGGGAGATGATTGGTCGTCCGGGACATCAATCATGTGCCCTGGCGGAGCTACGGGCGCCGATGGGGCAAACGGGCTGTCGATCAAAACGCATCCAGGAATCACGGTTTTGATTGGTCAAAATGCACATCGCTCACAACGCACGGCGTCTGGCGTGTCTCGATTGGCTTCTGCGTGCCCTGGGCCCGCCTCCTCTTCGAACCCCTCTGAAGGACTCCGTCAGCGCGAGACACCGTCACACGCCCGTCTGCCCCGAGCGGTGATTGGGCCGCAGAGCTGTCAATCGAAGCGGAGGGGACGCCTTCCCTCTGGCCCCGCCCCCCACCGAGTGCAGGCCGCCATAGGCTGGGCGCCAGTCCCTCCGCTCCGTCGGCCACGCCCACGGTGACGTCACTGCTCGGCCACGTGGCCCGCGGGGCCGGGGGGCTTTGGGGACCCCCCGGGGGGGTCTCGGGTCCTGTGACCCCGGGCCCGGGGCGATGTCCCCGCACATCCCCGGCCCCCGCCCCGGCCTAGTTTACGGAGAGGTTGATCTGAGGTCCCGGGCGGTGCATTGGCTCGCGCTGCGGAGGGAGCAGAGGGTTCGGGGCTGCACTGCGCCCACCCCGAGCGCTCCCGCGCCAGCTCCGCCAGCAGCTCGGCCTTGGGGTGCCTGTGACCGAGAGAGACTCCCAGGAAACCACCGACCTCCTCGGCTCTGCTCCCCGGCTCCGGCCGCTCCCCGGGGTGTGCCCCCGCCGCCCCCGGCCCGGGCAGGGGCCCGTCCAGCCAGCTCAGGTCGTGCGGGGAGAAGATGTGCTCCAGCCCCTTCCGGATTCCCACCAGCGCCAGCAGCTGCGGCCGGGGCCAGGCACGGGTCAGCGCCGCTGGGGCCAGGGGACAAGCAGCATCTCTCTGTCACATCCCTTTGTCACCCCGGGAGATGACAGGGTGGTGGCCTGTCACCCCTCCTGACTCTGTCCCAGGGGACCATACTTGCCCAACAGTGGCACTCAGCCTCTTGTGACAGCCCCACGGCCCCAGCCCAGGGGATGAAGGCTGGCGGCAAAGCCACGCAGTGGCCCTGGAGGGCCCCTGCCAGCCCTTGGGTGTCTGAGCACCCCCATGCACCACCCGCCCGCCTCCCGAAGGCTCATGCTCAGGTGATGCTCAGGGGCAGCACCCGGCCCACCACCAAAGCAGTGCCACCGGTTCAAGGAGCATCATACCATCACTGGGAAAATAATAGCAGCCATGGTGGACTTGAGAACCCAGAGCAAGGCCAGGCAGAGCAACTGGATGACAGTGAAAAAGTGCACCCGGCGCAGGGGCACATGGCGGAGGTAGGCAAGGTCCGGCTGGTGCTTGGCTGGCATCAGGAGCAGCCGCACACGGTCCATGAGCTGTAGTGAGAGGATGGCAGGTGGGTCATACCTGTCCAGCTACTGGGCAGCTCTCACCCACCTCACCTGTTGGGATCAGGGCCAGCAGGATGGGGTTTCACCATCATTTCTGCAACTCAGCCCTCCTGCCATCTGTGCTGACCCTCAGCTAATGCCTGAGCCAGGGAGTTTGTCTGCAAGGCCAGGGGTCCTGCTACCACCATTACCCCAGGCCAGGGGAGCGCTTTCCAGGCAGACCTCTAGAAAGGACTCTAGCTGCTCTTACAGGGTTAATTGAGAGATAACACCCCTTGATCCCACTCACTTTTCAGGAAACTGCTGCAGCCTCCTCCAGAGCACAACTCTGGGTTTCCCAAATGTAGGGCGGATGGGAATTTCCCAACCTGTCATCCAGAGCAGCATAATTGCAAGGAAACTGTGCTATTTAGAGAAATAAGTGGTGTAGATAATTCTGGAATGGAGATTTTTTCTTCTCCATTGGATTCTTGGGAGAAGAACAGAACTGGCATATGAGCAGCAATACCAGAACCAAAGGATTGTCATGTCCCAGCTCTGCCTGCAACTCCCAGGTGAGGAAGTCCTTGTGTCTTTGAGAGCAAGTCTGTGTTATCTGCTGGTCCCATTTCCCCCAAACCACCTGATCCATCAGTGCACAAGTTTCTCCAGCTCCTCAGCATCTCAGAGCCCTCCTTTTCCCTTTCCTCTGCCCCAGAAAGTTCCCTCTCTCCCTCCTTGTCCTGGGCCTGGTGGGAGACAGCTCCACGCCAGGCTGTACACCACAGAGCTAAAATCCAGGCTCCACTGTGCCAGTGGCAGCTGTTGCTGAGCAAACCCCTTCCTCTCCAAACAGCCCCCACCAACACCTCCTCCCAGTGCAGCCCTCCCTTACCTGGATGCTGTTCAGCGCCACCACCCCCATGTGCAGGAACACCCCATACAGCACTGGCATCGGGATGTGCTGCAAGACAGTGAGGTGGGGGATCAGCAGGGCTGTTTCCTAGGGATCTGTGCCTGCTAAGTGTCTTCGTGTGTAAAAGCCTGCATGTGTGTCCATAGCCTTTGCCTCCATCATTCCCAGCAGCCCAGCCTGGCCTTGTTGAACCACTTGAGGTTCACATGAGCCCATGTCCTCCATGGTCCCTTTAGATGGCATCTCATCCCACAGGTGTGTCACTGCACCTCAGCTTGGTGCTATCTGCAAATGTGCTCCATCCTGCTATGCATGTCTTTGATGCAGATATTTTCCAGTAGGAACACATGGAAGACACCACTTGTTACTAGTTTCCTTTTGGACATTGGGCTCCTGACTGTAAACCTCTGGATATGACCATCCAACCAATTCCTGATCCATCTAACAGTTCTTCCATCAAATCCCGTTTGGAGGTGAGAATGTTGGGAGGGCCCCATATCAAGGGCTGTACAAGACCAGCTTCAGAGGTGAGGAAAGAAGTCGCGGAAAAGAGACCTCCTGTCTGCCCACAGGTAATCCAGGGCCACTGGAGGGGTTTTTCCTAACATGGCAGTGGCAGCAGGTGAAAGCCAACAGCAGCCAGGTCATCCATGTGCCAGTGTGGAGAGGTAGTGGCGGGGTGTGTTTGGGGAGCACAAGAACCCCGATATACATGGGGAGGATGGACAGCTGACATGGGGCCACAGTGCCTTGTGTGACAGCTCTCCTGTGGCACTGGAGACAAGCCTTTGGGCCAGTCCATACCCACACAGTGCACAACTCACTGCCTGTGCTGGATTGATGGGTCAAGGGTGAGGAATCTCCCAGCCTTGCAGGATATGGCCACCCCCTGCCTAGGAAAAGAGGCCACCCCAGCCAGGCTTCCTACCTTGAGCACAGGGGCCATGAAGACCGAAACTCCCATCAGGATGAAGACAGCCAGGCCTGTCAGCCTCTGCTCCCTGTGGGTGGCAGCACAGGTGTCACAGGTGCCCAGGCTACCTTGGGAGCCCACCCACTGCCTGCCCTCCTGGCCCCCAGAGTCTCTACTCTTTGCCATTTTGATGGCCATGGGGAAGGGGGTCATCTCTGGGGAGATCCCCAAAGCCAGGTCTGATGGACACAATGAGCATGTCCCTGTCCCCTGGCTCCACAGCCATGGGCAAGGGGTTCCCCAGAGGTGGGCCCAGGCTTCTTTGTTTACCTGATGCCCAGGAACTCGGGGTGCTCGCCAGGGGCTGAGGTTGCACTCTCCTTCCTCAAGCTCTCCATGTGTGCCAGGGAAATGACAGTGGCTGAGACATACCAGGGGAGGCCGGTGACAGAGGTGACAACCATCAGGAGGGAGACGCAGAGGAGGTCCAGGTGGAAGCCTGCTCCTTTCTGCAGGGGAAAAGGCAGCAGAGCTGGGGGTGTCTCCCCTCTTTCCTGGCCAGTTTGGGGTTCTGCTCTCCCCTGGCTGCTTCCATGGGGCCCAGGCAGGACCTGGATCCTTCCCACTGGCTGGTGCTGCCTGTTCCCTGTCCCCTACTCACCTGCAGCTTGTACTCCCTGCGGTTAAGAATGACAGCTGTGATCTGCTGGTCCATGAAAATGAGGATGGTGACAAGGACAGCAGGCACTGCCGACACCAGGCAGACCCACCATGGGTTGGCTCCAAATGGGAAAATGATCCAGCCCCGAGCTGGGTTTGTGGGCTGTAGAGAGCAGAAGGGTCATGGCAGCTGCCACCCACTTGTGGGGTGTGCAGTGCAGCCGGGTGACGGGACCAGCCCTAGGTGCCCGGGCTGGAACCCTACAGACACCCAGGGATGCCCCACCTTGGGAGTGCCCTTTGGAGTGCCCTCACTCATCCTGAGGATGCTGCTGGGCAGAGTGACCCACCAGCCCTCCACAAGGACACCCTGGCAGTGGCAGAGCAGGGGGGTTCACTTGGACACCACAAGCCAGGAGCTGGGCACGTGCCCTTGGGAGCAGGTGGAAAAGGTGGCATTGGGCAGTGATGGTGGTGAGCCCAAGGAGGTGGTGGTGAAAGCCAGCTGCACTGGGGCCCTGCCAGCCCCGCTCCACACCCAGGGCAAGAAGACCAAGCCTAGAGCTGAGCTTGTGGCTCTTGCTCCAGTGTGAACTGTATAGTCCAGGGCTGAGCCAGGTTAATTATAGTGCATGGGATCAGCTGTATTCAGCTGTTTCTCATTTGCTGGGATTCAGTCTGCACCCCTGTAGGGCTGGAGCCAGCGATGGCATGGACAGTGACAGCACAGTGGGATACCTACTGCGGTGGGCACAGACCCACACCCTGACAGTGCTGTGCCCACCCTGCTGGCACCTTCAGCTCGCTGGGGACAAGGAGCTTGGGGGTCTCCAGGCCCAGGACAGCATCGATGGTGCAGAAGGCGAGAATGGCCAGGATGACGGCGAAGTCGCTCACCAGCTTCCGCACCTGCAGATGGAGAGGGCTTGGCCCAGGCTTCCTAGGGTGGTGGCTGCTCCAGGAGCAGCCCCAGGGTGCAGCACCAAGAGCCATCCCCATGTCAGTGGAACAGGTTGCCATGTCAGTGGGGTGGCTGAAAGATGCTCACCCCCACAGGGAAGTAGCGGCTGCTCCTGAAGTGCCTGAGTGCGATGCAGGAGAGGAAGGTGCCCCCAAAGAGCAGGAAGGAAATGAGGGTGACATCGGGCACATACTGGCAGCTGGTCCCCAGGAGATGCCCACCTCGATCCAGGCACTGGGTCCTGCTCAGCCCTGCCAGGGTGGCGGGAGGCTGCAGGGACAGGGCAGGCAGTGAGGAGGGATCACACATGAACACTTTGGGCCCACCCCAGCCCCTCACCTGCCTGCCTGAGAGCTGTACCTGCTGGGTGGCCAGGGGTGAGGGCAGCAATGTGTCATTCCCTGCAGAGCTGTGACCTGCAAAGTGACAGGGGTTCAGGCTGGTGCTGGCTTCATCAGTATGACCGGGATGATGCTGCCATCAGGCTGGGTCCTCAGGCTATTCCTGAGGGCTCAGGGTGCTGGATAGACTCCATGGGACTTCTGAGGCCCCAGCCCTGGCTGACGCCTAGGGAGCATCAAGGGGGAATGTCCCTGTGAAGGGCTTGGGTAAAGCACTAGACACTCAGAGGCACCATTGATCCCAGGCTAGCCAGCACTGGTGCTTTTGGCACATGGTGTCAGTCCCATTTCCAGGGTCAGTGTGGGTCATGTCATTTCCAGGGTCATGACTTCAAGCCTCAGGAAACAGCCCCTGATCTAGAGAGTGGGCTAGAAATGGCAGAGCAAACCCATCCAGGAGCCCCCTTCCAGGCCCTGGCATCCCCACACTGGAGGCACAGGAGATGGGCCAAGGCTCTCCTTGCTCCCTGTACTGCCCTGCCTGGTTCCTGGGCAGTTCCGGAGGGCAGGAAGAGGTGGACATGCTGTATGGAGGGAAGTGGAGGAATGTGCAATGTGCTCAGGCAGGTGAGCATGGGATTAAACAGCCTCCTCCTCCAGTGCCTTCCCCTATCCAGCCAGGCAACAGGTTCCCAGCAGGGTCCTGGGGCAGCAGCTTCCTGCTCCCCACCCACCCACAGCTGCTTGGGCTCACCGGGGCTGGACAAATTGCAGGTGCAGCTGTAGGAGGTGATGTTGTCCAGCCGGTACTGCCAGTTAATGGGGAAGGCATCTGCCAGGCTCAGCATCTTCTTCAGGGAGTCGTAGATGAATATCAGGCTGATGAGTGCGCAGAAGCCTTCCTCAGTGAAGCGGGTGAAGTACCGCACCAGGTGACTGGCCTCGGTGGCCACCAGCACCACACCAAAAAAGGCCACCCAGAGCCCAATCCAGAGGCGGAACTCCAGGTAGTCCAGGTTGTGGTCCCTGGAAGAAAGGGTGACTCAAAGCCTCGCCAATGATACCTGCCTGGAGTGATGGTGGCCCATGCCCCAGCTGGGGGACAGTGGGCTGAGGATCCTCCCTGACAGGGAACTCACTGGCTGAAGGAGAAGAGGAGGCGCTCAAAGACAAGTACAGGGCCGGTGCTGCTCAGGATGGTCAGGGGTTGGCCCGAAAAGAGGCAGAAGATGAAGCCAGCAAAGGCTGTGCCCAGGAAGCTCTCCAGGACCCCCTGAAATGCAGAGAAGGGGTGCACATGGCAGGGAGAGGGGTTGAGGGCCTGCCCCTCCCCAGCAGCACAGGGTCAGTGCAGGGGACCGTGGGGGAGGGAGGCAGAATTCAGGTGATGTTCAGGATGTTCTGGGGATGCTGGTAGGAGGTGGGCACCCAGGGGCCCTCTGGGCTGGGCTGCATACGTTTGGTAGCAGGCACCCCGTGGCCACACTGACCTGCATGTTGGCAGTTGCATCCCCCAGCATGCCCCCGAAGGTGATGGCATTGGTGACTGTCGCCAGGTAGATGTAGAGCACTGCTGAGAGGCACTGGGGGTGCAGGGCATCAGAGAAGTCGCTGCCATACCATGGTGCCTTCCTCCGGATGTCTCGTAGCAGACCCCCGAAAAGCCTGGGGCAGAGGAGGGAGATCTCAGAGCAGACCCTGCATGGAGCTGCACAGCAAGGGATGGTCCCTTCCCCTGGATACAGCAGCTCAGAGGGGCTTGGATGCAGTGGCCCCATGAGAACCAGTAACCTGCCCCAAATCCAGCACCCTGCTGCACCTTCCGCTGCCCTGGTCCTTCCAGACACTGACCTTCCTGTCCTCTCCAGCTCCTCCCCGGAGCATGGGTGCCCTGGGCTGGCTCTGTCCCCAGCTGCTGTCATGTCCCCATTGCCGTGTGGCTGCTGGTTCAGTGGGTCCACAGCGGTCCTGTGGCAGAGCAGAGCCTGAGACAATAGGCTTCAGGTTGGGACCCTCAAGACCTAGCTGCATTTAGGGGACACTAGGAGGGGAAATGGAGAATGGAGAGGGGCAGGGGTGCAATGAGGGCTTGTGTATCCCCTGATAATGGAGAGGAGAAAGATCAGGAAGAGGAGAGACAGCAGATGATGATCTTCAAAAATTTCTTCCAACTCAACCATGATTTCCTCTGGCAAGCCCTGGAGTCAACTCTTGCAGGACTAGTTTTAGTGGAGGAGCTGGGCAGAGCCCAGGGTGTCCTGCTCAGAGGATGTTTCACATCCAAGTGCTGAATTCCAGTGTTCCCATCAGCTCCCTTTGGAGGGCACTGAGGGGTTTTGCCATCCACTGCCAGGTGGGACAGTGCGACTAACAGCAGCAGGGACCAAAGCTGTGGCCCTTGGTGGGACCTGTGGAGGGGCTTGGCTGGGGGGAACCCCTGCTCCTGGGCAACTTCATCCCCATGGAGATGGAAGTTTCAATGTCACAGACAGAGCAGGATTGTGCAGAGGGGCTGGCAGATTTGGGGTGCCCTCCCTCCAACCCACCTCCTGCGCGGAGATGGCAGACGGCTTGGCGGAGGAATTCGGGTGCTAGGGTCCCATTTCCCAGGAGGAAGCACAATCACCTCATCCAGAAACGCCTCTATCCCTCTGATGAGGTCCTCTTGGTGCTCAGCCTGCCGGGCAACCCTTTGGAAGAGCTGTGGGGAGATGCTGTGGTTTAGCCACCGTGTCCCTGCATTCATCCACCTGGAACCTTTCTCCCAGCCTGCATCCATCACCAGGAAACAAACCCATCCACTTCAGCACAACAGGTGCCCTACATCCTGCAATCCCACCCAAGCCTTTTTTCTTATCCTGAGCAAGGGAGGCCACCAGCTCACCCCATCCTCTGCCCTCCACTGCAGCCTGCAGAGCCCATTCCAGGCCCATCCCGTGCACCAGGCTCACCTCATCTGTCAGCAGTGTGGCCATGGCCCTGCCAACCTCATGGTAGGCTTTCACTCTGGGGGGTCCCAGCAGGATGAAGAGGAACCTGTGGCAAGACAGCACATATCCAGAGCAGCCCTCTCCTCCCCAGGGGATGCTTCTCTGGAGGGGACCATGGGGTTGTGGGGATGCTGGGGATGGTGGCTGGGCAGGCCTGGGGGGTTTCTGCTATGCTAAAAGAGGGGTCGGGGCAGAAGACAAGACACATGTCTGCAGTGCCTGCTGCCACTGCATGGGGAGTGACAAAGACCATGGGACCCCAGGACCCCAGCTGGATCACAAGAGTTTGCAGAAATCCAGACTGGGAGGTGTGGGGGGACAGGTCTTTGAGGCAGGGGAAGAGGAATCCTCAGCTGGGGGTGTCTGTGGCATCATGTTCCCGGGAATGTTGCTCACAGGCAGGATGCTGGAGCGTTTGGGAAGGAGAGCTTGCCAGCAGCACAGGCAGCAGGTTTGACAGGACTCTAGGGATGTCTGACAGGATGTCTGGGGACATGGGAAGTGATTGCAAAGAGAGCTCAGAGCCCTTGATAAAATATGGTAAAAATCCCACACTTCAGAGGATGGTGCAGAATCTCCAGAGGGACAGTTCAGCCAAATGTTTAACTGAGTCCTCCACGCCTTTCCAAAACTGACAGAAATGGTTACAGTCCTGAAATCCTGAGGTTGTCAAGCAGTTCCAGTGACTGTACCCTGAGCAAACCACCAGAGAGAGGGAGGGAAACTCCTCTGGCAGTGCAAGTGGGGCTTGACAGAACCCTCTGATGCTGGAGGCCTCCGGAGCCTCCTCTGAAGGGACAAGAGGTGACCGTTGCCACCTGGGATTGCTTTCAACCAGACATCTGCACCAAGGTGATGGAAAAACCTTAAGACCCTAGGGATGGATCTGGTTGAGAGACGGCCTTAAGGTGGTGGCTGTGCCTGTGGAACAGCCTGGCATGGCCAGGAAAGGGAATGGCACCCTGGGCGAAGGGATGGGTAGGGACAAGGACTCCCTCGCCTACGGTTTGGGGAGGAAAATACAAGGCAAGGGGTTATCATGAAACCCTCGAGACCCAGAGACATTCACGGGGACTTGCCACCCGACTCCCGTGGAGGAGGGAATAGCAGGTGGGTGGATGTATGTCCTGCTCCTCCCAGCTCCTGGAGGATGGGTGCTCTGGGCAGAGTGACCAGGAGGTGGCAATGTCCCTCCTGATCCCCGCCTGCTTCCCCCGCGGGTTTCCTAAGGAAGTCCCCGGCTGAAGGCACGCTGCCCATTTCCCCTCACGGCTTCAGACGATGCATTCCTCAGCCGTGGAGAAACCATGGGGACCTCCTGCTCTGCTCCTTCCCCCCCACCCCGTCCCACCACTCAGGACAACATCGTGGGCAGCGGGAGGGCAGGAGGCTCCTAAAAGCCTGCATCCCACCCCGCCGCCAGCCCCCATGCTCCCGGCAGTAAGTGGAAAGCATCCAGAACCAACTAAGGACAGGGAATGCAGAGCCCAGTGGGAATGACCCAGGGGATGTCCCTTCCTGGCTGCCCGACAGATGCTCCACACTCAGCCCACTCTGGAGTGCTCCTAAGAAGCTGGGAAAAGCAGGAGAGGAAGCAGTGAGACAGGATTCTGGGACTACCTGTGGCACTGGGTGCCATTCCCTTTACTTTGGACAAGCAAAGCCTTGTCTGGTGCGGGAGGAAAGGAGGAGACAGGGACGGGGGAGGGCACAGAGCCATCGGCCATGTGCTGTTACCTGCTTGGGAGAGAAACCTCAGCCAGTGAGCCGAGGGACACCCCACGCCTGAGGCGAATGAAGGCAGCGAAGGGCTTTTCCAGGAATTCAACTTCACCGACAGCAACGTGGGCTGCTTCAGCCCCCGGTGGGACCTTCTTCTTAAATCTGTTTCTCAGCTGAAAGGAAAGGGATGCAGAAGCTGGGTGGGTACTCAGGATGCAGTGGCTGCTCCCAGCCCAGCTCCATGCTGCTGTACCTGCTCCTTAAGAGGTGTTTTGGAGAGCTGGGTTCTGGGCTCAGACCTGCCTTTGGCTTTCCCTACAAAGAAAGAGAGGAAGAAGCAAAATCCATGTACAAGCAAATGTGGGTACTGCCCCAGGCTGGAGGCAGGAGGATGCCTGGTGTGACAGCCGTGTTTCCTACCTTGGCAGGGGGAGAGACCAAGCTCGGCAAGGAGCTGCAGCAGAGATTTTGTGGGCTGGTGCTGTGGCTGGAGGAGCAGGAGGGCTGCCAGGCGCTCTCTCAGTTCAGGCTGCAGCTCTGCTTCCTCAGACTGCCCGGAAAGTGCTTTGTCTGCATCAGGGACAGGGACAGCTCTGAGTCCCCCTGGTTCATTGCCCATTGGGCAACAGCCCAGGGAAAAACCCCCTTACCTGGAGTAGCAGACAACCCCCCCAGGTACCCAACTGTCATTCATCAGTGCTGTCCCATAGGCACCTCCTGGTGGCCTGTCCCTCTCTGGTCCCATCTCCGTCCCAGGAGATGATCTTTGCATTACCCACGTACTGATTATTTCCTTGAAACTGGTGGCATCCAGATCCAGAAGCATCGTCCCCTTCTGCAGGCATATCCTCAGCTGGAACAGGCTGTGCAGGGGGAGAGCTGGGACATGGGGTGTGCTCCAGCGCTCTCCACCATCCTCCACCTTCTCCTCAAACTTTATCCACCTGCCCAGGGAGATGTGTGAGGTCAGCAGCAGAGTAGGTCCTGCGCCCTGTGCCAGGCAGTGGGAGCTGGAGCCTGGGTCCATCTGTGAGCTTAGCATGAGGCTGGCACAGGCAGGGAGGGGTTTGGGTGGTTCAGAGGGGCCTGCAGTTGGTTCCCAGCGTAGGGGCAGCTGGGCAGACAAAGTGGTTATGCCCCCATTCCTGCAGACCCACACCTTTTAAAGATCTGATCTGGGGAATTCTAACAGTAATGAGATGACAGGATGGCTCTGGTTTGAAGGGACTTTAAAGCTCATCTCATTCCAACCCCTCCACCATGGGCAGGAGCACCTTCCACTAGATCAGGTTGCTCCAAGCTCCATCCAACCTGGCCTTGGACACTTCCAGGGATGGGAAATCCACAGCTTCTCTGGGAAACTTGTGCCAGGGCCTCCCCACTCTCACAGGGAAGAATTTCTTCCCAATATCCCATCTAATGCTGATCTCTGGCAGCGGAAAGCCATTCCTACTTGTGCTGTCACTCCAGGCCCTTTTCCAAAGTCCCTCTCCAGCTCTCCTGGAGCCCCATTAGGCATCAGAAGGGGCTCTAAGGTCTCCCCCAAGCCTTGTCTTCTCCAGGCTAAACAACACCCCACCTCTCTCATCCTGTCTGCATGGCAGAGCTGTCCCAACAGAGCTGTTCCTGCCTTTGAATCATTTCCATGGTTTCCTTTGGATATGCTTCAACAGGAGCTGGATGTTGTGCCCCAAGAGGGTCTCACACAAAGCAGAACAGAGGGAGAAGCCCCTCCTCACCCTGCTGCCCGTGGTGCAGCCCAGGATACACTTGTCTTTCTGAGCTGCAAGCACACAGTGCCCACTGCTGTCCCATCTGTCACCCACCAGCATCCCCCAGTCATTCTCTGCAGGGCTGCTCCCAGCCCATCCACCCTCCAGCTGTGTAGGGCCTGGGGGTGGCCCTGCCATTAGCAGAACTTGCTGGAGTCAGAACAGAAGTGTCTTGAGCTGTTTCCACGCTCCGGCCATGCCAAATATTTTAACGCCGAGCACAGACAGAGCTTCCCTTTGTCCCCATGGGTGGGCGCGCAGCCGCGGGGTGCTCGGCGCGCTGCACGGGCAGAGCGTGCCTCGGCACAGCAGACTCCTGCCGAGGGGCAGCCGAGCGGGGACAGCAGAGCTGGCTGCCCGGGAGAGCCACACCTCGGCGGCTTTGGTCCCCACAGACCCTCCGTCCCCGGGGGGGAAGACACATTGCTGCCCTTAGACCACTGTGGCCCATGTCCCCATGCCCCGTCAGAGTGGTGGAGGGGTGGTGTGGGGCACGGGGACATTCCAGCCCCGGCGCAGCCGCTGGAGCCTTGGAGGGGCAGCAGAGAAGAGCAGGAGGAAGGGCGCTGTGCCTGGCCTGCCTGGCATCCTGCCCTCTCCCATGAAATTAAGTCAGCCCAGCGTGGGCACTGGCGGGGCAGAGCCCTGCCTTGGGGCTGAGTCTGAGGAACCGCCAGCCTCGGGACATGCGCTGGGCTCCAGCTGAGCTGGAAGGCTGGGCTACCGAAGCGTGGCCCAGCAGCTTGGCTTTCGCAGATGTGCCTACCTGGCCATCTCCCGCCACTCCTGCCCCGCCGGGGTGCTGAGGAGCTGGTTGAGCTGGATGAAGAGCAGCGGGCAGGTGACGTCCCCCCTCTCCTCCCACTGCAGGGCGGCACCAGCTCGCCTGGCCGCAGTGGCCGTGCAGGACGGGAAGATGCTGCAGCCGAAAGACTGTGAGGGAGCTCCGGGGCTGCTGCATTCTGGTCTGGGCTGTGAGCAGCTGTCTGCTGCCCGGAGAGCCGTGCAACCTGCCCTGGGCTTGTGGGCTTGCATGGCCACCGGCACCGGCAGCCACAGGCGTGGGCTCCCCTCCGGCACGCACAGGATCCCTCTCATCCCACACCTTATAACAACTGTGAACTGGTTTAAACTGGCCACAAACCAATACACAGGAGCCAAGCCCAAAACAACCACCTCAAAACAGCAGGGTCAGCCCCAGAGGTCCCAGTATGGCTGTGTCATGCCACATCCAGCTGCCCACCTTGGGCCAGGGACCAGGGGACCCACCTGCCCCTGCAGGTGACCAATGTGGACAAGGATGTGCCTGGGGAACAGTGTGTTCTCAGTCCTGATTACACCCTGTAGGGCATTGGTGAGGGAGTGGCAGAGCCAGCCCTGGAGAGCTGGTGGCAGTATTGCTGCCTGCACGAGGGTGCTGTGCCCAAGGCAGGAGGGGTGACACGGCCCATGGCAGCTCCTCCTGGGAAAGCAGATATGGGGACATGCTTTGGGGAAGGATGTGGCGCCACTGAGCAAATCCAGAGTGGGGAAATGAAGGGCTGCCAATGACAGGGCTGACATCAAGGGTCAGGAGGTCATCAGGGCTGTGGCCGTGCTGGTGTTCAGAGGGCTTCTGTGTGGGCTGCAGCAGGTGAGTGGATCGAGGAGGAAGGACACGGGTACAGCCACATCACCCTGCCAGGGACAGGGACATGGCAGGGCTTGCACAGTGCTGCCAGCAGAGAGCTGTGCCGGTGCTCACTGTGCCCACCACCACCACGCTTGGCCCCTCGGTCCCCCGTAAACAAACCACAGGGCTGTGTGCACTGCAAACACAGTGGTGGGACCACAAACACCCACAGCTCCGGCATGGGCAGGCTGTGCTGGGGCCCGCTGGCCCCAACAGGATCCAGCCCCAGGAGCAGCTGGACCAGGGCCAGGCACAACCACAGCAGAATCATGTTTTGGGGGAGTGCAGGTGGGTGTGTGGGTTCCTGAGGTCCTGGTACCTTCCTCGCAGGAGCTGAGGCCAAGGATCTGGCCCAGGGTGCCCAGGCTGTTTGTTCTGCGATACCAGCAGGTACCATGGTGTATAGAGGGGTGCCCTTAGTTGGGGTGGGGATCAGAGGTGGACGTCTGGCAGAAGGACTCATAGATAAGGAACATCGGGAATGCCATGAGCCACCCAAGTCTTCCCAGGGGTTCACCTCCCCATCCTGTAGGGGCTGCCTCAGCAGCATGAGTTGGGACATGACTGGCATTAGGTGCAGGCAGGGAGGCTGTGAGGGGCTGCAGGAGGTGGGCAGGAGTCATGGGAGGCAGTGGGAGGTAGAGGAAGGAAGCAGAGGCAGGCAGGATCAGCAGCCTGCACACATTCCCCCCCCTTGCCTGCTGCCAGCCCTCTGTGCCAACAGTCTCCCTGGCAGCTGACGTGAGCTTGTACCTCCCTCTCCCGAAGTGCCAGGTCAGCTGGCAAATGCTGCCCGCGCACACCACCCAGCCTGGCCCTGAGGACATGGTGGGGGACTGGCAGGGGCAAAAAATTCCATCCCAACATGGGGACCTCCCTAGGAGCCAGTGTGCGGGACTGCCCAGGGACACAGCCCCTTGCCCATGCCACCACCTTGCTCCGCTGCCAAATGCTTTGGGCTCCTGATGGCCGGAGGAGGTGGAAGGAAAAACATCCAGCAAACAATTGCAAAAGTCAAGTCTGAGCAAGAAGGAGGGTGTGAGCAGGGGGGTGCCAGATCCGGTGGTATTCCTTGGAGACGGCAACAACAATGGCAGGAATATTTGCTCATGCCTAGCTGAGCCCAAACCAGCCATGAGCTGGAGGCTCAGGACCTCGAGGAACCAGCCAGGAGCCTCTGCTGGTCCAAACGGGAGCTGGGTCAGGACCCTGCACTTGCCCGATGCTGACGTCAGTGATGTTTTTTGGGCTGTCACCTTTGCTGAGGATGGGGCCAAACACAACACACCATTGCCAGCATGGTGAAGGGGATGGGGAAGCTCTGGCAGTGCCCAAACACAGCAGGCTGGGACAGGGACAAGGACTGGCTGGCTGGGGGGCGTATTGTGAGATGAGGCTGTGACTCAATCACTTGGGCTGCAAAGGGGCACAAAAGGGGCCTTGGGGACAGAAAGTGTCTCTGCTGCCATCTCAGGCTGCCACCACCTCTCTCTCTCCCGTCGCTGGTGGAGTGGCGTGTGGGCGGCCGTGTGCTCCCTATCAGAGGGTCATCCCATCCCCAGGGCCTCGAAGAGGTGCAGCCCTGACTCCTGAGGCTCTGCCTCTCACCTGGTGCTCCTCTTGTGAGGTGCACTCGCTCCCGCAGCACCCTCGGGCCACATCGGGCACCCATCCTGCCAACCAGGGCCTAGGGCCACGGGGACCATCGGGGCTCCCCATCTCTGCCCGTGGCTGGTGCCACTTTCCCCTGGACATCTCCTACAGAGACTCTTTTCTCCCCGGGCTCTCACCGCCCAGCCCAGCCCGCAGCACGGAGCGGCACCGGGGCGGCGGTGGCTGTTGAGACCCTGGCCCGCCTCTTCAGCGAGAAGAGCCCACCGGGCCCAGGCCACGGTCCCTGACTCCGGTCCGGGCCGACAAGCCCCCCCGGAGCAGTGGGGAAGCCCTTCCCGGGGCGGGACAGCACGCAGCCCCTCCCCTCCCCGCTCCGCCCCGCCGCCCGCAGCTTTCTACCCGCCGCGGGGCCGCACTGCCGGAGAACGGGCAGCGCTGCGGGACCGAGAGGAGCACGGCACTGGCTGGACGTTTGTGCCCGCGGGTCATGGACGGGCGGGCGGTGCTGATCCAAGCGCTGCTGGCGGCAGGTATGGGCTCGCGTGGGGAGGGTCCCGGGTCCGGGCAACGCATGCCAGCGCCGTCCTCGACTGGATGGTCTTGAACATGTGGGGGGAATGGTCTTGGGCAACGCGGGTATGGCCCGTCCTGGGCAGAGGGTCTTGGGCGCGGGCAGCGCGGCCCTAGTCCCAGGTGTGGGCAGACGGGAAGATTGGTCCCTGTCCCGCGTGGGGGGGCCCGGGTAGGGCAGTGTCAGCCCCCATTCCTGACCGCTCTCTCCGCAGTGTGTTCGGCGGCGGCGAGCGGGCTGCGCCGGGACGAACTGCACAACGAGGTGCTGCACAAGGGAGGCGGCGGGGTGCCGGTCCCTGCCACGGCTCCGCTGCTCGGCGGCAGCCCGGAGAAGGAGGGCGGCGGAGCGGCCTCGGGGGACGACTTCAGCGAGCTTCCAAGAGGTATGGACGGGATAAGGGGTCCCAGGGCGGAGCCGGGGTCGCGGGACGGGCTGGGCTGGGGGCGGCTGGAGCCGGAGAAATCGCGAAGGCGCCGGGCTGAGCTCGGCTCAGCCCCGAGGGTACCCCGGCAGAAGCTCCTGCTGCGCTTCGGAGGGACTTGCAGTGGTGGGTGGGAGCAGTGAGCAGTCCGCCGGTACCGAGCCCCGGTGAAAGCAAACCCGAGTGGGACTAGCTCGTGCGGCAGCAGCATGGAGCAGTGGCCCTCGTGCCAGGGGCTGATCGTGTTCCTGAAGTCCCCGGCAGGGCGGGTTTCAGCGGTCCCGGGCCTCAGCTGCTTGGCCGGGAGGAGACAGAGCCCCTCGTGGCGGGGTTGCCGTGTCCGGGGACCCGCGCTGCCCTCCCGGCGGTGGCCGTGGTGCGGGGACCGCCGTGAGTCACCGCCGCCCACGCGCGGCTGCGCCTCATTCCGCGGCAGGGCTCGTCAGCTGGCGGCCCCGCCACGGGGGCGGTGGGGGCACTGCCGCTCTCTGGGGCTCCCGAGCACCCACGCCGGGCTCCTTCCCCTGGGCTGGCACCAGAGAGTGCCCCAGGGACTGTCATGGGAGTGGGACGGGGGCCCATCGCGGGCTGAGGGGGTGACACCTACCTGTGCCTCGCACATGCGGCGTGCCCAGGGCAGTACCTGGCACCAAGATCGTGCTCTGCCCCGTACAGCTCACCCTCCCATTTTTCCGTGTTTTTCTTTGCTTTCTGGCTGTGCCAGCAGACTGTGAGAAAAAGCTGGCAAAACCGGGCTGAGCCACTCGCACCGGGGGGGCTTAGCCCCCGGGAAATGCAGCAGTGTGTGTCTGCTGGCTGTGGCTGGGAGATAACCCGCAGGGCAGAGGAGGCAAGGGACAGAACAGCCTCTGCTGTCAGCCTCATCCGGGGGTTCCTCCAAGCGGCAGAGTTTCCTGGAGTATCGGTTTTCTCCAGGCGCGGTGTGGAGGGTGTTGAAATAAATTTGCTAGGTGTGCAACCGGTGTGTGCCAGCTTGAGAGGTGCTGGTTCTGTCAGGAAGTGCTGGGAAGGAATTGGGCGGGTTACAACTTGGCCAGGCTGGACTCTGCTGCCCTCTCTTCCCCGAGCAGCCCGGGACTTCGTTCACCGGAGTCAATGAGCACCGTAGTTCAGGGGGAGCTGAAAAATCCCCCTTGGAGTAGTCAGTGCTCTCTAACACCTCAGCACGTAGTGAGATCAAGCTGGGAGCTGATCTTTTTGGCATCTGCGTGTCTTAAAAACCATTCCAGTATGCTTGCTAGAGCAGGGCTGTGTATGGGTGAGGAGCTTGGTGCTCTAGTTCCCACCAACCCAGCAGGGAGCTGGCCTGCCACCAAAAGCCACTGATTATTGCACCACAATTAAAACATACCGTTGTAATTCATGGGAATGATGCCCTCACCATCTCTTTGGCTCTGCAAAATCAAAATTTAAGGCAGGCTTGCTCTTTTAATCCTGCCCTGGGGTGAGCAAGGCATCCTTATGCCCACTGGAAGGAGAGTCCATCAGAGCCATGAATAGGGTCTTAGAAAAGCCTTTGCTTGTCAGGGAAATAAGGGCCAGATAAAGGGGCAATTAGCAATGTTCTGTATTCAGTGGAAACTGGTGCATATAATAGCAGCATTTGAGATGTATAAAGCTCTGTTCCCCCTGCCCAACTCCTTTCTTTCCTTGAGAATTGTTCTTATGAATTGGAAAGGCCATGATATTTGTGAGCAGCTGAAAAAAAAAAAGCCCCCCCGCCCCGTGGGCTTGGGGGCAGCTCCTAGCACAAAGGGCTGTGGGAGCCAGGGCTAAGCAGTTGTGGCAGCACTGGGATGTGGTTCTGCCTTCCCTCTGGCTGGCACGTGGAGCTGATCTGACTGCTGTTCTTCCCAAATTGTTTTTCAGTTGCCTTCCTGTCAAAGCCTCAAGGCCTCGTTACTCCCAAGAAAAAAGGGAACGGCAATAAAAGAAGAAAAGGCAAAGGCCTGGGGAAGAAGAGAGACCCGTGCCTGAGGAAGTTCAAGGATTTCTGTATTCACGGCGAGTGCAAGTACATCCGAGAGCTGGGAGCTCCCTCTTGCATGTGAGTTGCTGGCATGTGCCTGTGCGGGGGGAGACTTAGTCACGGTTCCTTCCATTCTCCAGGCCGGGCAGAGGAAAAGCAGAGATATTTTTAGTTCCCTATCCATGCAGGGACAACTCTGCCTTGGCCTCTTCCTTGTACTTCTTGAGAAGTGTCCGCCCCTCCTCCAAAGCCTTGGAGCCAGCATCCCCTGCCAGCATGGGGTGCTCTGGCGTAGCTGCCATGCTGGGGGCTGCAGAATGCTGTGTAGGGCGGGGGTCTGGCAGCTGCA
This sequence comes from Origma solitaria, assembly GCA_013397895.1. Classification (NCBI taxonomy): domain Eukaryota; kingdom Metazoa; phylum Chordata; class Aves; order Passeriformes; family Acanthizidae; genus Origma; species Origma solitaria. Next base: position 3,193,663 of record VZRL01003878.1, on the reverse strand, counting down.
GGCTTCTGCAGGTCTGATGTGGCAAACCTCATCCTGTCACTGTATATCCCCCACTCTGAGACTGGGGCTCCTGAATCTGTCGGGGTGCATCAGTGCAGGTGGGATGGCATCTCTGCCATGCATGCTACCAGCGAAGTGGAGACATCACCTTTGGGGACAGGCTGCCAAAGCCATGCCCAAGCTGTCTCTTGGCCTTATGAAAGACAGTGTTGCGTACCCCTCCTTGCCCACCCCCTGGGGTGAAGAGCAAGCAGGATCTAGATGAGGCAAGCAGAGGAAAAAGGATTTCCCTGCTGCTGGGGCACCTGGATACAGCACTGCTAGTGCGGGAAGTACCCAGGGGTGCATATTTGATCCCCACTGACGTGGGATGGACTTGAGCTGGCAGATACGTAAGAGGCTTTGTTCTCCACTATCAATCCTCTGAGCCACCCAGCCTTGAGCCCAGGGAAGATAATAGCTCCCTGGCTTATGGTGCCCACAGGATCTGCAATCCGCAGGGATCAAGCTCCACAGAGCTCCTCCAACTCCCTAGTTTCTCCCTGCGGAAGCTGTCATGAAGATGGGCCCTTGCACAGGGGACTCAGGACTGCCAGTGAGGGGAGATCTTTGCAGGCTCAATGTGGGATGCAACACCCCTGCCTAGGACCAGGATTGCCAGGTGTCCCCTGCCCAGATCCCTGGGGCTGGGAGAGAACCTGGGACACAGGCAAGCAGCAGGGATTTGGGGGCTGGCTGGGTCTCTTCAGCTCAGTGGCCCATCCCTGGCTGGCATCTCCCAGACCCATCACAGTTTTTATTAACAGTGGCCAACTGCCCCAGTCTCCTCTGATAAAGAGGCCTCATGTTGGCTGGTGTCACATGGTTGTGGCTGCTCTTGGTGGCTGGCTGGGCCTCTGTCACAAAGTCTCCTGAATTGTTGCTTTCTGGGGCACAGGGTGGAATGAGGATGCTGCTGGACTGGGTCCTTCACCTTTGCCATGTGCCCAGCCTTGCTGCTGTGCCTGGGAGGTGATTCTAGCATGTGGCATTGTGAGCCCAGGAGGAGGGCTGGGCTGAGTCCTGGCTTGGAAATCAGCCTGAGGGTCAGTGGCGCTGGATATAGAGGGATATATATATCTGGTTGCATCAGTGTGATGTGGCTCAGGGAGGGCTGGAAGCCTCCCAGCCTGTGTGGAGCGTTATTTCTGTTACATGAGCAACCTCCCAAGTCTCCAGGGGTGGGACACCTCTCAGCTGGCAGGGTGTGCAGGGACATCCTGCTCCATGGGCAATGCAGGGCCAGCTGCCTCACTGCTCCCATCCCACTTCCAGAGGTGGTCTGGGCAGCCTGTGTCTGCCTGGGAGTGACTGGGAAGAGCACAGACACCATTGCCTTCCACTGGGGGAGAGCTCAACCTTTCTAAGAGTCTTCACTTGGTGCAGGAGAAGCTTAATTTACCAGTACAATAGAGATGATGATGACATCAGACCTCCCAGTTCGTGGGTGTGGGGAATGAGGGGAACAGGCAGGGTGCTGGCTAAGGCTGAGCACACAGGCATCGCCTCTCCATAGGGTGTGGGGGACTCAAAGACCTCGTGTCATTTCTCACCACTGACCTTTATGACTTTCCTTCTTGCCCAGATGCCAGCCAGGGTATCACGGAGAGCGCTGCCATGGCCTCTTGCTGCCGGTGGAGCACCCGCCCAGCGCGTACGACCACACCACGGCGCTGGCCGTTGTTGCTGTTGTCCTGTCCTCCCTGTGTCTCGTCATCATTGCAGCCCTGCTGATGCTCAGGTGAGTGGGATGGGACTGAACTCTCAGATCTGTGTCCCTAGGAAGATCACGTGCAAGAGGAGGGTGGCAGGGACTTCTCCATTCCTTGAGCATCCCTTTGCTTGGCCTCGCAGGTGTCACAAGAGGGGTGGCTACGATGTAGAAAACGAAGAGAAGATCAAGCTGGGCATGACTGTGAATCACTGAGGATGTCAGGTGCTGGCAAGGTGAGCCCCTGGCTGGGCATGGGGCAGCAGTGGGGCTGGTGGACAGCCGGGGGCTTTGATGTTTGTGCTGGCTGGGACTGCTATGTGGATCCTGTGCCAGAGCTAGGCAGGAGCTGAAGGCAGCTTGAGTCTGGAGAAGCAGCTGGCTGGATTTGGTCTGAGAGCCTGGGCTGCCCTATGGGCCTCCAGCCCTCTTTTCTCCCCTTCCTGCTGAAGTTCCTGTCCTCTGACACCCCTATCACTCCCACCTCCTTCTTTCTAACCCCAAGTCCCTGCTTTTCACTGGTTTTCCATGCTTTGGGGATGTTTGGTAGTAGGGAAGCTGCTTCTGTTTTGTTTAGGTTTTTTTCCCGCTTGTTCTGCTCCCTCTCTGACCCTATGAGTCACTTCCCCTCCTTAGATATTGCCTCTATTTATATATATGTGTAAAAAACCCCTTTCCTTTTCATTCCCACTCTGCTTATTACTTGCACCAGAGCAGTGCCTATCAGCTCAGCACGGGGGGATCCTGCTGCCAGCCCATGCCATGTTCCTCTGGCTGGGCTGGGGTGTGTGCTTTGCCCCAGGGGTGGCTGCAGGGCTGGGTGCTAAAAAAGCTGTCAAACTTCCTCTGGTCTGATCTAAACCCTGACGTTAGATTTGGTCATACGTATTACAGCTACTTCTCTTCTTAAAAAAAAGTCATTGTTCTTTGTGAGGATGAAGTAATGCCTTTGGAGAATTTCTGTCATGTTTGTCATAGTGTTGGGGGTGGGAGTTTTAGCTGTTCGTAGGAGCTGAATTTTCAGGAAGGAGACTTGGCACAAGGCTTTCCTTACTGTCCCCTTTACCCTGGGGATTACTGGGGTGGATGTGTCCAGGGGAAAAAGTGCCGTAGTCCCTGGAAGGGAAACATGGTGGAGTACCTTGGCTCCCACCCTCCCAGGTCCAGCCCCGAGAGGCTGCGAGTGCCTGCTGGGGTTTGGGGTGGGTGCGAGAGTTCTCCCACCGTGCTGGGTGGGACTGCACCTCTATCCCACCGTGCAGGGATTGCTCTGTGGCAGAGCTGCCCAGGACAGCGATGTGAGCTCTCCCAACTCTCTCTTGCAGGGGCTGGCACTAATGCACTTCTACCTCCTGGAAGAAGCGAGACCGCGGTGCCAGCGGCACGGGGCTGCGGCACGCTGGGGGCTCGCTGGAGCACCAGGACGGCACCCACGGCAGGGCTGGTGAGGCAGAAGCGGCACTGCGGCAGCTCCGTGGCCATCTCCGGGACAGAGCGGGCTCGGGAGCAGTGCTGACCGCGGCACAGGGCCTCTCCGGCGGCTCTCCGTCCACTGTGGTGTGTGCCGAGGAACAAGCTGTGAAAGGGAGGAGACCGGGCTCGGGGCTTCCTTCGCCGCAGGAGGGGGGGAGGGTAACAGCTATTTAACAAGATATTTTTCATTTTAAATTATATATTTATTTTAGATAAACTGTACATAGTATTTATATTTATTGTAGGTCTGGCTCTGCATCATTTGTGTAGGTCAAGATGACGGGGTCAGACCTCCCTTATTTTTTAAGTGCAATGTAATATTCTAATAAATAACACTTTGTAACAAACACTTGGGTTGTTAATTTAATCATGGAGCTGGAAAGGGGTAGAATTCTGAAGGCTGCATTCAGCACCAATTCGATGCTGGTGTGGTACTGCCAACAGCAGCAGAAATCCTGAGTGTGTGGTTGGGGCTGCTGGATCAGCTTGTGCCATCCTTGGGGAGCAGTGTGGTGTAAGGGTTTGGGGGCAGGATCCATCTAGGCTTGGCCTCATGATTATTTTGGAGATTTTCTTCATCTTTGCCAACAGGTGCTCTGGGAGGGTGTGATGTTTGTGGGTCTGCTCACCAAGCAGAGTCTGCCTCAGGCATGAATAAAACCACTCTGGCCACTGATCCATTCAAGTGGGATTGGCTCCTGGTTTTAGGCCAGCATTTGGCATTTAGACACTGGCACAGGTTGTCCAGAGCAGCTGTGGCTGCCCCATACATGAAGGTGTCCAAGGCCAGACTGAATGTGGCTTTGAGCAAGCTCGTCTACTGGAAGATGGACTGGATTATCCTAAAGGTCCCTATCAACCAAAAATATTAAGATTTGGCAAAAAAAATCCTGAGGTGGACTCACAGCTCCCTTGCAAGGAACCCCAGCTGAGGTCATTCCAGCAAGCACCACTTCAGATGGTGGCTCAGGAATGATTCCTTACTTTGCAGTAAAAATAACCTCCAAACCAGTTCTTTCCTCTTCCCTGAGGGAAGTAAGATCAGGAGCAGTTGCTGGCTCTGGTAGAGAGCCTTGAGGCAGAGAGAGCCCCAGGCTCCAGACCATCCTGGTCAGAAAAGCTCTGCTGGAAGGTGTCTCAGCAGGAACCTGGAACTTGTGCCCAAAGCCCAGCTGCCTCTGTCCTCCTCCTTCGTCACAGGGACATGTCCTGCCCCTCTGCTGGCAGTGCAGGCTGGGCTGCCCTGCCCATGGGTGGGCATTTAACAGGCCAAGAGATGAAAAACACGTTTGGGAGATGTAGGGATTGGGATGCTGGCTGGATCCAGGGGCTGATTCCCTCTGCCACCCTGGGCTGGGGAAGATTGGCAGTCCGATGGATGCTCCCTTGGGTTCCCCTTAGTGTGCCACGTCTTTGTCAGCAAAATGGACAGTGGGATTGAGTGCACCCTTAGCAAGTTTGTTGATGGCACTGAGCTGTGTGGGGCACTTGACATGCTTGAGGGAAGGGATGGATCCACAGGGACCCAGACAGGATGGAGAGGTGGGGCTGATGCAAACCTTGAGAAGTTCAGCAAAGTGCAAGGTCCTACACCCGGGTTAAGGCAATCCCAGACACATCCACAGGTTGGGCAGAGAAGGGATTGTAAGCAGCCCTGGGAGAAGGACTTGGGGGTGACAGTTGAAGAAATTCAGTACCAGCTGTTAGCACTCCCAGCGCAGAAAGCAGTGGGATACTGGGCTGCATCCAAAGGAGCATGCCCAGGAGGTTGAAGGTGATTTTTCCTCTCTCCTATGTACAGTTCTGGTGTCTCCAGCACAAGAAAGACATGGAACTGTTGGAGCAAGTCCACAGGAAGCCACAAATTGGTAAGAGGAGTGGAGAATCTTCCCTAATAAGACAGACTGAGAGAGCTGGGGCTGTTCTGCCTGGAGAAGAAAAGGCTGAGTGGAGAACTCATTGCAACCTTTCAGTGTCTGAAGCAGCTTCCAGAGAGGGACTTTTCATCAGGAAATGTAGTGACAGAACAAGGAGTAACAGACACAAATAGAAAGAAGGAAAGTTTATGTTAGATATATGGAAGAAATTCCATATTCCAAGAGACTGGAACAGGTTGACCAGAGAAGCTGTGGCTGCCCCAGCCCTGGAAGTGTTCAAGGCCAGGCTGGACGGGGCTTAGAGCAACCTGGTCTAGTGAAAGGTGTCCCTGCCCTTGGCAAGGGGGAGTTGGGATGAGTTGATTTTATAGGTCCTCTCCAAATCCTTAACATTCTATGGTTCCTAGCTAAAGCAGGGATGGTTCTGCCCCTCCGGGGGTTCCGGGCCTGCTCCCAACCCCGTGCAGCGCCGTCAGCCCGGGCCGGGCCGGGGACACCCACGGGGGCCGGCCCGACGGGGGGGGTCTTGATCCTGACCCCCACCGGGTGTCGCCGGCCCCGCGAGGGCACCGCAGGGCGCGGCCTGGCCTGAGGAGCCCCCAGGAGAGCCCCCAGGGCCGGTCGGTGCCAGGGCCGGTGCCGGGGCCGGTCGGTGCCAGGGCCGGTGCCGGGGCCGGTCGGTGCNNNNCCGGTCGGTGCCAGGGTCGGTGCCACGGCCGGTGCCAGGGCCGGTGCCGGGGCCGGTCGGTGCCACGGCCGGTCGCTATCGGGACCTGTCGGACCCGGCCCCTGTCCCCGCCCTGACCTCCTCCGCCCCCCCGCGCATGCGCCGTGCGGGGACAAGATGGCGGCGCCCGTGGACCTGGAGCTCAAGAAGGTACGAGACCCCCGCCCGTGTGTTCCCTCTCCGTACGTGTTCCCATCTTGTGTCCCACCCTTCCACAGAGTGTCCTGCCCCCTGTGTGTGTTCCCACCCGTGTCCCGGCGCTGCCGGCCGGTCCCCTCGTGCCCNCTCGTGCCCGCAGCCCGGGGCCGGTTGTGCCCCCGCCGCCCCTCACCCCGCCGTTCTCTCCTGGCCAGGCCTTCACGGAACTGCAGGCCAAGGTGATGGACACGCAGCAGAAGGTGAAACTGGCCGACCTGCAGATCGAGCAGCTCACCAAGACCAAGAAGCACGCGCACCTCACCGACACGGAGGTGATGATGCTGGTGGACGAGACCCGCATGTACGAGGGCGTGGGGCGAATGTGAGTATCGGCTGGAGTGGGGGACACCCCCGCTCGGTGCGCCGGGAGAGTGACTCCTCAGTTCAGGAGGGACAGTGAGGGGCTGGAGCACATCCAGAGAAGGGTAATGAAGCTGGGAGAGGATCTGGAGCGCAAGGAGTGTCTGAAAGAGCTGTGGGGGCTCAGCCTGGAGAAAAGGAGGCTCTAAGGGGACCTTCTTGCTTTCCATTAAACCCTTACAGGAGCATGAAGACAAGTGATTGTNGCGAATGTGAGTATCGGCTGGAGTGGGGGACACCCCCGCTCGGTGCGCCGGGAGAGTGACTCCTCAGTTCAGGAGGGACAGTGAGGGGCTGGAGCACATCCAGAGAAGGGTAATGAAGCTGGGAGAGGATCTGGAGTGCAAGGAGTGTCTGAAAGAGCTGTGGGGGCTCAGCCTGGAGAAAAGGAGGCTCTAAGGGGACCTTCTTGCTTTCCATGACACCCTTACAGGAGCATGAAGACAAGTGATTGTCAGGCTCTTCTTCCAGGTAACAAGTGATGAGAGGACATAGTCTTAAACTGCACTAGGGGAGGTTTAGGTTGGACATCAGGAAGAATTTCTTCACAGAAAGGATGATTAAACATTGGAAGGGGCTGCCCAGGGGAGCAGTGGAGTCACCGTCCCTGGAGGTGTTTAAGGAAAGACTGGATGTGGCACTTAATGCCATGGTCTAGTTGACAAGGTGGTGTTGGGTCATGTGTTGCACTCAGTGACCTCAGATCTGTTTACAATTTGATTGATTCTGTGATTCTGAGACCCCCAGCCTGAGTCTCTTTGAAGCCTCCAGGCTTCTACCGTGGGCAGGAGGCTCTCCACAAAGAGCACACCAGCTTTCTGTCACCACATTCATTTGTTTTCTTTTTCTCGTTGTCTTTCATTTTTAAATCCAGCAATCTGCCTGGGAATGTAGCAAGGCTTACTGGATTTTACCTCTTAGGTTTTACCTCTTTAGCTGCCTCGAAGGAGAACTGTTATAAATGATACTGGCTTTGTGTGGTTTTGCCTGTTGGCTCAGCTCCTGGCCCCAATGCTCTCCTCTGGAACCTCTGGGAAGTTTGTAATCTCAGCTAGCAGAGCAGTGCTCTTAATGCCAAGTGGCATTTGTGAGAAGGCCCTCACAGATCTGCCCAGTGTCGATCATTTCCTGCGTAGTTTATGTCATACTCCTTGAAAACCCCCTGTGCATAGTTCATGTGCTCAGGGCTTTGCTTGCACAGATGTTCTACAGAAATGCCCTTTGCATTGTGGTGCTGGGGAATGGATCTAATATCATTGCTTGGATTTTTTTCAAACCTCTGGCAGTGAGCATAAAGCTTGTATGGGTAGTGCCAGTGCAATCCTAAAGATGTGCTTCTGTGTGTTGGATAGCTGTCAAAAGAAACACCTTAAACCAGACCCAAGGTGTTCTGATTAATTTCCGCAATGCACGTTGGTGGGACTTCAGCAGCCTCTGATAGAAGACCATACAAAATGGTCTTTCTGTAGAGTAGTTTCACCATATAAAGTGGTCTCAAATCTGAAACACATGCTTGCTTGACAAATTACATTAGATTTCTGTGTTTCTGATTACAGAAATAGTATTTTGTCTCATGTGAGTTGGGTAACAGTGATGACTGCTCGACTCGGGATGTGGTTTGTGAAATACTGGATCTGCTCTGACTGCTGCCAAAAGGGGTGATTGTATTGACCTCTTCCCTACCCTGTTTACCCCACATTCTTTGTGTCAAAGTGGGTGATCACAGGACTGAGCAGTAAGCCAGGTCAGACTGCAAGTGCCCTGATCCATCAGCCTATGCAATCTCCAGACCGAGTTGTAGGGAGGTGGCAGGACTGGGAAGCCAGGAGTGGTGTGTCCTTTGCCTTTTGCTGAGAGTTTTCAGGGGAGTTGTACCAAGGCTAATGGAGCTGTTCAGAGTGGCAGAGTTCCCTTCTTGGTTCCCACTAAATAAACTTTTCCAGGGAGGTGCATTAACTGTTGGGTTTGCTGGGGATGCTGGTGACTCATACCTCAAAAGGAGACAGGTCCTGGTCTCTTGCAAGAGGCGACTGATTGACCCGGGCAAGCGTAGATGTAGCAAACACTCATGTTTGGAGAAGTCATGAGACGTCTCAAAAGGCTTTTTTTCTGTTTGGGTTTGTCACAGAGCAGACAGATGAAGAGTAAAAGATAATTCTGGAGTCATCATGTTTTTCTAAAGCTTTTTTAAAATCCAAAGTACAGAGTGCCTTTGGACTGGAAAAGTCTCTCAAGATACTTTAGAAATGTAAGTGTATTGGTTTTTCTCATTAAATAATCCCACCTGTGAATCAGATGTGGGGAGCAGATGTTATTTTGTCGCAGTCTGAAGTGCACTGTCCTGCTTTCTGCTTCTGCCTGCTCCTTAGGAGTAAGACACACACCTTCTTTGTGTCCTAAACGATTTACCTTTCCTGTGTGCAGGATCTGTGGGAGCCCCAGTCTTCTGAGGAGTCCTCTTTTCCTTACCTTTCTGTGACCAGACAGGTGTGAAGCATGGCTGGCAGCTCTGGCTCCTCAGGGATAGCAGAGGCGCCAGCAGGAAAATATTTGCATTATGATATTGTTTAAAAACCGAACTCTTCATGGGCTTTGTTGTATTAGTTGCTATGCAAATATAGATTAAGAGAGTGTTCTTCTTCTGAATGCTACTCATTCATTCTTTTTTTTTTCCTTTTTCTTTTTTCTCTGCCTAAGCTTGACAGGATATTTCTGTGAGCTCTGCCTGTGAGCTCTGTGCTGGCTGTAGGGCTGAAGCTGCTCAGCCAATTAGCAGTGATGCTCTGGTATGACTTGTGTCAGTTCCTAGTGCAGAGAACTTGCACCAAGTACATGAGGCACTTCCTGGAGCCTGCTCCAACCCCTAGCAGAGAATTTATTGCTGAAATTTGGGCTTTTAGCAAAGCAGGCTAAAGCAGCCCTTGAGCAGCAGTTAAAATCCAAGGGCAGTATGACATCTTGTGTTCCACTGGAGACCAAAGGAGGTGGTCACTGTGGTTCTTCTGGACATAGAAACCATGTTCTGTGTAGTGGAAGAGCAGATGTTCTGCATGGTCATGGGAGTTTGGCCACCAAAGACGTATTTGTGATGTCTTAATTTCATTTGTGTAATCCAGTATGCAAATGTTAGAGCTCTAAAGGGTTTCAGTTATTCAGGAAGGGTGGAGGTTTGCGTCACTGTTAACTCTGATTATCACAGCTCTTCTGCTTGAATAGCTAAATTCTTGAAGTAAGTTTTGTGCTTCTATTCCTGTGCTTAATTTTTTTTTAATTTCCTTTTTTTCTTCTTTAACCCATCTAAGCTGCTACTTAGAATCTGGCCTCTGATAGGGTTTCTGTATTTTTCCGTCAGCCTGGGTGGTCTGGGCTGTATGCAAAGGGCTAGCCCATATCCTTCTGTAGGACAAGATACTCCAGGTCTTCGTGGAATTTGAAGGCTTGAGTAACTGTGGTGACGTGCTGCATCCTGGGAGGAAGTCTGCCTAGTTGAGTACTTCCTTGTGCGCTGCTTGGAAAGCAGTTGTGTGGTTTTTATTTTTTGAGCCCCTATCCTGAGTCTCCTTCCTTCCCAGAATGCTTTCCCTGCACTACTGGTGAATGTGAAAGTTCCATAAGTTCCATTTGTTGTACCTCAGCTTGGTTTGGTTCATTTAATTTTTTTCTTCTGAATTTTGCAGTTTGTGTAACATGTTGAGGCCTTACTGGGCTCCGCATGTGGGGTTCAATTTACTTTTGCTAAAGCTATTATTGGTTTGACACAAGAAATGTCAGTGCCACATAGTATGAGCTGATGAATTGCTGTGTACTGTACATATCCGTGAGGCTGGGATCTCATCTGGGTGGTGGCATCTTGCCAAATACATTTCAGTTCTGTTACTTCATACTCTTTTGAAAAGCCTGTTACATAGCCTGAGACAGCTACCACTGTGCTGGACTTCTGCTTAGGCTATTTGTGAACTGATATCATCGTGTTGCTTTGAGAACTATGTTGAAAGTTTAAGCTTCAGAATTCTGTCTGAATATTTCAGACCTTTCCCTTTACATTCTTCTAGTCCATAACCTGGACAAGATCCTTATTTACAGAAGAAAAATGTCTGGCACTTGGTGTGGGGCGCAGTGAGGAGAGTGCTGCAGTTTTTCATGCCATGCCAAAATAGACAGTCAGTTTTGGTTTGATATTGCTTTATCATCAGTTTACTTGCACAGCAAATGGGACAACACTTAAAAAAGAAAATATAAGTAAAAATCAAGCAAATACTGTAGCACAACTTTTGGCTCAAGATGTTCTGCTGGTATAGTATATTATTGCAGCTGTCCCTATAAAATGACTTGTACCATTACAGTATGTTATGGGACAGCTGTAATAATATGAACTTGAATTTAAAAAATTTTTTTATAGAGTGATTCATACTTTTGCTGGCTGAACCATATGCAGGTGAAACCTGAGAGAGAATTAAATGTTCTTGATGATTCCTGGGATTTAAATGCATTCTTGCTTTTGCTGTGATTCTTGGTTTTGCTTGAAAATGAGACATCATCAGTCACTGTAAACAGTTTCCTGAACCCCCAAAGGCAGCAGTCCCTGCTGCACATCACTCAGTACAGCTGCAGGAGCTGCATTTTCAGTGTTTGTGTGTGTGTGAGGTGTTAGATTCTGCCAGCACAGAACATGGCAGCCGCCCTGTGCTTCCCGCTCACATGGCAAAAATCTCACAAAGAGCTGAAGGACACGCAAGGCTTAACCTTGATGGTTCAGTTACTAACTATAGGCTGGTCTGTGAAATCTGAGTGGCTTCTCCATGGCCTGTCTCCGTGGGTAAGGCTCGGTGTGGGCTGGGCGCTGGGGCCCGGCTGCCGAGGGGCTGACAGGTGCCGACACGAGTCCCAGGGACCAGCGTGTTGTTGCTTTCAGCCTCTGCTCGATATGTGGCTTGCAAACTTGAGGTTGCTCCATGTAGCTATTGGAAAAGGGAGAACTTCTTTTCCAGAGTAAGTCTGGTGTATGTAAAAGTTCAATCAGTCACTGAGTTGTGAAGAAAACAAAATTTATGTCCAGCAGCTTGACCGCTGCTGCTGCTGCTGCACATTGAATGAGCTGTTGGGAGCTGGTGTGTGAGGAACCAAAGGCTATGTGGGCATAAACCAAAAGGTTTTCCATCACACAGCTGGTTTTTATTTCAGGTTTTTCTTTATTTTGAACTACTCACTTTTGTTGCAACCTGAACAATAATGTTCATAGTGTTGTTAGGTGTGAAGTGTGCCTGTAAAAGTTTGCAAGATCTTCTTAGAGGGTTGTCATGGAAAGCAAAAATGAGAACGGTGCATGCGGGGATGATGCAGTAGTCATCTGTGCTGCTGCCTGTGACTTGGTCTGTGAAGTAAGGGGCAGCAGTTGGATGTCATCCCCTTCCTGGTCAATTAGGAGTGTGAGAGGATCAGAGCTGGTCCATGGACTTCATGGTTACTGCTGACAGTAGTGGAATGCTGGAAATCTGGACTCCTGGATTTGGTTCCAGCTCAGAAAGGGAGCTTGTTCTCCTGGACACAGGCTCCTTTTCGAGCTTGACATCTTCTGATTTCCAAACACATTCTTTCCCCACTGCCCTGCCCCCACTTAGTTCTTGATCTTATTCCTGCTGCCCAGGCTGCTCATTTGTAGTCTGCTGGATATCTTGGTCCAGCTATAGCTCCTCTGCCCTGCTGCTCTACATGATTTCTCATGCAATACTGAAACGTCAGAGAAGAAAAGATTTCCATGGCTTGTGTGCAAGATGTCTATCTTCCTCATTCTTGAAAACAGCTGCGTTCCTTTAAAGAACCAGCTTTAGACAGGAGAACTTGGGCACGTCTCATAAGTCAGTGTTTGTGAAATGCATAAGCAGCAGAAACAAGGGTCTTATAATAAAAATAATAGCTAATTTAAAGTAAAAATAGGTCTTTTACTTAACCCTGCTGGAAATAAACCTGTTGGTTATAGTCCCCCACCTACTGTGTGGGCGTTCTGATAGAAGATTAGCAATACAGCTTTTCCTCCTTGCTTGTCTCCTTTGCCTGGGGATGTTTAACTCTTTAGGAACATTTTTCTGTTGGGACTAGAACTATGACATCCATACAAGTCTGTTCCATTCTTTTCTTTATCCCTAACTTTTTCCCTACCTGTTACCTAGACAACTAGGAGGGAGCTACCGGAGTAAACTTAAAGGAGATGAAATATAAACTGAGAAGAATAAGGATCAGAAGGGAGATTGAGTGCTCCTGCAGACTGCTGGTGTTGCTAGAAGAGGGAGTTTGACGTGCTGTGAGCCAGAGGCAATGTTCTGTCCTGGAAATGGCAGAGCCTTCAGGAAGCCTGCTCTCTCAGGGCAGCATTTGCGGGTTGGGCTGTAGTAAGGCACCTTAGCTTTGTCCCTGCCTCTAGAGAGAGGGAAGCTGAGCTCTCTTGCAAATACAGCCCATCTCTTGCTTCAGTGGCTCAGAGTTCTGTTTGAATATATGCTAGAAAAGTATTAAATCATTTGAGGAGCTTACACTACTCCTGCTTTTGTGACTTGCTGTGCCAAATGACTGCAAAGCCATTATGGAACGTGACTGACTGATTTCTGAAGTTCTCTAAGCACTTAAAATGTCACTCTGGTATTCTGAAACAGCAAGGAACTTCCATTTATTTTAATATTTAGTGTATTTAAAGTACTGTATTTTGAAACTTTTCCCATTTCTTGAAGGAAATTTTGGAATCAAGGGTGAGAATCCCTGGAGGAGTACTGAATGCTAGAGCACTTCTTTCAGAATACAGGGCTGTTTCTCTGCTTTAGCACAGAGGATGTGGCTTTCCTGCAGCAGAGAAGAATGGCCAAATCACTGTCCCAAAGAAGTACTGGGAGAGTCCCTGTTGTATTCCTGTCTTGCTCGCAGATGCCCTTCTAGGTGTGGAGTCAGTGGATATTCAGCCAGCAGGACAGGGTGTGACAAGGTACTCAGGGCCCACAGCGGACAGGTGCAGGTGCCCAGTCAGTCTCTGAGCTGGGATGTGAATGTCAGCATAAGATATAAATTTTAGGTGGAACAGCCTTAAAACAGATGAGAAATCTAAGTCTCAGCATCCTGGCCTTGTCACCTGTTCAAAGCATGAAAGATGGAGAGGTTTGTTCATGACCCCTGCATTAAAACATGGAATTAAATACGAGGAAACTAATCCCATGGGATTAGATCTCCACTTTAAACAAGTTTAATTTGGAGATGCAAGAACCAAAGTGCTGCATCAAATCTTGAACCAAATGCAAGACAACTTCTGTCTTGAATTCTTACTTTGTTTTCTCCAAAACTATTTGCTGAAATAGCAGAATGTTTCAGCTAGTTTAGGAAAAAAAAAACCCCGGTCTTTCTGAGAAGAAACGATTTTCAAAAATGATATCCAGCCTTTTTTGGTCCACAGATGCTGATTCTAAGAAGTTTGTTCTTGCTGATTAGGACACAACAGTGTGGTTGTTTTAGTGCTAGCTAATTTAACTCCAGAATCCAGAAATATCTGTCTATTAAATGCTATGCTTGAATTGTTTTGGCTTGGTTATCTTTGCGTCCACTGCTGTGATGTTTTCTGTGGTACTTTAATGCTTTGTTGTAGCAGGATTTGGGATGTGCAGAAGCCAAGACTGCTATTTATCCATAAGCTGGGTCTTCCTCCTCACTTTGCGTTTCAGAAGTTTCCTCCCGGCCAAGGCAGAAAGCTTTTTTCTTTTTTTCTTTTCCCCTCTTGAAACTGTGGATGGATTTGCTTTTCAAAAAAGATGGATCCTGATTTTGCTAGTTTTCCTGTACAGGTTCTTAGGGAAGGGCTGCTGCTGAGAAGGGTGTAAGTTTGCCTGTCAGAGTATAGCAGTATCTTTATGTCGCTCCATTTGCTACTGCAAAGTTCACCTTTCTGATCACAGAGTATTTATCAAGAAGAAAAATATTAAAATGGAAGTGTCTTTAGGTTTGATTTACCAGGGTACTTACAGCAGTGTTTGCTTGTTTGTGTTTTCCTTGGTACATATCCGTGTGGTGGTGTAGTTTTAATTTTTTTTGTTAAGCATTCTTCCATAGGAATTTGGGGGGAATTCTTATAAATAGAGCAGATTTTGAAAATGGATATTGACTTCCTATTTCTGGAAAAATGGTTTCTGTTTTCTGCTGCTTGCAACTTTCAAATCTGGTACAGCCTAGACTGCAAAAAATCTATTTGAGGTGCACGTGTTGGTTGGCATGTTGTAGTCATCCGAGTTCCCCTGGTTTAAATAAGCCACAGCTCATCATTGCTACATACTAACAACTTATATGAAAACAGAAGACACAACCACTAAGTCAGGAATATAGTGAGGAAGAACTGCTCGCGAGGATTTCAATTGCATGAGCTGCAGTTGTTCTTGCACTGTTTTCCCACATGGATTTAATCTCAAATGTTATGAATTCCTGTATGATAGAGAGGAGGCATTTGCTTGCTTTTTTAAAAAAAAATTCCATTTATGTCGATTGAGCCTTCTAAAAGAATTTATGATGCTCATTAAAAGCAGACCACAGTACTATTTTATTTTTTATTTTGGATTGTGCTATATTTAATACACACTTAGAGGTATTCCTGATTTCTTTTTTTAAAGAACCAAACTTGAACAATGGTATAAATCTACCATCTAGTTAAGTGTCTGGCAATGCAGAAACTGCTGTTTACAAGCTGTGTTACTATCTTGGCTTGAGGTAATGTAATATGCTGTAGCTATTGAGAGATGCCCCCCAAAAAAGTGAAAGCTCAATGTAAACATGGCCTGAAGTGCAGCCCAAACCCCTCCGCAGGGCTGGGTGCGTCGGGCCAGCCTGTGCTGAGGTTTGAGGAAGCGAACGGCATGGAATTCTTTGTTCAATTCCTTTAGCTCCTTAGAGTAAATAGGTTTATGGCTTACAAACGTTCATCTGAGTAAAAGTTACCCTTGTTGGGGCCTACATAAGATGCGGTTTGGCCGGTGTCCAGCGCTGCTAATCCCGGTCTCCGTGTGCTCTGGTGTGCCAGGCTGGCTTTGCACAGGTTATGCTGCCCACTGGGGATGTCTCCTGCCCTAACAGCTCCTGGTGCCCATCCATCTCTCTGAGGGCAGCAGTAAAATGACTTGTGAACAATAAACTTCTGCTCCTTGGAATGTATTCATGTATAATCCTCCCAACATAAGCTGCGGGATTTGTTTTGCTTTAAGGTATGCGGGGGGAATAGTTAAGGTCAGCTATATCGAGGGTGACCCACTGAGACAACTGACCACTAAAATAAATGCAAACGTTGGAAAAGCTTCAACTCCTCTGTTCAGACTCCATCTGTTCTGAACCAGCTCTAGTTAAGGCATGTGATCTGTTGATGGGAAATTCAAAATCAGGCTGAAAAAATGTGAAACCCTTAGACATGAAGGGTGGCAGCATAAGCTATAATTAGTGATGATTTTTCTTTTTATGTTTTTTAATATTGCTTCCTTGTCTTGTTTGGAATTGGGTATTTCGACTAGGGTGACTAAAACTGGAATTTGCAGAGGTATATGCTGTGCCTGGTATGAACTGCATAGAGAATCATTTACAGAAGCACCAGCAAATCCTGGGAGAGTCGAAGGGGACTACTGGGTGCTGGCAGTTCTGCACAACTGGCTCTGGTTCAATCAACCTAAATTGCTTGGGATCAGCTCCTTGGAAGCCTTTCTTCCATTGGCTTTGAACAGTACTTAAAATGCACTAATCCCCTACTGAGTCTGCTCAAAGCTTGAGCAGCAGTGCAAGTTCAGAATTAAAAAGCGTCTTTAAATAGATAAGGGCATGACTGGGCTTAGCCAAACTTTTCTCACGGAATGGTCTAATGCAAGCACTTGGTTTCAAGGAGCAGGACATTCCATGTAAACACTGCTGTGATATACCACAACATGTTAGGTTGTTTATAAATACAGTAAACATGTTAAAATAATGTTATGGCTTTGTACAAAGTTGTTTGTTTTCTTTTCAGTTTTTGTTGTGAGTTTCCCAAATGGAATAAGAACAATGTAGCTGAAGTTACAGTGACTCTTTGTGTGAGCTGAGAGCCAGGTGAATGGACTTACAGATCTGTCATTCATCATTTTTCTGGCAAAATAACACTGGACATATGTACCTGTAAAATTGTCTTTCTCTGGAATTAGGCAGAGGGCTGTATACCCATCTTGGCAGGAGAAAAGCTGAGGCTTCCCCTGGTACCCTGTGCTGATTCTTGCAGGGATCTGCGTGGAGCCAAGTGGGAAGAGCTTCTTTGCAGACTGGCTGTGAGGGGGTCCTGTGGGCTGTTGTGGGGCTCCTTCCCTCCCGGTTTTAATACTTGAACACAAACAGCCTCTGGCACAGGCAGGCCAGGCAGGAGAAACACTGGGACCGTGTTCCCTAACTCCAGGGACAGAGGGGAGGCTGCTCATGCCCAGGACAGCTGCCTGCCACTGAAAGCTCCAGCTGGAAAGGCTGAAGTTTGTTGCAGTTGCAAGTAATTGAAAGTAGGGATTCTTCATGGAAAACCTGAACTATGAGCATCACTGTGACTCCACCTTTAATAACTTTAATGACTTGTATGTCATAACGAAGAGTGGGATGTGCTGAACAAACATCTCCATAACCTCATTCATTAAGAGGCGAATCTTTCAGTATCTAATACTATGTCTCAAAGTCAAGTAAACAGTACATTTTGGTGCAAACAGGCTGAGTTATGGAATTACTTACACTGGACGATCATCACTTTGTGGGTGTGTGCGTGTGTGACACAAAGGAGCAGACAGATGATGAAGTGGGCAGCACTGCTGACTGACAAGAGTCTGAAGGCGATTTGGGCCAGAGAATCAGGGAGTGCAATATAATCACTGATCAAATGAAAATTACAACAGAAAATTAGAACTGTGAAGGGGTAAGTGATCCCTTCAGAAGGAAACAAGCAATGAGCTTTGGACAGTGTATATAAACCACTTTCTCTGCCTTAGGGAAACAAAATTCCTGATGTGGAACGAGCAAAGGGAGGAAAATAGAAACAAGTGGGAATATTTAGAGCGAGGTTTCTCTTTCAGTTCCCTCGTGCTCTATTTTTATTCTCATATTGCACTTGAGAACCAGCAGTCACTGGGAGGCTGAGCATGTAGGTGCAGTCGATTGGGAACCACTTGGCTCTGCTCCATGGAGTTGTTCTTGTTGGCAGCCCAGGTTTGGCTTAACACTGCTGTCCTCAGGGACCCCCTCTCCTCTGCAGCTTTCGTTTCTAATTTTCTTTGTTTTGCTTTGAGTTTTCATTATTATGTGTGGACACTGGAAACATTGTTAACAAGTCCTGCTCTGTTTTACTCGCCCTTCCCTTTGAAATGGGTGGCCAGGTGAGATGGGGTGAACTTGTCCATTCTGACCCAGATATTCCTGGTGTTAATTTAACAATAGTGAAAAAGTTCCTGAGTGAAGAGCTGATTGTTACTAAGCTTCATAATTGCCAGTATGGTGCTGAACATGTTTCTGAATCACTGTTTCGTGTTTGATAGTGTGGGTGTCATGTTTGACAGGTCTATTAGTGTGTGCTGTGATGCTTCACTGAGGGGAGGTGGATATGGGGGAGCTCTCGTATCTGGGAGAAGACCTGGTTTGCTCCTTGTCTTCTGTGGACTAGCAGTACTTAAACTCCATCCCAGTTCAACACACAAACTCTGGGGGCTTGGAGCCTCCCATGGACTCTAGCAGAGCTGTGAAAGCAGCTCTTGGGTCAGTATTAGCTGTGCCACCTGCCAGGCTCCACACTACAGAGCAGAAAGGGGCTCCTCGGCTCGGGAACTTTCATGTGCGGCCAGCTCTTAGCTGGTGGAGAGCCTCCAGGCACTGAATTAAGTTCATGTGTTTGAAAGGTTTGTTCACAAACTCAGGGAAGAACTGAGTCGTCGGAATGTGCCACGGTTCTTTCATGAGCTTGAAAATCTGTACATAAAATAGCTACATCTAAGTGAAAACAGGCAGCAGAATGACACTGCCCTATTTCTCCAGCTTGGTGAGTTAAAAAAAATAAAAATCATCGAGTTGATGTATTACTTAGGGTAATTGGAAAAATGAATTTTAGATTAAATTTAAATTCTGATTTATTACAAGTGCCCTGCATCACTACTTACCTAATGAACAGAACAAATTTTGGCTTCTTCCTAGTGCTGCCATTAACCACATTATTTCCTTAGGTAAGAACTTTGGCCAAAATCTCCATAATGTATGTATCCCAAACTAGACACTAAAAAACTGATGAGTTTTTTGAGTCCTGCTTATGTTGGAAAGCAAAGCCACAGATTTAAATAGTTAACTGTGGATGTGGATTTATAGTTCACCTTTCAAAGACCTGGCCTTTGGCAGCTTCCAGGCAGCACCTGTGCACTTGAGGCTGAGAGCTCCGTGCTCTTGCAGCAGGGAACTCAAACAGGTGACTTTAAGCAGTACTGGTGAAGACCTGCAGGATGCTGCTGGCCAAGTCAGGGACATCTGATCTGATTCTGAGCAAATCTGTGAATGGACACAGGTTCCAGCCCACTGTTTTATAGCAGGCAGAATTGGGGTGGTTGTATTTGTGCCCAGCTGCCTGCATAAGTCTCGTCAGTGCTAATTTCAGCCATCCAATTTTAATTTGCTGTCGCATGTCTGCCAGAGCATTGCAGGAGAGTGGGAGGGAGTATATTTTCCCTGATGACTGCTGTTGACATTTGCAGAATAAAAGTGAAGTCAGCCGGTTGTTTGTTGGAGGTTTTGGTGCCTGTAGCAGTTCCGAGCCAGCTGGGATCGCCCAGTGCCTGCCACCCAACTCGGACCTTCCCAGCTGCAGCATGGGGAAAATTGCTCAAGCTGTGTTGGTGTTGAACTTTGTTTTTTGGAGCAGGGACGTCAGGGAAACCAAAATGATCAATCTTCCTGTACAATTTGGGGAAACAAATGAGAAGGGATTGTATTCTTCTTTGCTGCCCCCACAAAAAAAGGAAATAATTCAGGAAATGTTCACCTACACAGGCAGGCTCAGGGAAGCAGTGACGTGGGAAAGGACTGATGGCTTTGTGTACAGAGGGCATATTGCAACTTTGCTTTTCACTAATGGCAGTTACTGCAGAAGCAAGGCAGAATTTGAGTCTTCACCCCAAACTCTACAGGGGTGCGTGTGTGAAGGCTGATGTTTTTTTATTTCGGTATTGTAGGCTTGAGGTGAGAGCATCAGAATGATGTGTTTGCTGGTGGTCCTGAAAAGTACTTCTTCTCTGGCTGGATCCAGGTTCTAATAGCAATGAAAATGACTTCTCTTTCCTGGGAGGGTGGTCCTGAACTTGATTTTCACAAAATCACTGGTGTTGTTATTTCAGCAGTCTGGTGTATGCCAGGACCCCAAACCATCAGCACTGTGTGCAAGTGAATGGTGGGGACACCTCCCAGTGGGAAGGGGAAAACTGAGGGGACAAAGAGAGTCTCAGTGAGCTATGTTGGTAAGAATGGGACCAGACAGAGAGCAAAGATGATGCCAGCAATAAGCATGAGCCAAGACTGGGGAAAAAATGAGAGAAATTTGAGAAAATTGCAACATAAAAGATGTAGCTGAAGTTCCTGTGGAAAAGAGGAGGTGAAGCGGAACGGGGAAAGAAGTGGGAGGAGGAGGAGGTGGTTTCACATGCAGTTAATAGCAGCCCCAAAGAGAGTTTTAATTGGAAACCTATTATAATTATCCACGGTTTTCCTCCCATGCGTTTCAGGAATGTGTGTGGCAGGTAGTTTTCCTTTTGGCTGGGTTACTGATGCAGAGGGCACTGGGTTTCCAGCCAAGTGGCAGATCCGTGTTTGTGTTTACCAGGCTCTGAGCAAACATGTTAATAATGTCATTTGTCGTGGGAGATGACTCTGCAAACTGATTTCAGGGTTTTCTGTAGCAGACGGGGAATGCACTCTTATTCTGCCCTGTCTAAAGCTGCTCATTTTAACTGTTGAAGCATGAGCTGTTGTCACCTGGCAGGAGGACATTGACCCTAGTTGGTACTAGAGGAGACCTTGACCTCGTTGGTATGACCCATGGAGGCTCCTTCTAAATCCCCTGGGGGACTTTCTAAGTAGGGAAGGGGGTGAATCTGCAGCTTGTACATTCTTCATGTCTGGAAGGATGAAAAACAGCTATGGAGGGTTCCTAAAATTTGTTTGAACTTAGTTGTCCTTTACCTCTTTGTGGGATGCCAGTGCCACGTGCTGGAGAGCTGTTTTGAATGCTGGTGCTCCCTCAGAGGCTTCTCGGAGCAAGGCAGGCACCTTTCTGCTTGTTGACAAGCAGGATTGCCAGGACTCAGATATTACAGATGCATCTTTCAAATCTTGTTGGCAATTGAGAACAGAACAAGTGGAACCAGTGGCCACAATTTCAGTTAAAAGCAGCCACTTCCCGCCCCACACGAAACCCCTTTGGCTGGTGAAAGCGTAGAAATTTGGAGGTCAGTGAGGGGTTGGGTTAAAGCCAAGGCTTGAGAATTGGAAGCTGTGAAAGGTCCATAGCTTCTGCCAGAGGCACCTGTCTCTGTTTTGTCAGACCACAAAACGGTGTGGGTTGGAAAGGTTCTTTACAGACCATCCAGTTCCACACCCTGCCATGGACAGGAACACCTTCCACTTGACCAGGTTGCTCCAAGCCCCATCCAAGCCCCTGGCCATGGACACTTGCAGGGATGGGGCAGCCACAGCTTCTCTGGGCAGCCTGTGCCAGGTGTCACCACCCTCAGTGTAAAGCATTTCTCTATGTCCAGCCTAACTCTGGCCTGTTACCGTTTAAAACTGTTGCCCCTTGCCTGCCATGACAGACCCTGGTAAAAAGCCTCTCCCTGTCCTTCATATAAGCCCCTTTTATACATTGAAAAGTGCAGTAAGGTCTCCCTGGAGCCTGTTCTTCTCCATGTTGTACAACTCCAACTCTCTCAGGCTCTCCCTGTGGGAAGCTTTGTTTTTATTGTGTGGGTTTGTTTACCTTGTGAGCACTAAACCTTTAATAAATAGCTCTTACCTGTCAAGAGTCTTCCCTGACTACATGCCATCAACTGATTTAAATCCCTTTGAAGGGAAGGTGCTGACAGACTCCCCTTGCTGGTTGTGTGCCAGAACTGCTTCCAGATCATTCAAGGACACTGAATGATAGAGGGAGATCTGTGTGTATCCATGTTCATCCTCCCAGAGCATGGTGGGTGAGGCTGGTGAGCCTTTGGGGCAGCCTGGTGGGCTCTGGGAGCTGTCAGAGCAATTTCTCATATCTCTGTCCAGAACATGGGGGTGAGGATGGACACTTAGCAGGTTCTAGTTTAACTTGATGTGCAGCTGGGGAACACTGATGTAGAAAGTATCCAATGTTTCCTGTCTCTTCTTTTTCACTTGTAGGTTTATTCTTCAGCCTAAAGGAGTGATTCATAATCAGCTCCTAGAAAAACAGAGAATAGCCGAAGAGAAAATTAAAGAGTTAGAGGTAAGTTTTTGGCAGGTAATGATGAGGAAAGTAGAACATTAAAGGTCAAAAAGATGCTGTTTGCTACATCATGTCTTGTTTTTATCTAGTACTTTTCATGCTGAAGGATTGTAACTAGATGAAACACAGAGCCTGTTACAAATAACCTACAAGTAACTCAGGGCACTTAGTTCCTTTCCTAGATCTACAAACCAGTAGGGATTGCTTGTTCGCTATGTCCTGGTATGAAAACTGGGAGTGAGATTCAATTCAAATGTGATTATTCAGAGTAAGGTCTAAAACAAGCAAAAGGATGTTTGTGTGGTTATTTGCAGGAGATAAGTGATGTAAAACTTTGCCAGTGCTGTGGGTATTTGAAAGTTACGCTGGCTCAGAACAATCGCACAAATTCATGGAAGAGAAATCCATCAAGAATTACCAAATATGTAGAAATGGCATCCTGCTCAGGAAGTCCCTGAGCTAAAAATGTCTGGAGGGTGGGAAACTATGAGGAGGAAGTACCGTATAGTCCTGCCCTGTGTCCTTACACTCTGCCCTGGGCATCTGCTTGGGGCTGCTGTTGAAGAGCTGTATCTGTGGGGAGACGGGACTTTGTTTTGACAGTGTGGTCAGAGCACTTCTGTGTTCTTGTCTTTATCTGGGTGGGGTATTCAAGGCAGAGAAGGATATCTAGGAAATAAAAAGTAGTGTCTGCGCAAGTTCCAGTGTTCAAACAGGCTATCTAGTGAATCTTGACTATCTTCTCGTGGGTGCGTGTACAGCTTACAGTTCTTCTGAGAAGAAGTGCAAAATGTACTTTTCCAAGGCTGTTGGTGGGGTTTTTTTAATAATGCTCCTAAAATATCATTAATACAACCGCCTGTTTCTTGGTCTTTGGGGAATGACATAGAAAGCAAAGACCAACTTGTGGCAAGCTGCTTTCCCCATCTGTTATTGCTTTGGAGAAAGTGATGTGGAGACCAGATAAGTAGGGACAAGCAGGAATAGGAAATCTGTGCTCAAACCCACTCAGACATGTGCAGTTCTGTCTCTGTTGTCTCCTACTTACTCTAAAGCAGAAGTTGAGTCTGTATTTTTTTTTAATTCCTTCTTTAAACTCAGCCTGCCTGGGGAGCTGTGGAACAAGCCCATCCCCACGTTGTGTTGCCTGGAGTGTTTTCTGTGCCAGACACTAAGGGAATTTGTATTTCTGTCCATTGAGAACTCTTTCTGCACAGGTCAAACAAGTGCTCCATGGACAGGCTGTATATCTAAGGTGGTGTGCAGGCAAGGCAGAGTAATTTTTATGGTTACATGGTAAATGCAATTGTATCCTTGCTCCTCTGGAGCCATCCCAGATGGCAGTGGCTTCGTGCAAAGACAGCCCTGCAACTGGGGTTGGAGGACTTCATGGCAGCACCTCTGGGTTTGGAAGCAGGTGGAATGTGGCTGGCAGCACCTCTGGGTTTGGAAGCAGGTGGAATGTGGCTCGCAGCCTGTTTATAAATGCCCCTGAGGTCCCTCACTGGCAGCTCCAGCGGGCTGTGGTCAACTTCTTGGCTACTGTGCCCTTCAGCTGTGCCATCTGGGTTTCTTCCTGTTCCTGGTGGGTGATTATCTTACCTCTTGAACTTTCCGATCACTGAGTTCAGCAGAATGGATGGAATTTCCCACAAATTATACCCTTTGCCATTCTTACACAGAGCCTCAGAACTGGCTGCTTCACAAATGTGTTTTTCTGCTTCATAGCTCCCTGTTGCTGAATCTCTGGTTGTGGCCTTTGAGTTGAAGTTCCCAGCAACAGTGGCTGTCTCAAAAGGTGGTTGGAGTGGAAAGGTGGTTGCCACATGATTGGTTTTTCTTTTCAATCATGAATAGTAGGGCTCAGATTGCCAGCACATTGAAAAGTTTGTTTTAAGTGAACATTCAAGTCCATGTTTTAACTAATCTCCTTCCAGTTGGCTGTGGCAGTTTTGTGAAGAGGGTTTTCCTTAGGCTTGGGATTCCCCATGGAAGAGTACAAGCACTTAGGCTGACAACTGCTGCAAATGGAGATGTTGGGGGAAATACCTGAGTCCAACTCAGAGAGCACTTAATCACAGGAGCAGGGGATTTTGCTGTCCTGAAAACATGTTGTGACCGAAGCAGGAAAGAATGCGAAACTTTGTGACCTTGTGCTTCCACCGCACCGTTGTAAAATAAATATCAAACCAAGAAAGGTTAAACATCCCTCCATTCATTATTAAAAGGGTTTTAAAGCTTAGGTTTATATTTTACATTGTTAACTACCTTATGACTTACTCACATTTCTCACTTTGCACAGCTGAATCAGGCTGGTCAGAGCAATCCCTCAGTACCCTATGGTGTGGCTGATCTCATTACTCATGTAGCCTGAGCTTGAGCCAACTGTGCCTTGCTATGATGATATTATTGCCAAGGGATTGTGAAATGTGTATTTTTTTGATACATGCCTGAATCTGAAAAATGCTCTCCCCTCTACCTTGGTGCTGTTTGCAGAGGAGCACAGCACAGAGGGCTGGGTTCACTGCTGAGCTCTTCTGGAAATCCATCCAGCTGCGTAGCAAGGAGATGTCCAGCTGCCTATTCCCAAAAATGTGTGTCTAACTTGCTTCAGAGGTGTGAGCTGGTTTTGCTGACATTCACAGCTGCCAGTGAACTTTGAAAACTGTGAGGAGTTTTGTACCTTTTCTGTCTGATGTTCTCCACTGCAGTACATGATTGCAGTCATTCCCTTCCTCTCACTTCCCTCTCATGGGTTTCTCCACTGTTGAAGCAGTGCATTGTATTTGTCAAGGCAGCATCACAAAATTGATAGGATACTGCTGCTTTGGACCTCCTTGCTGCTTGTGACATGACAATGCAGCAAGGACAGCCAAACCTGTCCTTGTAAAGTGCTGGGAAACTAGGGCTTGGCTGGAACACACATTACACTTGGTGAGAGAAACTGTGTTCTGAAAGCTCCAAGGGGTCTGGGTGTAGATGAAGGGGCTGTTATTCTGCAGAAGTTATTCTGAAGAAAACCCAAGGTAGCTTTACCCTGCTTGTTAAAGCTTTGTATGGACATGAATATATCTAAGTGTATATATTGAATAATAGAATAGTTTTTGTTGGAAGGGACCTTAAAGATCATCTCATTCCACTCTCCTGCTGTGGGCAGGGCCACCTTCCACTAGACCATGTTGCTCCAGGGATGGGACAGCCACAGCTTCTCTGGGCAACCTGTGCCAGGGCCTCACCACACTCATAGTAAAGAATTTCTTTCTAATTTCCCATCTAAATTTCCCCTCTTTCAGTTTGAACCCATTGTTCCTTGTCCTGTCTCTCCAGTTCTTGATGAAGAGTATCTCTCTGGCTTCCCTGTAGGCCCCTTCAGGTCCTGGAAGGTGCTTTGAGGTTTCCACACAACCTCGTCTCCAGGCTGAACAGACTCAATGTTCTCAGCCTGTCAACTTCATATGCACCTGTGTGGCATTCTGAACTTCACAACTTGTATCTAATCCTTTGGAATCCAAACAGACTGCCCAGGCTTGCTGGCACAGAAGCTGTGCCTGCTGACAGGCTGTGCCAACGGGGCTCACCCAGGCCTCCAGAGGTTGGTGCCGCAGGCTCCCTCGCACACTGGCATGGGGCACGTCCTGCTTAGCAGGAGCCATTGGATTTTTCCAGTCCTGATACTATCAAATTCTTGTTGTGTTTCACGGTGCAAAGGGTATGTGTTAAATCTATTTTGAAAGCATTCTAAAGGGATGAGCACAGACTCTTTTTAGCTCAGCAATGTTTGTGCAGTATTAGGAGAAAAACCAAGTAATGTTTTTCTTCCCTTGTTTTTAAGGAAACATGATATGTGAGGGGTGGAACAATGCTTTGTTTCAGGAAATGTTATCCGTTTCCATTGTAGGGCTAGATGGATTCTGTTTTTAAATGTGGCATTTTAAAAAGAACAAGCTCTATGATGTTATAAAGACATGGAAAATTGATTCTTCATTAGGGGTGGAGAAAGTGATTATCACTGTGTGCTTTCTCTGATAATATCTGATAGTCCCCTTCTCTCCTGCTATATTCAGCTTGTTTAGTTGTCAGGCGTTGTCAGACTAAATTGCTAAAAATAACAAATAAGGGGGAGGCTCTGCTGGGCAGCTCTGTCTGCTGTGTGCCACTGAATTTAGCTCCTTCGGGAAAAGGGCAAAAGCAACCTGCAGCTTTCTGGTTGAATTGGATTTTGGTTTTAAACTCCAACCATAACATAGCTGTGTGCTTGTTTCCCAGGCAATTCTTTCACATGCCTGTGGGAGACTGGAAGTTTACTGCTGCAGAGATAAAGTGTTGGTTGGTTTCTTCCCTGGCTGTCTGGAGTAGAAAATACAATCAAGAAAGCTGTACCTAAAGCCTTGATTTCTAATTCAGAAATCCTTCATGCGATCCCTAAAACACCATGTCCAATTTCTCTATCCCACGCAGAAAATGTCTTTGCTCTCTTTCCTGGTGGAGGAAGAAATACTGAGCTCTCAAACACCACTGTGCTCCGTGTTTAAAGCCTCAGGTGATGTTTGCAAAGCTGGTGAAATTACAAAGTGACTGCACTGAAATGCCTTGAGGTGACCACTGACTTCTTCCCCGGTGTTGCCTGAGCAGAATCAAGCTTGTGCTGCGGCTTCCATTTCTCTAATCTTCTTTTTCTGGGAGCTTTAAAATGGCTTTGCTGCAGCCCTGAGGCGGAGTGGTGGTGTTCCCCCCCCGTGATGAGTCGGCTCTGACAGTTGCCACAACAGTGTTTTCTTCCCCTGTGGGAACAAAGATTTCCGCAGGTGAGGTGTGGTGGGGGAGAAGCGCTGCAGCCTGGGGCAGGTGTGGCTGGGATGGACCTGCTCAGTGTGGCCCTGGTCTCTGGTGTGCTCCACTGGCAGCTCTCCTTCATTTTTTGCTGAAACCCTCAGCGTTGAGGCCAATTCTGTGGGTGGCTTTAATGATGTGAAAACAAGTCTTCTTGAGATTTGTGGTGCTCTTTGCAGACCACGAAGTGCCCATCAGAAGGTAGCAATTGTTAGGCTGTTCCCAAGTTAAACCAATTTCTTCCAGGGATTTACAGTGTAGAGGTTCTCATGACATGGTTGGCTTGGGGTAGGCCGGTGCCCAGGAATGTGTGGTGGGCTTTTTAACTAAACAGGAGGAAATAAGGAATGCTTCTGTGTGCTTTGGAGAGGGGAATCCTCAAGAATAACCCTCTGTGCATTAGCCTGGAGCAGATTCTACTTTGGATGAGGGTGCTGTTCTCTCATTCCATTGCTGCTGACATGCGCACGTACTGGGGGCAAGATTTTAAGCACACGTTGCCACTGAAATTTTCCCTTGTTTCCCAGTGTATTCATAGGCAAGGTCAATGCCTCTGCTTGCTTTAGAGGGAGGCAGGACATCTAATGTGGGGACAGGTGGAGTATGAAAGTGAATTTACCATGTAGGATTAGTATTTGGGCTTGCATGGATGCTTTAGGAGGAAGCTGTGGGGTCTCTGCAAATGATGGATGTTGGTGTGAAGATGAGCTGCAGAGCCTTATCAGATCCTCAGTGGGGACCAGGCCAGGCAATACCCAGCATCTTGCATGGCTTTGGGTGTCTGAGGCAGCTGTGGGTGTCTGGGCAGGTCCTTCTGGACACAGACATTTGGACTTGGTGACGTTCCTGGGAAATGTGTTTCATCTTGACTCTCTTGGCTGGTGTCATCCCACGTCTGAGTCTGTGCCCTCACTGAGGATTGCTGCTGTGTTTCAGGCTGCAAAGCTGGAGGCTTAGCTTGCTTTTTGAGGCCATGGGTGGTCCAGCTGCCTGCCTGTCAGCTGTGGAGCATCCACAGGCACTCCTGTGGGAGAGCAGAGCTCAGCCTGCATGGGCAGAGCTGTTGCCAGCGGTCTGCCCTCTGTGAGAGCCTTGTTTTGAAGAAGGGAGTAGCCAAAGCTAATTTTTTTCCCTATAGGTCTGTCTGTCTTACAGGGAGGAGAATCTGTTTTCTCATTCCGTCCTGATTTTTGAAATGAAAGATACTCGGAGCAATGAGAAAAATAGGTTCTAAAATGACAAAAACATTGAGGAGGTTGAGAGTGTAAGGGACACAGAGCTAATGCTATCAGCACAAAATTCTGCTTTATGGAGAGGCCCTCTGACATTGGACTGGGCCCACACAATTTAAGGTAAATACTGGAGGAATTGGGGCATAGCTAAAGCTGCTCTAATTCTTTCTGTTCCCTAAACTGACTCTGCTGATGGTTACATGAAGAGCAGGCCTTCACAGCTGTGAAGAATCACTCACTTCACTTGCTTTTTAATGTTTAAAGCCTCGAGGTCTGTCTTGTTTGTCAGAAGTGAGAGTGGCAAAAGGATTGGATTCTTACAGCTGAACTTCATGGGTGTTTCTCTGTTACGTGACTGTCACCTTTCATTGCAGACAGATGGAAATCAGCTGTGTGCAGTTAGCACCTTGCAGCTTTTAAAGGCAGCAAGTGCTCCTCAATATCTGGAGGGAAGGAGGTGGATCTGTTTAAATGCTGGCTCCTAGTCCTATGTTAGATTTCTTAGATAAAGATCAAATAACAGTATGTTCTGCTTTGAAAATTGTGTAAGAAGCTTGTCATGTGTTAAATAGTGCACAAGTCACTGGTTGCAAAACATGATGTTGGAATCTTAGAGGCACAGGGAAAAGAAATTCTCACATTTCAAAGGGGAAAGGGGATTCCCAGCTCTCTGGAGGGGTCATCCACCACCTTAGGCCTGGGATGGCTTATAAAAACTAATGTCTCACCACATTGTTGTGATGCATGGCTCTCTATGATGATGATTTGAGTGGAATGACGTGTATTTATATCATCACATGCGTGTGGGTATGCACTGGCAAGGCTGGATCTCTCATTTGGAGCAATCATTCACTGCAAAAAGTTTTCAAACTCCCAGATTTTTGCAAGCAGTTGTTTAATTAGTAATTCTTTGTTAGTCTTCCCTATACTGCAGACTGCCAAGTAAGCACAGAAACCAGCTGAGAGGGCAAAGGCTTTATGAAGGAAGAACTGGAATTTGATGACTTTGCTTTCACTATTCCTACCTTTATTTTTAGGTGAATAATTGTAGATTTTAAAAGCAGAAGAATAATTAATGTGAGGGCTGTTTGCTTCCTTTTAAGTCCTTTAGAGTCCAGTTATAGACATGCTTTCAAAATAAAGGCATCTCAGAACTTGTTTTAGGCATTTTTTTGGTGGGGGGATTACTCTTAATTAAAAAAACCCCAACAGCGTAACAGAAAAAACTTTTCAAGCAACTCTTGCCAGTAAACTGACATTCCTTTTTAATTCAGAGGAAAATGAAATACATTATGCGTTAATAAAAACCCACTTCTGCTGCTGTGTCTAAATGGTTTTGTCCATCCAAGAACCTACGTTTAGTCATCTGTGCCTGAAAACATTGCTTGTTTCCTCTGATTAACATTAAGCTACTTTTATAGTTACGCTGGAATCATTTTAACACCAAGTTGGTTGATAAGTCTGTCATTTTAGAGCAGGGTCTGATTCATTGTCAAAGCTCTCCTTTGTGCTTATGGCTGCAGAAGTATCCAAAGCAACGAGCTGAGCTGGATGTGGGTCCCTCTCTCCAAATTCCTCCTCGCATGAGTAATAATTAGTCACAAAACCAGCACTGCTGTCCTTGCCTTAGTCACCAGGCCCCTGCAGTGGCTCCTGGCTGGCCTCTGTGCCAAGGAGCTCTGGGGAGGGGGATTATCTGTGCCCGATAAACCTCCATCCTGCTTCCATCTCCTCTTCCATCTTGCCTGGGGAGAACAGGAAATGATTATTTGGAAAGCATGCTCGTGCCTGTTGGAGCCCTGACCTAGCCCTGAGTCAGCTTTACAAAACCACACCTTGCTCCCAGGTATGCGGGGCAGCCCTCACGTCACGCTTCCTGCTGTCCCCACTGCCCTGGTCCCCCCTTGCTCCATCCCTAACGCCTTGGTGGTGGGCACACAGCTGCTCTGAGTTCAGGGTTGTCTGAACTGGGCGGGGATGTTGCCTAGTTGGGAGCTGACACCTTTTTTTTGTTGCTGATCTGTCTTTGAAGTTTATGGAAGTGATTTTTCTTTTAAAGTGGCCTTGTTCGGCCAGGACTGCAAGAGCTGAAAGGTGTGGTATGGTTTTGCAAAAGTCCTGTTGCCAGGAGGAATCCTGATGAGCCACACCAGCTCTGCAGGACCACAGAAACTGAGGCACTGGGTTAGGGAACTTACCGCATTTTGCAAGAGGCAGTTCGGTGAGGAATGCTTCCGCCAAAACAGCATGTGGGGGGTTTCAGAATCTGGGTGAGTTTCTCCTCCCCAAGTTCTCTGTTTGACCTGACTGCTGTCAGAAACCTGGTTCGGGTGCAGTATCCTGGAGCAATGTACTCCTGGAAACTGCCCTAAATGGGGAATTGTGCCAAGAAGGGGTGTCCCTAAAGGAATCCTTTGGGTTGATAATACATTTCTGCTGCCACCTACTGAAAGGTTCCCATCGACTTGCTTTTGTAGTAGTTCACATCAGGCTAGGGTGCAGGAGTTCACTGGAATAATCCATAATTTCTCAGTCATCTGTCTCCACCTCTGCCGGATGCGCTGTCCTGTGGCTCAGACAGTGGGTCCGTACGAAGTGCTGCTGCCATGGGGCTGGGATTGGGCAGAAAGGCTGGCAGGCAAGCTGGCTTTCTGCCCCTTACCTTGCCTCTTCTTCTCTTGAAGGCACCAAGTGTGGAAGTCAATGGAGGGCTTTTCCAGCTTAGCTTTTTTAGAGTATGTTCCTCGGGGTTTTGGAGCACTTTGGTAATGATGAGGGAAGCTCTGCTGGTTGTGCTGTGGTACGATCAGTACACGATGACGGTGAATTTGCACCAGCAGTTCTTTAGGCAGGTGCTTTTAAGGATTCTCCTGACTTGGCAAATGAACTTGATGTTTTCTCTTCTACACTCTAACCCAGGTAGTTCTGAAGTGACTATGAGTCCCCGTTATCTTGTGGAAGGAATAGCTGAGGGAAAACACAAGGGTCTGAATCATCCCTTCTGCTCTTAGGTAAATGGCATCGAGCTTCTGTCAGCAGCTGTCGTCAGAAACCAGCTGGGCTCCCTTCCTATTCCAGGTCATTCACTCTTGAGCAAACTCTGGACAACTTCCTGAGAGCAATAACTGCTTGGGAAGTGTTGAAGTGGGTCTAAATATTTGGTGGTTGCTGTAGAGTGGTAATTCCCAGTGTGTACATGTGCCACAGTGTTGAACTGGGTGAGGACCAGTGCTGGGTGGACCCATCAGGGCGTAGGGCTGCCTGCAGACCCACTCCACCCCATTGCTGGTGTCCACTATTTTGGTTTCTCCTGGAGCAGGAGCAGCTGGGTGCTGTTCAGCAGGTCCGCCTCCTTCGTGTTTATGGGTTCCAAGTGAAATCCCATTAAACAGAGCACATGTCCTCAGCACATCATCTTCCATGAGCTTAGTCTGTCTGACTGAAATGTTTGCCTTGCCCAGGGTGTATACCAGGGCTCGGAGTGCCAGGGTTCTCCGCAGGGAATTTGGGCACTGCCACCCCCCTGAACAGCAGCAGTGGCCCCAAGAGCAAGGACAGCTCTGGCTACTGCTGCCTGGCTCTCAGTGCACGGACAGCATGGTTTGCCTTCCTCCCAGGGAAGATCCTTCTCCAGCCAACCATGTCTCCCAACTCTAGCTCAGGATCTGCTGATTACTTTCCCACAGAGCCTTCAGGGAATGCCAAAAATGGTTTGAGTTATCTTTGGGGGATACAGAAGCTCTTGGCTAGCAGCAGGTTTCCTGAGGTGGTGTCACAAGATGAGTTGTATCAGAGCTCCTGTTTGAGGCACTGCATCATGCCTGAAGACTGCAGTGGGAAGCCTTCTGAGTGGGATGCCAGAATCTGGTGGCTGGTAGCCAAGCATGCTGGGAGCCATGGGAAGGGAGGTATTCTCTGGGAAAGGAACTGCCAGCTTGTTTTGTCCTCAAAAGTTGGGTGTAAAACAAGTTAATAGAAAAACATTTTAAAAAACAAAAAAGGGAGAAAAAAGAACAGGCTGAAATGAATAGGCATGTTTCAATACTAGATCCTTAAATTTCCATGGAAACATTTTTGTTTGGGCTTAAGCAAATCTGTGTTTGCAGGTCAGAGGTTGAAGCTTTCTTTCATTTGCGGAGGTGACGTGAGAGAAGTGGAATTTGAAGAGCAAAAGTTAATGTTGGATGATAAACCGTGACTCGACACAGGAAACTCACCTGTGAGAGGGAGGGTATGGCAGCCATGGATGGGCAGGGCTGCGGTGTCTGTTCCCTCCGTGAGCACAGGGCTGTTTGGGCTCTTGGAGTGGAGTGGGAATGCTGTGCCCTGTTCCACTGAGCCACCAGCTTGAGCCAAGGCCCTGCCACACGCAGGACTGGCCATGGCCAACCAGCTCTCCCTGAAGGCAGAGGCGTCTGAATCACAGTGCCGGGGGGAAGACGGTGCTTTGATCATCAAAAGCCCATCCAAGAGAAGCTGATTAATAGTTTTTTCTTGCTGTGGAATCTGTGGATGCTGGCTCTTTAATCTGCCAGGAATGCCAGGTCTGGGTGCGTCATCTTGAGAAGCATTGGCCTCTCCAGCAGTGATGCAATGGGAGCGGAGGTGGGAGGCTGGAGCAGGAGGTGACTTCCCGCCGTGTCAAAAGGCCACGGGCCACTTCAGTTAACCACAGCTCCTTTTCTTCTTTGGGGCGTGAGCGTAATTGTATTTGCATTCAATCTAGTCTTTCCACAGCTGCTGCCAAGAGCAAACAGTGTGGAGCTGGTCAGGGAGCAGGCACTGCTTGCGATGGGGAGTGAAGGGCAAGGGAGAGCTGAGGAGCGGGGTGGTGGCAGGGGCGAGTCCTACGACGTTGTTTGGCTGCAGCCGCCCGTGCCAGGGCGCAGGCTGGCCACGCCAGCACACCTTGGTTAGGAGAGTGCACAGTGAGGGCTGGCTTGTGGTGCTTGCCTGCACAGCCCCTGCCTGGGGCCAGCCAAGCTGGTGCTTCCAGGAGCCTGTGTTTCCTACGCTGGCAAAACACCCAAGAGCCATTGCCTGCACCCCCCAAAGACATTGCCTGCAGCTCCCCACAGCTGCCTGGGAGTGTGTTGGCAGTGGGCATTGCATCCCACCAGGCCCATTGCATATCAGTGCCCTGCCCTCCCTTCTCCTTGCAGATGGGGCTGGGGCTGGGGCTGCTGGTGCCTTCCCCGCCAGCCCTGTGGCTCTCTCTGCAGAGCTTTCAGCTGTACAGCCACGCTTCTTCCTGGGAAGGATTCCTGGGAGATGGATGTGCGTTGCCTGTCAGGTGGGGTTGCTTGAGTGGCCAGTCCTATTTTTGGCTGCACTTCTGATGACATGGGAGATGGTGTCTTTAGTCCATGTAGCTGTACTGAACCACACACAAGTTCACCCCTTGCCCCACACATCTTTTTTAGGAAGGCTGCAGGAAGCCTTGGAACTGGAGAAGGATCGCAAGATCTGGCAGGGGAGAATGTGGGCCAGGCTGGTGGCACATCTATACACAGGGACAGCAGTGGTGCAAAGCCCTCAGGTTCTGAGCCCCCAGGATGTGCTGGGAGGCCCAGCTGGTGGGGTTGGCTCTGCTTCCCAAAGAGGGATCTTCATGCCCTCCATCCTGGTGCCAGACAGCTGTTAGCATGGCAGTTCTGTTTCCAGAGAGCAGATTTAGGTGAGAACACTTCCTTTGGGGCTAGTTTTGAGACAGATCATCAGAGCTGTGGTTTGTCTTGTTCTCAAGTGCTGCAGTCTTTCCTGCCTGGGGAAGGAGCTGTTGTTGGCAGTGATATTAGCTTAAAGGAATTAGGAAACTTCAGTCTGGGAGGCATTGACTGCACTGGCTTTTGGGGGGCATCTTCAGTGGGTTTGCACCCTGTTCTGCAGCTGACCCAGACCTCACTGGGCTGTGGCAGCAGCCGTGTATTGGTCTTGTGTCCCAGTGCAGGTGGCAGACCCCCTCTGTGTGGGGCAAAAGGGGGATCAGGGGGCTGTCACCGCAGAGGAGAGGGTGGATGAGAACTGGTGGGTGGCCTGTGGCAGGAATAAGTGAGGATGCAAGAGCCTGTCCTGGACTGGAGCAGGTCAGCTGGCTCACTTTTGGAGTGTGTGTGAAGCGTGCTGTCCACCTGGAAATATGTAGCTGCAAATCCTGCCACCTTCCCACGTGCCCTCTTCCATGCAGCCGCCAGCTCCCCTTTCCTTGCTCGGTGGGGGAGAAGCTTCTCCAGTGCTGACAGGACCTGCAGCCCTGGGTCATCCCTCCCTGTGTGAGTGAGCTGTGCCTGGGTCATGGGAACACACTGGCCTTTCTCTGGGAGTGGCGGGGGCTGACAAGGCCTGGCAGTGTTGGTCAGAGGCTTTTCCTCTGAAATAAGTTTCAGTAACACCCCACAAGAGAGTTTTGTAAGATAAATCTCTAGCAAGTGGCTGTGGGAGTCGTGAACCTGGAGGAGGAACTGGCCCCTTGCTGCAGTTGGAGCCCTTGGCTGACATACCAGCTGCTTCCTGTCGTGCCCTCTGTGTTTCCTTGTCACTGCCTTGCCACACTCCTGGCCAGACTGCAGGGGGACAGCAGCACACCAGGTCACTGCCCAGCCTCCCATGGAGGCATGTCAGCCGAAAGCTGGGGCTTTTCTGGGAGCTCAGTGTCATGTGGCAACTTCCCCTGACACCTTCTCAAAGCCAGTCTCATTTCTCTGTCCTTCTCTGGAGCTCTGTGGCTCAGGTGGTGGCATCGGGAGCTGGTTTGGGCACCCACCTTATCTGTCCAGAGGCCCACAGGAGCTGTGGGAGGGTGGGGGCAGTTTAGGGCACTGATGAGGTGAGTGAGTAGGAGCTCTGGGTCAGCAGCTCACAGGTCGTGCAGCCACCAAAGCCGGTGGTGCAGGGCCAGCATGCTGCCATGTCCCCTTGGGCTCCTGACTGGTGAGCAGTTAAGCTACAGCTGTAGAAGAGGTAAGAGCCTCGTGAAACCAAAGGCTGCAGGGAACAGCAGCCACTTTTGGTTTCACGAGGGACCAAAACCAGCAGTGCAGTTTGGGCATTGTCCTGGGAATTCCCACAGGCTGCACTTGCCATGGCACAGGTAGCAGAGGACGATCACCTGGAGCAGCAAACACATTTTCTCAGGGAAAATGTGGGTACTGAGGTGAAGCCCAGCAGCCACAGGCTGGCCCAAACCAGGGGCTCAGAGGACATAGGGTTAAGTAGGGCTGCGAGTGCAAATGAAAGCTGTGAGCTGGAAGCTGGAGGTGGGGTTTGGGATGCAGGGTGGTGTTCAGGGAACAGATACCACCAGCCTGGCAGGTCTGGCTGGACCGGAACAGCCTCCAGTGTGACTTCAGAGCTGCGCTGTCACGTCTCTGGGCTCTGGTGTGAGTAGGCAGAGTGTGTCAGCCGCTCGCTCGCTCGGCACTGCTCCCTGGGAGAGACGGAGTTTCCTGTCTAGACCCCCGTAATCGCAGCGAGGAGGGGTTTGCATGCGGCTCCTGCTCCTTCTCTGGTGATTACCGAAGCAGAACCCGGGCTGCAGTTCCCCCTTCCTGGGGAAGAAACACCTCGCTTCTGCCACGTGTCTCGGAAAATGTGGCGCCCGTCTGCTCCTTGCTTGCCTGTGATCCGGGCTGTGGGTTGGAGTGGGAGCCAGCCACTGTGCTGGCTCCGGCACTGCCTGGCCGCAGGACAGCTTGGGAAGTTTGCAGCCCCCCAGCTATGGGGGCAGGGCTCCCCTTGATGCTTGAAGGATGCTCTTCAAGCCCAGGGATAGGGCTCCCTGGAAGCTGGTTCTGAGAGGGAGTAAAAGTACTGGGACCAAACTGATTCTTGTGCCTCAAAAATTAGGTGACCAAGGAGACTGATTGAGAGAAAGAAAAATTCCCTGAATCCTGCCCTGCCTGGAGCTGCAGTTGCTGCCTAAGTGAAGAAATGGCATTAAATGCAGGCCCTTTGCCATGGGGAGGGCTGAGCATGTCAGTGCAGGGGTGGGCAGTGTGTGTCCACCTGTGAGTGCTCCTCTGCTGTGTCAGGGTCCCTTGTCCTCATGGAAGTGGGCCCACACAGGCACCAGCATGGCTTCCTGGTGGCATGTCTGAAATCCTGCAGGTAGGAATGTGGAGCCGTGGCTGCAGCCTGCCAGCTTGTGGGCTCTCCCAGTCCTGCTGGGCAGCCTGCCTGTGCAGAGCTGCTCTCTGGAAGTGTCTGCTGCTGCCTGGTGGGCAGGAAAGGCAGGGGAGAGGACATGAAGGCAGGACTGTTTCATGCACTAATTTAATGCTTTTAAAAAAAAGCTTTAGTAATAAATGACCCCCTAGAAGTCAGCTCCACTGCTGCCACTCTCCTCCAGTCAGCAGCGTGAGGTGAAGCTCAGAGCCACAAGGGTTTTTTGGGCCTGTCTCCTCTTGCAGCCCTCAGATTCAGTTCCCTATGTGTGAAATCCCTCGACGTCTGTGCAGGCAATGTGGGGACAGAGCGGCAGTGACAAGAGTTCTGCTCGTGTGTCACTGAGTCACTGGCAGTGGGAACCTGTGGCTGCTCTTCTCCCTGTGGTTTCCTCAAAAGCAGTTCCTGTCAGTGAAAAGGGACCCCACGTGCCTGGGGGCCATGGAGAGGGATGAGGAGCCCTTGGCCATAACCCTGGCCCTGGCTGACACAAGCAACCTTTAAATACAAACCCTTCAGCATTTAGAAGCAGGGCTGGGAGAGATGTCCTCACGGCACGGGCATTCCAGCTGAGTGTACAGCTGTGCCACAGCAAGGGGACAGAGGGCAGATGGTGGCAGCAGGAGTGCTCCATGGGCTAATGGATTTTCAGCATTACAGTTCCCAAGTCAGGGTGAGGCTTTCAGGGCAGCATCAGCAGTTCTTGCTCTTTACCTGCCCTCAGTTTGGGTGGGCTCTGGGGGCCACTCCTACTACACTGGGCTCCTGACTCTGGGGAGGTGACTGGTAGAGCCTCTGGCAGGATGCTCTGGGCTGGGGCTTGGACTGCTGGAATTTAATAACAATCCTGCCAGTGCTTATTGGTAGCTGGCACAGCCCAGAGCAGGGCTCTACATGGGCAGCATGGGAGCCTGGGCTCACAGCAGTACCGGAGGAGACTGTTGTGTCTGTTGTTTGGAAACCCAGAGCAAATAGTCAAAAGAGCCAAGCGCTGATTTTTCCAGTCACAGAGGAGCACCCAGACTAGCAGGAAAAAACGCTGCATGCTGAATTCCTATCTTGGGATGCACGCCTTGGGGCTGCTTCCCTGCCAAGCCCAGCCTAATTACAGATGATTAAGGAAACACGTATTTGGTGACGATGCCAGGGAAATTCTGATAGAAAGGAGGATATAGGGTTAGAAAATGGCCCAAATGGGAAAAAGAACCTTTTGTGCCCAAGGAGAGGATTTTGCTCTGTCTCCACAAGGAGGCCTTGGCATGTCAGTCCCTCTCTAGGCTCCAAGAGTTATAGGATCTGATTTGATTTCCTTCCTGGCTGAGGTTCATGGTTCCCACTTTTTGCAGTGCCGCTGTTGCAACAGCCCCAGCAGCTCTAATAAGGTTTCAGGGGGAACAAAATTCAAAGTTTGTGTAAACATTTACCTGCCCGTGTGCCTCTGGGAATTTGTAACTGCTGTCCCCACGTGGGACATCTGCAGTGTGGTGGGTGCCCCAGCCAGCACCCACAGCTCTCCCTGGGTGGCCCTAGGCCCTGGTACCCAGGTGTGTGCTGGCAGGGCTGGGGGGATCCTGACTTCCCTCTGGTTTCTGCCTTGCAGCAGAAGAAGTCGTACCTGGAGCGGAGTGTGAAGGAAGCAGAAGACAATATCCGGGAGATGCTGATGGCCCGCAGGGCGCAGTAGTGGCACCCCTGGATGCCCTGGGCTGATCCCCATTACCCCCCCCCCCGCCAATAAAACACTCCTGTGACACACAGCTCATGTCTCTGTGGCTGCTCTCCCTGCACAGGTGTGATGGAGAAATGGGGTGCTGGGAGGAGCTGGGGTGAGGGGCCTGCAGGGAATCCTGTTTCCCTAGAGCAGATGTACCCTCATCCTGTGGACACCCACTGCCTGCTGTGGGCACAGGGGCAGGTCCTACTGGGGAGTGGTGGTGGGTGAAGAGG
Organism: Origma solitaria; assembly: GCA_013397895.1. Lineage (NCBI taxonomy): Eukaryota > Metazoa > Chordata > Aves > Passeriformes > Acanthizidae > Origma > Origma solitaria. The sequence goes on along the minus strand of VZRL01003878.1, from coordinate 3,155,607 downwards.
GAGGTGGGCAGGGCTGGCACAGTCACGCACACCTCCATGGAGATGGACACAGGCATGAGCACAGGCACAGATGTGGGCATGGGCACAGGCATTGGCATGGGAACTGGCTCAGGCACAGCCAGCCCCCGCCAGGAGGTCATTCCTGCTGTCCTGGGTCATTCCCTCTGTCTGAGGCTGTTTCCACTGTCTAAGGCCATTCCCACTGTCCCATTCCATTCCTGCCATCCCGGTCTGTTCCCGCTGTCCCAGGTAGTTCCCGCTGTCCCGGTCCATTCCTGCTGTCCCGGTCCATTCCCTCTGTCCCGTTCCATTCCTGCTGTCCCAGGTTGTTCCCGCTATCCCGTTCCATTCCCTCTGTCCCGTTCCATTCTCTCTGTCCCATTCCATTCCCTCTGTCCTGTTCCATTCCCTCTGTCCCATTCCGTTCTCTCTGTCCCGTTCCATTTCCTCTGTCCTGGTCCATTCCCTCTGTCCCGGTCCATTCCCGCTGTCCCGTTCCATTCCCTCTGTCCCGGTCCATTCCCGCTGTCCCGTTCCGTTCCCGCTGTCCCGTTCCATTCCCTCTGTCCCG
>VZRL01003878.1:3128534-3154713 GCA_013397895.1 Origma solitaria | reverse complement strand
CTGTCCCGTTCCATTCCCGCTGTCCCGGTCCGTTCCCGCTGTCCCGGCAGGGCCCGGCGGAGCGCGGCCGGACAGCGCCACCGTGTGGCCCTTGTGGGCACTGCACCGGCCCGGCCCCGCCGCTCTCCCCAGCGCCCTCCAGAGGTTCCCGGGATTTTGGAGCTGGGCAGGAGTTTCCAGGTTCCGTGGCCGACCCCCCGTGCTGTCATCCCATAGGCACACGGGTGCTGTCACACTCTGGGCTGGCCCTTCGCTGCCACCAGGCTCCCAAGCCGTGTCACCTGCATCATCAGCGGGTCCGGCTTCGTCTCCAGCAGTGACCACGCACAGCCCCTGCTGCAGCCGCTGTCCCACAGACACGGGGCCGTGGCTGCTCCCCCCGAGACACTCCCACGGGCACACTCACACAGCCCTCAGGGGGAATTTGATATGCTCGGACAGACTGTGGGGATCAGGAGCTGGACATGTGTGCTGGCCAGCAGCTCACCCACACCTGCCTTGGCTCTTGCCCCACACCTTGCTACTCTTCCACAATTCCAAAATCACCTCCACCTCTGCCTTAGGGACCGCCGTAAAACATCCCATAGCAAGTCTTGTGCAATCCCAAACACCTTTTCCCTGCATCCAATAGTGTCCCACTCCCAGGTAGCAGCACCCTACCCCCAAAGGTGATCCAGGGGGCTCCCCTGGGATGGGTGTAGGTCAGACATGGGGCTGAGGCTTTGTGGGGACAGACCTGGGAAAGGCCCCAGAGAATGTGTCCTTGGGTGTGTTCTTGCCTGTGCCATGCCTGTGGGTTCTGCCAGGCTCAGGGGTGGGCCCATGAGGGGCTGGTGGGCAGGGGAGCTGCCAGGCCTTGGGTGGGCTCCCAGACCCCCAGCTCTGTCTGAGCTCCTGTTTGCAGGAGCTGCTTCATTCCCTCACACACCATGAGCCACCACATGTGCTGCTTCCCCACCTCAGCTCCTGTGTGTGCTGACAGCTGGAAAGGTGTGGGGGGGCAAACAGGTGGATCCTGGACCAGGTGTCCCCATGTGGTCACAGGGCAGGGGGCAGGCCTGGCCAGGGTCAGCGCCGTGCTGGCTGCAGTGGCCAGCAGGGTGAGATGTCCTGTCCCCTCCATGTCCCCATGCACAGGCACTGTGGCCCTGAGAGCGCTGCTGCAGCACTGGGTGGGTGTGTGACAAATGCCAGAGCAGAAGGCAGTGAACCCAAGTCCTGCTCCTGTCCCACGCTGGGGGCTAGGGGCAAATGGCCCCAGATCAGCTCCTGCTGGAGCCTGAGGCACAGTGAGGAGCTCAGGTGAGTGCACAGGGCTGGGACTCACTTGGGCCCAGCAGAGCCATTCTGGGGAGAGCTAAGGCCAGGCTGGGAGTGCTGAGCACTGTGCTGGGACACAGGGCTGGAAGGGGCAGGCACAGCCATGGCCAGAGGGCAGCCACATGCTCCACTTCCCTCCCCCGCATCGAGGAGGGTGAACCAGGGACTCTGCTCCTGATTCCGGACAGCTGCCAAGCTGCCAGGGATGTGACAGTGACAGGGAATGTGACAGTGCTCATTCCCAGGGCAGGGACCTCTGGGAACCGGAGCTTAGCACTACAGAGAGGCAGCCCCCAGAAGGCAGCTCCTGGGGACAGGGGATTGCAAGGGACTCTTGCAATCAACCCCAAACACATCAGCTTGCTCCAGACCAGAGCCCCAAACTGCACTGCTGAACCCCGAGTGGAGCCCTACAGGCTGCACAACCAAGGGACAGAGCATGCAACGTCCTTTGCAAACAGATCTGGAATCCCCGGGAGATCTCCAGGCAATGCCAAGCAAAGCCAGTGTGTGTCAGGACACCGGGGTCAGCTTTGCTCCCTAGGCTGGGGGAGAAGCAGGATGGGACACACCCCCTGTGGGACCAGGAGCAGGTTTTTCCCACTTTTCTGCAGACAAAAGGTTTTTATCCCTTTTCTGGCCAGGCGTGCCCTGGAACAGCTTCAGCTCTAAATCCTCAGCCCTAGATTAATCCATGGCTTGTCTCTTCTTACCCATTAATTTACCCCCCCGCAAGCCTCTGCTCTGCAGCACAGGATGATGGATCACAGCTTGGGACCATCCCTTCCCCAGGAGCTGCTGGTGCACACACAGAGCAGCCGAGCCTGTGTTTCTCCCAGCTCTGCTGTCCCAGGAGGGCCCTGGTTGCAGAAGGGGATGTGACTGGCCAGCTCTGCAGGATGAAAACATGACTGTGTCGCCCTGTGTGGGATAGAGGTGCCAGACCCAGGACTCCCACCTACAGAGCCCCTGCTCCCAGGAGGCCAAGGACAAGACAGCACCAGGGGAGATACCTGCCCTGCAGACAGATTTACTGAAACAGCCGGGGCCTAGCGAAGAAAATCAACTGTTGGCTTTAATTATTGCGTACGTCTTCGTCTCTAGGGCTAGGAAAATCTCAACTGGTAAATATACATTTCATCAGAATGCCTTTGGCTGAAATACACCATTAGCACATTCTTCAAAGTTACAACAAAAGTCTTAGAAATGTTAAAAAGGGATTTTTTTCCTTTACTAAAATAAAGGAGTGCACCCCCCACCCCGACAAGGCGCTAGGACGGACAGACGGGAACTCTTGGCTGTGCAAAGCAGAGCGTTGATTACAGTAACAGAAAGAAGTCGGGACAGGAGTGGGGAGCCTGCATAGCACTCGGTGAGCGGCGGGGCGGCATCGGCGTCAGGTCAGCATGTCCCAGAGGCAGCAGCAGCAGAGCGCGGTCCAGCACGCCGTCAGGCAGGCGCTCTCGCCCGTGTCGTCCCTCCGCCGCTCCTCCACGACGTACACTGTGGGCACAGAGGGGCTGGTGAGTCTCAGAGCAGCAGCACCGCAGCGCACAGTCACAACACTCAGTGAGGAGGACAAGAAACAGGTGTGGCCGGGCCACAGAGGCAGGAGAGGCTGGATAGGCCCCCAGGTCAGCTTTCCACGAGGTGCCAGCTTCCCCAGCTGCAAGCACATCTGGAGCCTGTCCGGTTAGACTGGCACACCTCAGCCTTCTCCAATACTGCTCCAGCCCTACCACACACAGAACTGCCTCCGTCCCTAGGATGACAGGACAGGGACCAGCCCTTGCTCCAGCTCTGTGTCCCTCCTGCATGCAAGGGGACTCCCAGCTCTGTCAGCTCAGCACCTGAGGCACAGGCTAGGAGGTGGCAGTGCAGTGACACCTCACTGGCCAATGGGCAGGTGCCCAAATGCTCCAGGTATTGCCTCATGGACAGAAATCATCTCTGCCCAGAGACTCCTGCAGTCTACTGGGATTTACTGCACATTGCAGTAAACTGCTTTGAACACACAGGAGGGAGCCCCAGGTTTGCATGGAGCTCTCCAGGCAGGCTCTCCTACCTGAGGCCAGTGTGCTGCCTGCTCTTTGTGCCACTCAGGACAGGGGACCAGTTTGTCTTTGGTTCCTCCTCACTGAGCCCAGGCTGTCACACACAGAACTGCAGCAGTCTGAGGGCAGGCAGGTGACTGTCCTTCCTGACAGTTTTCTTGGTTCTGATTGTTATGGTCTGCATGGGAAATGTGCCCTCACACAGGAGTCCAACCCAGGCAGGCGCCTAGTGCTGGACACACGGTGCTGGCAGGCAGAAGCCTGGGCAGGACACAGCTCATGGCATCAGCCTGGCCCCCCCACAGGCTTGCTTTGTGCTCAGGAAACTATTCCCCAGTCACTACTTCAGCTCTGCAGAGCGAGGGGCGGAGGATGCTCTAGCTTACACAATGCCAAAACCCTGACACCACCAAGTGAGGCAGAGAGGGGGAGTCCAGCATCCCCCAAATTTCTGCACTTGGGTGCAGCCTGTGTCGGAGCCTCAGGCAGTCTCCTTCTCATCAAGGGGAATAAGAGATAAGAGGTATCCTCTGCACAAGCACAGCCCAGCTCCAGGGGAGCCCCAGCATGGCATTAGCACAGCACTACTGTCCCCCTTCCATCTGACCATTCAGTCTCAGTGCCTGCAGCCCTTGCTCAAGGAATGTCAGGATGGAGGCACACCCCTTCTCCCTGAGCCCCAGGAGGAGGTGGCAGCACGCTCAGCTCAGCGCTGTGACAGGCTGTGCTGGAGCAGGAGAGGTGCCATGCGCTCTCCTCCCTCTGGAGCTGCTGTCCCTGCCCGCCCCTGCGGAGCCCAGGCTGGCACCTCCCAGCAGGAGCAGAGTAGGACCTGATGGGAGCCTGGCTCCCTGCGCTGCTGCTGGGGGGAGGCTGCATGACCTCCTGCCCACAGCCCATGGCCAGCCCCATGGCTGCCACACCCGCAAGGAGTGCAGAGCAAGGTCCATGACTTGTGAGCCCGGCACCCCGGCTGCCTCCTTGATCCCTCCGAAAGGGTGGATCACAGACCCATCCCATCCTACCCTATCGGGAATATGTCCCATGGCAGACAGAACTTTGGTCAGGCCCTGCCCTCCTCTCTGCCTGCAGCCCCAAACCTGCAGTCAAAGCCATGCTTGGAAGACTTACAAAGAGAACATGGAGGCTTGTGAGCTCTGACCTTACATAGCAGTGTGTCAGGAGCTCTGTCCACTGCCTGTTCTCCATGGAGAGGTGAGCCAGGGGCTTGGTCTGGGCTTCTTTTTCCTGGTGGATCCAGGAGCTCTAAACAAGCAGCTCTTTGGTGCATTTGTTTACTCTAAGAAGGTCCTGTTAAAATCAGTGGAGGCAAAACACACACCAAATACTCCGAGAGGCCTGTGTAAGATGGGGACATCCCTGCCCTGGAGCCCTGACACAGCCCTGGCTTCCAACCAGCTGCCAGGTTACCATTCAAACTATCCCACCTCTGAGCAATGGGGAGCTGGATTGCTGCTGCCAGAGCATTGCCATACCCAAAACTGAGTGCCCCAGCACCCTGAGACACCCAGATCCACACAGCAGAAGGAGGCTGCGCTTTACCAGTTACCATCAGCTGTCCAGGACTACAGGGATGCAAGAAATGTTTTCCTGAAGTATTTATGATTAATCCATTAGCAGTTTTAAGCTAGAGCCAAGTGTCAGGGACATGCCGATGAAGCATGTTCAAGGCATGTACAAAGTGCTGTTATGAAACACTTGCTGAAATATTAAACAAAATGGCTTTCCCAAGCTTGGGCCATGCAGGGGGAGCCGGGCGCTCTCAGCACGGCTGCTCAGCTGACTCGTGTTGGACACTGCCTCTCTGCACAAGTGGGTCACAGTGTCTGTGGGCATCACCCTCCATCCCTGTCCCTGCCAGCCCAATGTCTGTGGGCATCACCCCCTGTCCCTGCCCCCTCCAGCCAGCCCTCTGGCACTGCTGCTGTGCCCTGTGCTGGAAAGGGCTGCCTGGGGCCGGGCGAAGGACAGGCACAGCTGCCCGCTAACAGCTGGGGGCAGGACTGGGACAGGGCAAGGGACAGCAGCCATGCCAAGACCTTTCCAGGATTCACCATGGGTTTGGGGTGAGCCTTTCTGTTAGAGACAGTGAAACAGCACAAGAAAAAGAGACCGTGTTTGTTCCCTCTCTTGTGCTAAAAGCTGGAAGCTATTTAAACCAACAGCACATGGTGGCAATCTGCAGAAACCCTCTGAAAAAAGCTGTGGTTTCCCCCATGACAGGCAGCTGTGGTACTTTTACAAATCCACTCACCTTCCAATTTCAAGGAGTGCCCCAAAGGCAACACCTGAGATGCACATTTGAGAAGTTGCCACCTTCCACTGCAGAGCGCCTCTCCAGGGAGAGCAAGTCTCGAGGGCAGCTCTGCCTCTGCCAGCTCATGGGAGCTGGTGCAACCACTGCTGCAGTCTGAGTGTGCACACAACCAACATGGGAAACTTTCACATTTGGAGAGCATCTGGGCAATGCTCTGAAGAGAGACAGCCACCCCTCCCTCACAGTTTGTGTTCAACGAAGCTTTCTTTGAAGCTCCATCAATGCTTCAGGAGTTGCAGCTTTGTCGCTGTCACCACAAATTGCCAGAGAGATTTAACCACAGCTATACAGCATTAATACTAAACAGTTTTTCTGATCTGAGTGTGGGGCTTGCAGAGGACAGCAGAGGAGCAGAACAGGTGAAGGGTGGTGAACTGTTCAGCTACAGCTACCAAAGCATGCAAGCTAAAAACCAGCTCAAAGATGGGCTCCCAGCCCAGCCTCTCACTAAGCTGGAGATACCCTACACCAATCTTCTCATTTTGTACACTGTGCACCTGAATGTTGGCTTCAGAGCACTAACAGAATGACACAAGTACCCAAGGACATCAGGAGCATGTGGCAGCAGCACCTTCATCCACTCCTCCCAGCCCATGCAGGAGTGCTGTACAAACACAGTGTCAACAGCACAAGAAGGGAGTGCAACAACACCCCAAGCACCATACCCAAATCTCCTAAAAGTATTTTATTGGGAAGTCTTGCACAGCCTGTTACTGATGCAAGTCTCCCACACCGCTTCCCAAATGACTGCAACCAGCAGGATTCCATTGACAGACATCAGGTTTTCTACTGGGATACGTTTGCCAACAAAACCTAATCCAAAATCTGTCAACAAAGGGAATTGCAGCTTCTGTGAGATAATTGTCAGAAGTCTGAGTGCCTCCAAGCTAAAGCCACACAGTTTTCTGTGGCGAGCCTTATTGGGGACCTCATCAGCCGCTTTGTGCCTCTCTTTTGGCCGAGGTTGGGCACCTCCTACAGCACAAAGGGTCCTCGCCACTATGAGTGGAAGTCTGGGGGTCCCAAAAAGAAGAGAAACGAGCGATTTCTCTTGGAGGCACTAGACAACACTCAGTTCTAGGCTCTAGTTTTGATGGTTTCATTGTTTCTTCAAAACAGGATGGGAGAAGCTGAGAGACCCTCCCACCTCCTCCTAATCAGCCTTAAAGAGTGTAGACCACAATGAATCATGCTTACCCCGAAAATGGTATCACTCCCTGTAATCACACAGTACTGGCCTGCACAAACCCGTGCAAATAACTCCCACTTTGTTTTTAAAACAAACACTACAATACCTTCTTATTTCATGTACAGTCTACTTTATCTTAAGCATACACATTTTGTTTCTTCTCATACCTAATTGATACATTAATCATTAGCTCCATGAGGGAAAGGAATGAGCCATACTTTTCACCTGGTTTGGCATAAACTAAAATCGTGACCTTAGACTGCAATGCCCCTTATTGCAGTGCTTTCCTGGGTCTACAAGGATTGCAGTAAAAGGACGCTGGCTTTGATGCCAGAACCAGTCCATCCTCTCCCAGGGTCCCTACACAGATATCACTGTCCAGGTACTGACTTACTACATGGGGGTGGTGACGGTGCCTGAGAGCCCTTGAGCTCCACAAGCTCTCCCACAAGTCCTGCTGCTCTTGCCCGGGTATTTCAGGCATGACAGGAATAACATCCAGGCACAGAGAAGCCAGGAAGGGGCAGGCTCGGAGACGCAGGGATTCCCCTCCTCTTAAGGTGGGAGGGCTCAAATCACACTGCCCTGAAGTTTACCCTCCTTTAGCACAGCTGTGTGATGGCACAGACCCCTTACCTGCACTCCTGGCTGTGAGGCAATGCCTGGGGCACATGAGAGGAAGCAGGAGCAGGCAGTTCACCAATCACTGCTACTGCAGCCCAAAATCCCTTCCTGTGCTATCAGAATGGCTGTTTGCCATGGTAACAGCTGGTCAGAGCAGGAGTGTTAGTTAATACCAGAGTCTCATCTGGGAGGGAGTGCATAGCACAGAAGGGACCCATAAGCCTCTTCCCACTTGTCAGTTAAGTGGGTTTTATCACAAGCCACTTCTGCACCAAGAGCTTTGTTTTTGGTTCTTTAGTGAGCAAGAACTCTTGCTTAGAACTGCTCATCACCACTTAGAATGATTTTGTGCTGCCTGCAGCAGATTGCTAAGTCAGATCAGCCTGTGCACCTGCTTTTACCTTCAAACTGTTCTCACCCAGGTCCTTGGAAAGCTTTTCTGTTCAGTCTGGATGCCAGAGAAGGGAAAGTCAGCATAAGTGCATCCAAGGGATGCAGAAGTGACAGTGACAGGAAATCAAGTGTCCCTGAGCCCCTGTTTGAGGTGTGCACTCTGGTCTGCAGACCCAGAGCTGCAGGAGGAAGGAACACCCAGCCGTGACCTCCCAGACATCCACTTCTCCTGAAATAAACCCCCTACAGCCAGCAAGTGCAGAAGAAGAGACTGCAGGACTGGGGAGCAGGGACTAAACTTTCATATGAGCTGCCACCGAGGCTGTTCTCTGCACCAGGCCTCCTCCCTTGCCCACGAGACCTCCAGGGAACAGCCTGGGCACAGATGAGATCTAACTCCCTTGGCAAGGAAGGCATTTAATTGTTCTTTCTCCTCTCTGGGGGTATTTGCTCATGCCTAACAGCTTCAGGCCTGTTATTTCCCAGCCACCCAACTCCTTCCTGCCCGGAGGCTTTCACTGTGTGCACAGTCTCTACTGACACCACACTCAGATTTCAGGAAATACCTCAGCACACTCCTGAAACAGATACCAGAGCCAGATGGAAATTCAATAGCCCCCTTCCAAGCAAAAGTCTCCCAAAGCTGCAAAATGCTCAGAACAAGTTTCACAACTCCTTAGCTCCAAACACAAATGGCTACTGCCAGAGCCACCTGAGCAGAAACCAAGTGTCATGGAATGAAAACACCAAGGAGTACAGGCAGTTCCACCTGCAAATCCCCTCTGCCACCAGGCAGCCACCCCTGATCCAGCCCAGATTTCAGCCTGGGATCAAGCAGAAACAACTGATTTACAACTACTCACACTGGTAACAGACCTGCCCTCTTCCACGGCCACATGCCTTTATTCAGCAGGTTAGGAAAATTCCGTTCCTCTAAGTCTGAGCAGCTCTTATGCTCACCCTGGAGAGCTGTTTCATCTTTCAGGGAGCTGAACAGGGCACACATTTCAGGGAAATCACTGTGCAGGCGAGCCAAGAGAGCACTTTCCAGAGCCAACGCTGCACTGGGAAAAGCTGTTCTCCTCTCACACGCCAGCCCAGGCGCCAGGCACGGGTTAGGGCTCAGCAGGAACCACGCGGAAGATTTTCTTGCAGTTGAGCTCAGGGCTGGAAAACATGTTGTTTCCTCACCTGAGCACACAGGGATGGGATTAAGAGATCCTTGAGATAATGGAATCGATACTAATCAGCATTTATGGTGTATCAATGTGCCCGGGAAGGATTCAACACCTCTGAAAGGCAGGGCTGCAAGCACTCCTCTCAGGAGTCAGCACACCTTCTGTAGCGAATACTCAGGTCTCCAGCATGTCAGCAGGCATCAGCCAGCTCTCCAAAGCACTATAAACTCCAGCACAGAGGTCAGAAAGCATACAGGAGATGTGTCATACGAGAAACAAACTTTCCCTCAGCTCAAATGTACAATAATAATTCAGGGCTTCAGACCCTTCAGCCTTCTTCTAGACTACAACAGATGAGAGACATCTCCCAAAACTACAGAATTTGAGAACATCCTCTAACATTTTTTAAAATCAGTAAAGTCTTAATTTACTGTTAAAGCAAGGAGATGTTTTTAACCTAGTCAGCTGCAGGGCTAAGAACAGCACAGTCCTCAGACTGAATCAGTGTTTACACTGAAAATCAGCATCAGTCCTAGAGTTAAACAAGACCCAGATTGGAGGGATTTACACAGCACAAACTTCATCTTACAAGGGTCTTGCAAGCGTGTTCTGGGTGACAGACAGGAGGAGGGACAAAGCCCAATTTAAAGCAAAGAGAACATGCCCCAGTGAGATCCTCCTGTGCAGCCCCCACAGGGTCAAGTACCACAGTCTGTGCAGTGCCTGCAGTACTGGGAAAAGGCTGTGCATGATCTGCTCCTCACCCAGCCTGGTGCCCAGCGACAAGGACTGGAACAGCAGCCTCGTTAAATTCAGCCCACAGTGGAGCCAGTTTGTCTCCTGAGGCCAGTTTGTCTGAAGCATGTTTTCAGATACTGGACCTGAATTGGGAATAATCTTCTTTGCATCAGGTTTTTATCAGATTACTCCCTCCTTGAGGGTGAAAACCATTGAAGGTGAAGTGAGACAGCAGCCCCAGCACTGCACTGTTTGCCAGCCAACAGCCCCTGCTGTTTGTGCAGCCAGGGACAGAGGGAGGGATGATACAGCAATCCTGGAGGAGAGGATGCTGGGTTTTAAGGCACACTAAAGAATGAGAAGCAGATAAGAGGACAACTGCCAAGAAAGATTTTTTATTTTTTTTTTGGCAGGACTCCAGCATCTGGAGTTGCAGCTCCTGAAGATACAGGAGCAGTTAAACTAAATGCTCTGACAGATTACTTAGAAAGGGTCAACAGACCGAGAAAAAGCCTGTCCTCCAAATTAACTCCTGCTGGGGAAGGTTCAGCTCTACACGGTTTGGGATGCAAGGGGGTAACCACTGAAAGGCACTGGAGAGCCTCACCAGAATGATTTGGATCCCCTCCTTTCCACAGCAAGACAGGTAAAGAGGAAAAATCATCCACCCCTCCCGCAGCAGGCAGTGCCTGTATCTAGGTGACCTGTTTATTCTGCAGCTGGACAAACATTAGGAGGCAGACAGCATCACTGTGACTATTACTCTTATCGCAGCCAGCTTTCCTACAAGTAATCAACTTCCAGAAATAAGATTTCCACCCTGTGTGTACAATGGGTCAGACGCAATACTGAGCTCTATTTGCCATCAGTGCCTGCTGACAGAGCCTGGTTCCCTTTGGCACAGCACGGAATAGCCTCATCCATTACGTTGGTATGTATCAGCAGGGAGGGGAGGAGAAATTAAGTTGGTCAAATTGCCAACATCATCTTCTGCTTTTAAAATTAGTATGCCACTTCATACTTTGGCTCATTCCACTTCTTTTGAAAGCATACCATTATCAGCTGCATTACATTTCACCTCTAATTTACACAGACAAGAAAGTACCAGCTGACCAGTCAGCAGTTACTGTGGTTTCCTTACACCAGTTGATAACAAATAATGAAAATACTGGTGGGGAAATGAGATATTTTCTGGAGTGAGATATTTTCTTCCTCCTAAGCAAGTCCCTGCTGTAAAGAAGAACCTGCTCCCTACACAATGCCCCACGCAGGTACCATGTTCCTAAAGCTGTGTTTCCCAGCTTTGTTCTGGTGCAGGCAGGTTCGCTCTGGCCACACCAAGCACTGTGTGGCACGTCTGCCCTGCTCCAGGAACTCACACCTGCACAGACTTCGTGTGGACAGACACGGAAACAGCCCTCAGCCTTTGCAGCAGGAAAACTGAGGACAGAGATCAGCACAGCAGCTCACAGTGCTAGGAAGCTGAACCAGACACCCTTAAAGATAACGTCCCTCAGGATCAGCATATAAATTATCATCTCTAAAGGAAAAGGTCAAGTTGTTTATTTCTAATGAACAACAGCCAAGTCAGGTGCCAGCCCTTGCAAGATGCAAGACATGGGGTTTCTTTCGAGACTTTGGTATCAGTAGCCTGGTGAAGCCTAAAAGCCATCCATCCAAAAAACAAAACCATGACATATTCTGTGCCACCTCAGCAAGTCACCAGTGACTCTCCAGCTTGCTGCTCCTTCATGTGGAGAAAAAACATATGCTCTGAGGCCTTTCATGCCCTGAAGTAGCTGGGGTGACTGAGGGGGTGGAAGCTTGCACCCACTGGACTCCATCCCCTCAGGGAGAAGGGACCAAGGAACACTGTGATCAGCTGCAGTCTCCCTGTCCCACAGTGCGTAAGGGGGTGGCCACATGGCAGTCACATGGCCACCACCACGTCCTAACACATAACCACAAGCTGATTTCTGCACCCCAGACATCCTTGTGGCTGGCTTATCCTGCACAGACAGTCCAGAGGGGAACACATGTGTTCTCCTTGCTCAGAGCTGTTCTGGACTGCAGCTTCTTTCAACAAGCCTTTAGATTTGTACCCTATTCAATGCCATATTGAAAAGGTGGCAACATCTTCCCCTTCTCACGTATTTGTAGCAGAGTCATTGGACCAAAATACGATGCATAATTACTTCCACACATTAGCATTAGCACCTTGGCTATGATCTACAACACAAGAGCCCACTTTGCAATTTGCTCACACAGTAAAATAGCAAATTTCCTAGTTTTCAATTTGGACATACATTTGTTCAGAAATACTAATGTACTACTTGGAGTAGCTCAATTCATTAGATTAAGCAAAGTCATGCAGGAAAGCAAACCTTCCCCTCTGAAAGAAAAGCATCCACACAGTAGCTCTTCCCTGATAATTGTTAGGAAACACCACAGGAACTGACAAGCCTCATGAAATCACACTAGACCAGCTAGGCAGACTGCAATGACTTGATTAAACTTAGACATGAATTTTTTATATTACAAGTTCAGCCACACCAACAGATACATAGCATTAGTGTAACAGATTTATAAAAAATTGGCTTTTTTGGACACATCCACTCTAAATTAGACACTCCTGGGGGTGATTCTTAAACAAAGCCCTATTGAAAGCTCTTTTACAGCGTCAGAGGACAAAGATCAGATTCCAGTTTGACGGAGTGGCCAAAAAGGAGCAAGGGGCGGGAAAAAAAGGCTTCATTCTCCTTAACAGAAGGAGAATGAAGAAAAGAAAGCTTTCGCAGATAAATGCAAAGTTACAGCCCCGATTTCACTTTGCAGACATGAATAAACTTGCTTAAAATAAATGTGTGCTGGCCAGAGGAACCAAGTTGGGCTGAAGAGGTGGAGGCATGTGAACCTCATGAAGTTCCTGTACCTGGGTGGGGGCAATCCCAAGCACACCCACAGGCTGGGTGCAGAATGGGTGGAAAGCAGCCCTGGGGAGGACTTGCAAGAAGGGTTAGATGGGATAGTGGGAAGAAATTCTTCCCTGCGAGGGTGATGAGGCCCTGGCACAGGTGCCCAGAGAAGCTGTGGCTGCCCCGTCCCTGAAGTGTCCAAGGCCAGGTTGGACAGGGCTTGGAGCAATCTGGCTCATGGCAGGGGGTTGGAATGAGATGAGCTTTAAGTCCCTTCCAACACAACCCATTCTGTGATTCTATCACTTTTTTTACATCCACTTCATCAAAAGCAGAGCAAATCAGAGGCTCCCAAGGTGGGTTCAGAGACCACCCACAGCTGCAGGAATGCAGTTCAAGGACAAGACTTATCAGAAGATCTTTGGTTTGTGGGCTGGATTTCTGGAGAGCTGCAGCAGTGTTAGCTTAGGTTTAACAACAAAACCAAACTCGTAGCACAAGCCTGGGACCTTAGTGAACGATACTCAAATACTTCACTACATGGCCTCTCCAATTTCCCAGCCTTCCCTGACCTGTGCTGGTCAACAGGTTTGTGAGCAGAGCAGAGGACATTTACTGTCATCATTTCCCTGATCTGAGATGCAGTTTGATACGAGATCCTTCAAGCCTCCAAGGCAGCAGAATTGTCTCAAAGCCAGACTGTCCAAAGCAACAGCCCCTGTTTCCCATGAGCCTTTGCCAGCATATCCCTTTGTGTGGCTATAGCAGCAAGGCAACACTGGTACAAATCAAAGATGTTCAACATGGGAGAAGAGGAGTTTTTCCCCCGCCCAGTACTGAGAAATACCTCTTAGCCACGCCAAAACCCTGGGGAAAAGCCTGATTGCACTTTGAGTCCATGTGATGGAAGTGGTGGGAAGCACCACCATGTTGCTGCCTCCGCCTCCTCCTCAAAGGCAGGGTTCCCACTCCGTTACAGCGGAAGTTGAACTCATGATTTGCACTCAATTCTGGTTCTTATTCACTCACACCAATTGTTCACTGCTTAAATTTGGGCCCTCCTGATAGACCCACTGTGTTCAAACCCACTGCACAGTCCCACCTCTCTCAGCTTCTCCTCATACAAAGGAGAAGCTTTGGTCTCTTAATAATCTTCTCTGCGCCTCCTCTGACAATTTGAGCCTGCAGCAAGCACTGTAGTGGGCTCCGTGAGAGCAGTGGGTGCCAGAGCATACCAGTGTGCCATATTGAGGAGATGCGGCACACAGATGGACCAGCCAGCTGCCAAGGGAAGGTACACCGTCCTCCCTCCCTTCCCCAGAAATCTGGGTTTTTCCACAGAATAATAATAACTTCAGAAAAAACCAAAACACCCAGGAATCAGTAGATCACTTGGACAGATACTGATGGGCTCAAAAACACCAAGGCCCATTAATTCAGTAGGAACTGTACATTTGAATATTATAAGCTTTAACTGTGCAGCCTTTGGTTGAAACTTATCAACTAAGAGACAGGTGCAATGAGAGTTGTGGCAAATCTAAAGCCTGTGTAACAACCTCAGCATAAGGATTCCCTGGAGGGATCAGCACTAAGGATGTTCAGCAGTATTCTCCAATAACCACAGGGAGAACTGTTAGAGACACTACAGCAAAATAAAGCAGGAAAACAAGCTGTAAGCAAAATCACTACTTCAAACAAGTCTCTACCTCCTCCAAGCCCGTTGGGGCTAGGTGCTGGTGAACACATTACTTCAAGGTCAGTGTGTACTCATGTGAGGCAAACAGATGCCCCTGACGCCGTGCCGTGGCTGCTTGGCCATACCTGTGTTTTTCGGCCCATCTGCGTACACCGGTCCTGGAGGTGGAGGTGCGTTCTGCCATCCATACTGGGGATATCCTTGGTATCCTGGCTGGCCCGGCTGGTAGGGCCCGGTGGGTCCGGGGGGATAGCCGGGGTATGGGCCAGGAGGGCCCCCCGGCTGCTGTGCATAGGGTGGGTACGGGGCAGTCGGGCCCGGGCCGGGGTAAGGTGGAGGATTATCGTAGCTCATGTGGGATGCAGAATCTGTCCTGCAAAAGAAGGAAACAAACAGGAGAACTGGTTTGCTTTTGCTGCTCATCCACGACCATGAGTTCCATTCCACACAGCTCTCCAGAGAGCCCTACACTGTGCGAGACACAGACTTCAAAATACCTGGTCAAACAGAAAATTTATTTTTAACCCTATCACAGTGGCAGAGATGGAGCTGAGGCGATTTCTTTAAGTGACATAAGTTTAGCTCAACAGGAGTAACATGCTGCTTTCCAGTCATGCATCAGCTATTCCCCCTAAGACCTAAGTCTTGCAGCAGCAAAGCAAAATCCTCTGCTTCCACTCGTGATTAAAATGCTTTTAAGAGAGATTTAGAAGCGATTACTTCATGTTTCTGTCAATACTGGAAAGGAAAACCATGAAGAAATGCAGCCTGTTCCAGGAGCATTTGATAGCCTCAACAGGATAAAGAGTGAACACAAATGTCCGTTACACTTCTGCTAATTTTAAAAGCATCCAGATGAGCACTCTGGAGCAAGGCTTTATGTGAATAATTTCCTGATGACACTGGAACCCAGCACGTTGTATACTCTTCCAGTCATACACAACTGAATCATTAAGCAGCTACAAGGAATTAGGGCCTTGGGCTCAGCCTCATTCAAAAAGCAACATTAAAGACACCTCAGAGAGTTGATGCTCATAAAACCCATGTCATGTATTACTCACAGCACAGCCATCAAAAGACAAGACTGTCACAATACTGCAACTTTAATGAACCTCTAAGCAGCATGACTAAGCAAACCATTTCTTACATTAGGCTTCTAGAGCTTCTCCCTGTCTGAGAAACAGAAGTGTGTATTAATATCCTACGTTTCAGGAACCTTCCTGCCTGAAGCAGCTGTACCCTGCTATTTCCTTCCCCTATTACAGGGTGCAGACAGGTCACCAGTTCCCCTTCGCTACACACCTCCTCCCACACGCCACAGGGAGAAATACCAGGAGCATAATTTGCCTCTGCCAGGCTTGCTGCTGCCGGCTGGGAGCGGGAGAGGCTGGGAGCAGGATCCCCTTTGGATGGCATTGGGATGGGCAAACAGCCGGGCTGGGCTGGCAGCTCAGCACTGCGCTCCCCCTCTGGGGACGGGCAGATCTGAGACCATCAGCACACGCAGCGCTCCGGCTGACGCAGCCTGCAGAATTTCACCTTTGCACCGCCAGCGGAGCCCAGCGCCATGTGCGGGGCAGAGGCCAGGCGGGCCCAGCCCTGCGGGTATATTTAGCTGCTGCAGTCGCGGGCAGTGTTGAGCGAGCTGTTTGTTTACAGCCTGCTGCTCCATCACCTCGGAGCTGTCCCTCCCCAAGGAGGGATCCCAAGGCTCTCGCTTATTTACACGCTGCTCCTGCCCGAAGGTCACCAGCACAATGCCAAGTGGCACCGCGGGGCTCTGCCATGCACAGAGCCTGGCTGATCCCACACAGTGCCCGGGATCAGGGGCTGCTCCAAGGGAACAGGGCTGCTGTCCTGCCCAGGAGGACACCGAGAAGCCCTTGAGACTCACAGGCTGCAGCTGTCGCTCACCTGAATTCATCCTAACACTCCTCTTGCCATGCGAGCCAGGCACAGTCACAGACTCTCAGAACATGCTGAGTTGGACAAGGATCATCCAGCCCAACCCTTGGTCCTGCAGAGACACCCCAGCAATCCCACCCTGTGCATGAGAGCGTTGTTTAAATTCTTCTGGAGCTGTGGCAGCCTCGGGCCGTGCCCATTCCCTGGGGAGCCTCTTCAGTGCCCAGTCACCCTTTGTGGGAAGAGCCTTTTCCTTGTATCCAACCGAACCCTGCCCTGACACAACACAGCTCCAGCCATTCCCTTGGGTGCTGTCCCTGGTCACCACACTGAAGAGATCAGTCTGTCCCTCCCCCTCACAAACAAGTTGTCCCAGCTAACTGTCCCAGCTAAGGCAGTGCTGTACTCTCCAGATGATGTTTTTTAATGGCTTTGTCAAGAGTTTTAACTGCTTAACCAATGCCAGGGATTACAGGAATTTTATTTATGGTTTGTTTTTTTTTCCCTACTGCTAGGCCTGCCAGACCACTTAACTGCTCGCTTTAAAACAGACAAGCACAACATACACTTAACTTGAGGCGCTCTAACCACTGCACTGCAATGCAACGCCCCTACAAAGTCTTCAGCAAGGAAATTCTCCCTTCAGGGAGGCAGGGAAAGGCAGGCAGCAAGCCCTCCAACTCACTTCAATGCAATCAGTTAGAGAACTGAGACACAATAGGCCATTAATGTTCATCTAACCCAGAAAATCGTCCCAAAATAACATCCAAAAGCAAATTCCCAGAGAAGAACAAGGCCAGAACGAGTGTGTGTGTGTGTGTGTATACCTACAGACCACTGCACACAGCAGAGTAATGATGCCCAGACATGGCCCAGGCAACCCTGTGAACCCCCAGGTTTGCTCAGCCTCCCTGAGCCAATATACAGCTGCTGGGCCTGCTCCTGGCACGAGGGGATCCAGGGAATTGCTGCCTGCCGTGTGGAAAACTGCCTCCTGCCCCATCAGGGTGACGGCGGGAGGTTACCCTCCTGAATTTAGGGACGCACCAAACCAGAGAGGTGGCATGTGGCAATGTCCTGTTCCAGATCAAAGAGCCCCAGCCCAATGTCTGCCCCTTGGGCAGGGGACAACCTCTCCATCCATGTCTCCCTTCTCTGTTCAAGGCTGTAAGTTTGCACCCTAGGTACCAATATGTGTTTTTATATACACACACACGCATGGCATTCAAAGGCAGCAAACAACAGGTCATGTTTTGTTCATAAACCTTAAGAACCCCCTGGGCATAGCTTGCTTTGATGAGCACTGTCAAGCTCCAGCAGACTCACATGGATTCCTTCAGTTTTTCAAAGTCCTTCTGCCCAAGAGGAAAATCAGCTCAGCCTACCCTTCCCAGAGAAGGTCAGCCTTCCCTTCTGTCCCTTCATATGCATCAATTAATTCATCTACATTCAATATCATTGATATTTTAGTGCTGAAGCAAGGTTTAACACATGCTGTGATTCTTCAGCTGGCTGTGAACTCAAATTTAGTCAGTAGATATACTCAGCAATCTCACTGCTCCCTTGCTATGGGGACTTGTGCTGGGACTACCAGGGGCCACCCTTCTCCATCAGGACTGGCCATTCACTCCCTCTGGTAGCCAAACAAGGAGCCTGCCCACTGTCCTATGGCTGCCTGGCCTCTGTGCAAGCACCCAGCACAGGAACATACCAAAATCCCTTTTGAACCACACAGGTAACAAGGCACCTCTGCAGAAAGGTCTGAGATGGGGATCAGGTGTAACTGGCAAAGCTCAGAAACCCCTGAAAGAATGCAGTAAGATTAGAGCCCGGTTAAAACCAACAGCCATGGGGATGAACAAAGAAAACTGCACATCAGCAGCTCTGCAGAAATGTCTGAGAAATGGTTAGAACGAGTTAAAATCCAATGGCTTGAACAAACAGGGAAGTGGCAGCATAGGGAACAAGAAAGAACTACTAGTGCTCTTTGTTTACCAGCTCCGTGTCAACCGTGTCAAAACAGTTTCTGAAGAGGCGGCAGGTTTGGAGTGGAGGCAGTAACTGAGATTCTACCTGCTGATATGGGAGGGGAACTGAGGGAAAAACTGGCCAGAGCCTACTAACAGCTGCACAGATGCCTGGGCAGAGATAGCAGAACAACAGAACATAAGAAAAGATGGAGATTAAGAAGAGCATATGTCACTGTTGAGGGTAAAGTAACATAACCGAGATTAAGCAAGAGGTAAAAGAGATTGTCCAGCATGAACACTTTCAGCAGCCACTGGGGATTTGTCTGTGATGAGTGAGGAAACTCCTGAAGAATTCATCAAGGCATTCAGCAAACCCAGGAGGTAGCTGAGGAAACAAAGTTCTCGGAAAGAACCTTTCCTTGTCCCCTAATTTCACTGTCAGTCATTGCTACACATACACACATCCCTACCTGCCCTTTTTGAGCTGTGTGACGACATTAAGGTTTCCTTCAATCTCATGATGACTTTACATACTTCCTAGCCCTGTTTACTCACATGGGTATGTGTTTGCATGGCAGGGCTTTCAATCATGAAGCACATACTTTTCGGAGACATACCTGAGCTCTTAGTCAAACATATCACCAAGCTTTACTGTGGCTTCTCACCTCAACTAGTAATTCTGTGTGAGCTGCAACCAGGACCAACCCCTGAGAGGTTGCATCAGAACTCATATCTACAGGTTTCCTAGTGAGCGCCTCTCAGAGGCAAAGCTCAAAAGAAAGAAGCCAAAGCCCTTTGTTTGCCATGGCACTTCAGGAGGTCCAGCAGGAAGAGCCAGTGCAGAGCTCAATGGTCCCTGCACAGCCTCACTAGTGCTAAACTTCATTTAAACCCAGCAAACAAAGAGATTTCCTTGACTGTCACTAAGCATTTGCCCTGTCTGTTGCTGCTTAACAACAGAGAAATTGCTAATCCATCTGAAGAGAATGGCAAACCATGTTCCCATTCCTCCTCCTCACCGCATTAGTACTTTTGCTAAGGGGCAAGTTCATTAATACATCGTTTCCCTAAGTTATCGTCAAACTCCTTTGTTCCACACTGTTGAGTAAACATTATTTCCCCTACCCCAACAGAAGGGTTTCATTTTTAAACAAGCTGCTTATCATACCCCAGAAAGCTGCACCGTTGCTCAAAAGGTCTGCAAATCAGAAGTCACTGAAGTACAATGTTGTTTAGAGAATGCCCATGGCACTAGATGTGCATGGACACACAGAGGTACCAACAGGCAAGAATCACCATCCTGTGTGCAAATATCAGTCCCTCTACAGCTGTAACCTGGCTTTGGCTAAGACTTAGCAAAAGGTGCAAGTACAGAACTATAATCCTTTGCATACACTATACATATATATATTTATATTTAGCCTGTCCATTTTGGCAACCAATCCTTAGAGAAACAAATTTCATCATTAGGCTTTGAAAAAGCTTTTGATTGCTTCACACTTACTGCCTTGTACAAGGCCAGGAAACCAAGGAAGCTGTTACAGAACTAGTCACTCACTGCTCCTGATCCTCTTCCTCCTCCAGCACACTCATGAATTTATTATCTTTTTTTTTCTCCAGGTATCTCTCCTGAGCTGAAGACTGTCTGCTTCAACAGAGCCTGCACCATTTCTTGATTATTCTGTCCAGCCATCCCTGTGCCTTTTAGTGTCACCATTTGTCTAGAGGAAGCAGGCAGACTCTCTCTGCGCACTGCCACAGCTGTCTTCTGCTCCCCACCCCCTTCCCAGCCCACTCCCAGGGCAGCTCTTGCCATCCATCAAGCTAAAACCAGAGCTCAAGCTGCACTGTACTAATTGCAACTGCAAGATCCTTCCAAGTGGGAATAGCTCCTGTAAAGCTTGTCACTGCACACGTACACCTCACCACATTGCTCACAGAAGTGACAACACACCGTCTCTTCCACCATTTCACTGGCTCCTCCACAGGTCTCTGGAAACAGCCTTAGTTTCAACACGGGAAAGTCTCACCATACACAACTTGCCACCTCTAAAACTCGAAAAATAGAAACAGGAAGCCTAATTTAGATGGCTGTTGGCCACTTCACTCTGCAAGCACAGCCCTGCAGCACAGCCTGAGGGCCTGCACAGGGAGGACTTTTGGTCAGAAGGTAACATGAGGCAGGAAAACAACCAAGAATGAAGAGAATAAGGGAAAACACGACGGAAGAAAGCTTT
Source organism: Origma solitaria (assembly GCA_013397895.1). Classification (NCBI taxonomy): domain Eukaryota; kingdom Metazoa; phylum Chordata; class Aves; order Passeriformes; family Acanthizidae; genus Origma; species Origma solitaria. The sequence continues at coordinate 3,134,156 of VZRL01003878.1, read as the reverse complement.
TCTGTTAGCACAAGGGATGCCCAAACAAAGACCCTTCACAGTCTGCCAAGATGACCCAGTTTCACCCTTTTCCGTCCTCCGAAAGGCCACGTACAAGGCTGGCGCTCCCAAACATTTTTTTTTGAGGTCAGAATAATTATGTCCACCATAATTATTGCCAAAGTGACTGGAGAGCAGTAGGAATCTGCTTCTACCTGCTGGAACCTTGTTACCTTGGCAAAGCTGAGGAGAACACACATAAAACCATCTGTATTATTACACAAGAGGTGTTCATAGCTACTAATCCACCTGCAAAGAAATACCAATCCCTTTGGAGAGCTCCCTGCAAATCAGATCCTTCAAATGCAATCTCCAGTGCAAGTGAATCCAATCAATAAAGAGCTGTGCACATGAGGAGAGATGACAATCTAACCAGGGTACTAAAACAGGGCAACATGCCTTCTCTTGCATAGGGAATAGTGCAAGAAATAGCCCCGTGAAAACAAATGGGGGATTAGTAAATTAAAAAACAAAAAAACCAAAGGAAATCAGCAGTCTGGAACACAGGGGAAAAAAACCCAACAAACCCAAACAACCCAAAAGCAATTAGCAGATTTTTGGAATGTAAAGGTGAGAAGTTGTTCGTTTTTAGGACAGCAGAACAAGCATTGCACCTCGTGCTGCTGTTGTCAGGAGGAATCACGTTTTGGGTATGGCAGGTATTGATTCAGCTGGTCTTTGCACAGATGAAGATGGAGGGCATGGTGAGAGGCCAGACCCCGAGAAGGACAACTGGGGCACCCTGATGTAACCCTCCCCTTCCAATGCCTGCAGCGCTAGGAAGTAGTTTTCCAATACAGAGCTCTAATGGAAAGTACATTTAACATCAACAATCCAGCTCCTGGCAATCAGCCTAGCATTTAAATTACATTTCATATGAGCAGTATCCAAATGAAAGAGAGCACAAGTGGCTTTTAAATGGCACTGGCTCTGTGTTTCCCTCTTACCAGCTTATTTGTCAGCTCCATTTAGTGATTGTATGAAAGGTACGTTAAGGATAAATTGTAAGAGATTCCATTCTTGCTCAGTTCACTTCCAGGAAAAGCTTCCTCCCTGATTTGCCCTCCCACTTCACCAAGTACCTCCACCAGTCTAGAGTAATAGCTGAGGGGGAAAAAGAGCTGCCCCCACCTTTTCTGAAAAAAGCTGTCCAAAACTACTTTAATTTCCAAAATTCCTCCAAAATGCAGGTTTAGGCAGAAGCAAAAAGCCCAGTTTTGTGCTGTAAAAGGAAAAGCTAAAGCCCACTCCTCTGTTCAAGCCCATTTCCTTAAGAGGTGTCCCAGACTCCAGGACACTCACGGTCCTTGGAAAGAGTGCATTTTCTCATGTTCAGCTGAGTGGCTGCCACGCATCTCCTGCACAAAACAACTGCTGCTGCTCATGCAGCTGGAGCCACCAGAGCAGGCAGCTCTGTGCACTGAACAGATGAGCAAGCATTTAACCTCCCTGAGCCAGGTATTTCCTCCTCCTGGGATCCTCCAAGCCCTCCAGAGGTCTGAAGTCTGTCCACGTGTGCAAATGGAAAGTGCAACTGATGTTAGAGGCTGACACCGGTGTCCCCACAAACTGTCGCGGCATTCTTGGCAAAACCCTAATAGATATGCGCATTTCCAGGTGATTCTGGTTTCAGAAGCCAGGATCTGATCAGCTCTAAAGGGCTGTAGTCACACTGACAGTTTTTGCCGTAGAGGCAACATCCTTTGTGGAGCTTCACAGCCACAGATCTGTCCTCGCTGCTCTGTATCCACAGAACTCTTACCAATGCACCCACACAGAATTGCATACCAGGATTTTCCTTCTTCAGACAAATTTCGATGTCTCATCAATTGTTACCAACACACAAACCACTTCAGAAACAGTACCCATCACTTACTGCCTGCAATACGCTGCCCACTGTCTACCTACATGTTCTGTGTGGCAAAAGGAAAGTATGAAGCTGACATAGTTCCTACAATAAAAGCATTACTGGGGGGGAAAAAAAAGAAATCCAATGCCCTGCTACTGTTACTACATGAACTGTAACCTTATGGGGAAAAATTGTTAAGATTTTCAGACATCTGATGAAAGGTTTTAGAAACATAAACACCAGGGACTAACAATTACAAAGATGGAAAGCACCACTGCACAGCCCCTGGGGTGTTGTCAGCCACAGCACTTGTTGCTGACACACCAGGTGAGACTCTGCCCAGGTACGGCAGTGCCTGTGGCAAAACACAACAAAAAGCAAAGTCCTGTACACAGAAATAATTTCAGAAAGAAGCATTTACACCTTGATTTCGGATTTTGAAGGCTTTTGCATGCACTGCTCTTGTTCAAGTCTTTGTACAATGTATTGCCTTAGATAATTCCAGAAATACATGACTATAGTTTGCTGTTAAAGTGGTATATTGACTGTATAAAGGTGCAACAAATACCAAAACAACAACAAGAAAATCAATGAAAAGATCTGATTGTCAAGTTAAACTAGACCTGCAAATAATAGTTAAAGCAAGCAGCTTTGTTGGTCTAACTGAGAAGAGAATGTGAAACAAACAGTATGACTGGCAAGAAAATTAATAAGGACAGATAATACATTCATATGTTATTCAGATGGTGTTCTGGCAGCATTCCAGCCATGGAACAGCAGCAGTCTTTCAGGACAACTTCCCCAGCTCTGAAACACTGGTGGATTAAGTGGAAGATCCTACCCAGAGCACATGATGATTTTCTAGCACCTCAAGCAGAAGCACACTGGCAGCAGCACACAGCTCCCAAGACTCTGTTGCTGTGTGCAGCCAGAAATACAGGCATTTTCTATAGCTGAGATCTCATTACCCAGAAAGAGATTTCCATGGTAGGCTGGAAAATGCAATGAGACTGAGATTTCTCCTTGCACTCCATGTTTTCTCACCTTTTTCTGCTTTTCCACATCCTTCATGTGGCTCTAACATGATGCTTAACTTTGCCTGTGGGGCATATGCAAGAATCCTCTTTAATGGCTGCTTGTCACAGGACACAAGGCAATTCCTCCCATACCAGTGGTCACCAAAGCAAGAAAGCCTTTGCCTTACCCTGTCAGGAGCTGAAAAACTTTTACACTTTAGGACACTGCCCTCAATAGCTGGTAAGACCAAATAATACCTCAACAATACATTACAATCCTAGTGCGGAAATATCTCTTTCTGATGTAAGTGACAGAAACAGCAGCTTTTGTTCAGCAGTGGTGGTGCCTGGCATAAGGAGTACAACAGACCAGACACTTCCAAGGAGGTCCATTCCACAAAGCCCTCTGCAGTCCCGACTGGCTGTGGGCAGGCACTGGAGCACAGCACTGCTCCCTCCCAGGACAGCAGGGCAGTGACACTTGAACATAAGGGGATCCCAGCTGGGAAAACCTCCCAGGATACAGATGTGAGGGTAGCCCAGCATTTGCCTGCCCCTCAGCACGGGTGTGAGGCTGAGCACTTCACCCCAAGTCCAGGGGAAGGCAGCCTGTCCATGCTGGGGTGAGCAGGCTCGGAAGCTCCCAGGCTGCCTGCGGGAAGCCGAGCTGCTGCCGGCAGGTTGCCAGGCCTGGCAATACTGACCGTCTGCTTGAATGACTCGGGCTCCTTCCTATCTTTCCCTATTCCCAGAAATGACAGTGCTATTTTCTACTCATTGAGCCATTGGGTTTGAGGTCAGAAGCAGGAAGTTGAGAAAGACAGGATACACAACCCAGAGCGTAGAAAATATCAATACTGATGGCAGCAGGCGAACCTGCTCATTCAAGCCTCCAGCTCCCACGAGAAGTTTTCAGGGATCCCGATAAGCTTCCAGCTGTGCCACAGAGAGATAACAAACAGGGGACAGGAGAAATGCAGGCCTGTTTCTTGAAAATCCAAAGTTAGACAAGCTTGCTCTGCCCTCGTAGAAAAAAAAATAAATCAGGTAACGTATTCATCAGATTGTGCATAGCACTGCCCTGAGAACAGGCAGCTGCTCTGTTCAAGGCACACAGAGCCTTCCAGGTACTTCTCTGTCATCCCAGTGCAATGCTGTGAGCAGGAACATCTCTGCTTACACTCACAGAACACCTCTGGTTTTCTGAGCGGCAGAATCCTGCCAATTTTAAATGTAACGTGGACCTGGGGGGACACACGGCAGCACAACAGCAGAGCTCTGTGCTCTGACTGACACCAGGGCACACCCTCGCAGGGTCTATGCAGCACACACAGAGCCCCCACCCATGTCAGAACCTCTCCTTTACAGGACAGTCTCCTCTTCGACCTCTGCAAGGACACCCACCAGCCTCTGCAGATTATCAGTTACAGCTCTCACACCATTCGGGGAATGACAAATCAGTATTTAACAAAGATGGCCTTCATAGCACATGAATAAGGGGCAGAGTGAAGCAGACTTTGTGCTGCAGAAGTTCCTGTGCTCGGTAAAACCACTATTCTGCGCAATAGAAGGTTATTATCTAACATGCACATTAATCCCTGACTGTCCCCAAAAAGCACTGAAATACGATTGGTAAAATTTATAAAGTCTCAGTGTTTTCAACCTCCTCCTCAGTCTACCTGATATAGTAATATTATTATTATCATCACCAAAAGTTTCTAGGAAGAGACACTTATTATTTAAGCAACTGATGAAAAATACCCCTTTCCTAGCACAGCAGCACTTCCCACACCTTGTATCCTATCACTGTATTTACACAGCACAAGGAGAAGGCAGCTGCTCAGCACAGTCATTATAACTCACCCACACTTACTATCTTACCCAGACTTACCCTATTTACAATCAGGTTGTTCAACACACGTCTCGTAGCAAAGGCATCAAAAGTAAAAAGCACCTCTTCTTTTCCTTTCAGACAAAGCTAAACATGAATCTGGGATGAGTGGGACAGATGTTGGCACCACCCCGGACAGAGAGGGTCTGCCCACTGCCACCAGAAGGGGTGGCAGATCCATGTGGCAGAGGAGAGGAGACAAGTACTCTCCTTCCCTCATTCTCCTATTTCACCATGACATTTAATTATCCAAATGAGGTCTCCTCAGCTACAGGAACAGGAAACATAAATCCAGGACAACCACAATGGCTTTTAAACACACGCTGCAACACTATTATTTTTACTCCGAGTGCTACCATACCTCTTGCTCCACGCTAATCAAGCCCCAGCATTAGTGCCACCCATGCCCACCCCCCCTCCTGTCGCCCCTCGGTGCACGAACAGCCTGAGCCGGGCAGCACCGCACCCCCCGCGCACCGGGCAGCGCTGGGAGCCCCAGCCCCGCTCCGCCGCGCCAGCCTGCGATTGTTTAGAGCACCTTTCGGACAATAACCGCATCGCCGGCGCTGCCACACAGGGCGGGATCCCCGGGCTGGGGGACGAGCCTGGCAGGGTTCCCTGGGCCCCTCCTGCCCCGACCCCTCCGCAGCGCTGTCCCCAGCGCGGTCACGCACCGCGGGCTCCCAGGGACAGGAGGGGTCCGGCCCCTAACCCCGAGGAACCTTCCTCCTCATCCTCCCCATCCTCGTCCTCATCAGTCTTGCGCGGCCCCGCGCCCAGCCCCGCTCCCCCCACCCGCCGCAGCTCCCACCCGCACGGAGCGGAGC
>VZRL01003878.1:3087482-3128424 GCA_013397895.1 Origma solitaria | reverse complement strand
CGCCCGCACCTGCTGCGCACCCCGCGGGACGGTGACGTCACGGGGCCGCGGGCCACGCCCCTATGGGCGGGGAGTGCGCGTCGCGGGCCCGGGCCCCGCCCAGGGGGCGTGGTCAGGCCGGGGGCGTGGCCGGAGGGAGCGGCCAGAGTGGCCCCGGGCCTTGTCCCTGTCCCGGCTGCTGCCCCTGCCGCTGTCCCTGTCTCTGTCCGTGCTCCGTCCCTGTTACTGTCCCTATCCCTGCCTCCATTTCTGCCCCTGCTCCTGTTCCTGACCCGGCTGCTGCCACTGCTCCGTCCCTCTCCATGTCCCCGTCCCTGTCCCTGCTCTTGCCCCGGCCTGGCAGCGGAGTCTGAGGAGCGTGCCTTTGGGAAGGTCCCGCCCGGCCCGCGGGTTCCCGTCGCTGCCCGTGGGGAGGGGGCTGCCCGGCAGAGCAGCTGGGCGGGGGCTGAGCAGGGGTGAGCCAAGGAAGGACAGTGGCGTCAGGGTGGGCATGGGGGTCTCAGGGCTCAGCCTCAGCCTGCTCCGGGCCGGGGCCGGCAGCAGTGGGACCGGAGGGCCTTGGCCCCACCAGGGACCCCCGGGCATGGCAGGGGCTGGGCTGCGCCCCACAGCCCCCCACGCCGCCGCTCTGGCTTCCCTTCCCTGCGGGCCTGGACGGGGCTCCAGCCTGGCGAGTGAGACCTTTGCACGGGCGCTGTTGCCTTTGCTGATAACGCGACACGTGCGTAGGAGAAGGTCCAAGCACAGAGCCTGGGAAAGCAATTACGGGTTTGCCCAGATAAAATAGGTCAAGGACACAGGTCGGAGTGTTCGGTCACCATCCCTGCCCCTGGCACATGACCGTGACTCACGGTGGTGGCCAGCGGCGAGGGGACAGCCTGTGGAGTGGTGCCGTGCCCGGGGGGCATGAGGTGGGGCTGGGGACTGTGGTGGCGATGTGGCTGGGGACAGGGTGGTCCCTAGGGAGTGCAGCAGCACGATCCTGCTCCTGTGCTGCTGTGCATGCTGAAACCAGCTTCCTTTTCCCCATCATCGATTAGTAGATCTAATCAGGCCAGCTTAATGCTGGATCCCTAATGAGGCTCAACCAGGAAGAAATTATTTAAATTAGTTACATGACATGCTATATTCGTGGGTGAGAGATAAACAGGATACACAGCTACACCTGCTCTGTCTGAAGAACTCAGCCAGCAGCCGAATTGTATCCCAAATGAAACCTGCTGGCTGATGGGAGGTGAGGGAGATTTTTGAGAGTTCTTTCCAGGCAGCCGGCTGCTCCAGCAGAGGCTGCGGTTCCCTGGCTGCAGGGAGTGAAGCACCGACACACCCATTGCTCCCCAGCCTCATCTGCCCCAGCCATGCTGCCCTCCTCACACAGAATCACAGAATCATTTAAGTTGAAAAAGCCCTCTAAGATCATCGAATTTGATGATGCCAAGGCCACCATTAAACCATGTCATCAAGAGCCACATCTACATGTCTCTTAAACCACTACAAGGATGGTGGCCCCACCACTGCTGTGGGCAGCCTGTTCCAGTGCCTGAACACCCTTTTGGTGATGAAATTTTCTCCAATATCCAACCTAGACCTCCCCTGGTGCAACTTGAAACCATTCCCTCTCATCCTGTCACTTGTTGCCTGGGAGAAGAGACCGACTCTGACCTTGCTACAATCTCCTTCCAGGAGTTGTAGAGTGGGAGAAGGTCCTCCCTGAGTCTCCTTTTCTCCAGCTGAGCCCCCCCAGCTCCCTCAGCTGATCCTCATCAGACTTGTATTCCAGACCTTACCAAAGCTCCATTCTATTCTCTGGGTATGCTCCAGCACCCCAACATGTGGCAGATACTCCCAGGAGCTTGCTCCACAAAATGGGAAAAAAATAACAAAACAAAACCTTCTGGGTCATTTTATGCCACCACAGTGGGTCCAAGTGGCTCATGCGAAGGCTGTGAGGAAGGGGACGGCTGGCATGGAAGGCTGAGGGAAGGCATCACACACATGGGCACGAGCAGGGGCTGCTGCTCCACTGCCCTGGAGCTGCAGACAATTCCCTCCCACTCAGTTTCCTCACCCTACAGTGTAATTTCCATATGCCTTTGGAAATTACACTGCCCAGCCAGGACCTTGCAGCAGACACAATATACATTGTTTTGCTGGGCATCACTGAACTTGTCCTGGTCCTTGACTCCAGTGCCAGTGGGCACACACTGCTGTCCTGTTAAACATTAACTGAGAAAGCAGCTTGGAAAACATTGCTTGGCTTCATTAAAATCTTCAAATGACACTTGGTACTTACATATCCTTATTAGCAGTTTGCACATACTTCAAATACTAATGCAGGCCAGGCTTTATGACTCTTGTTACCCCTCCAGCAGAAATTATACATTAATTTCTAGGTGCAGCTGTCTTTACCCTGGGAATGAGGCTGGTAGGTAATGCCATACAAGCTGATCCGACTTAGCTCCTACTTAGCTCCTACAAAGAGAAGAAAAACCATCTCTCCCCTGGAAAAAGGAGAGGCAGGACACTGAGCAAGGACACTTGGAGGCTACATTCACCCAATTTCCTGCAGGTGTGTTAGCACATCCCCAGAAGCCACCTGAGAGGTGTGGGAGAGCCCTGCAGGTGTTACACATGTTGAGCTGATGGGCTCACATCAGCTCCCACACAGCTGCAATGTGTGGGGTGGCTGCAGCTGAGGGCAGGGAACTCCTGAGGTACAGGACTGGAGTTGTTTGAAAATAGTGTCTGAGGTGGTGGAGGAGAGACTAGGTTTTGCACCCTTTGCACTTCTACGGGTGTTTTTTCCCCTTGATTTCTCCTGTTCCCTGACATGACCCACCGTTATTGGCAGTCGTGGGAAGGGAGGTGTGAATCCTGTTTACTGGGAAGCCTGTGCTGCCTGGAAACTCTGGTTTAGCAACATTTATCTCCCCCCAGCCCTCCCCATGCCTGGCAAACTCAGCGGCTCCATAATCAAAGCTTTTGTCTTTGTTGTTTACTTTTTTCTTTCTGATTGCCTGAACACCACCAGCCAGGAGGAAGGAGTTGACCTTGTAGAGGACGAGGGCAGGAGCTGGACCTTGACAGCATGACAGGCTGTGGAGAGCAGGTGAGCAGGAAGACAGGGAACAGCAGAGTGGCTGCTTGCCCCCATTCCTGTTGGTTTCACACTTCTTTCCACACAGTAACTTGGTAAAGCCTGTTGCAAAAGCCTTGTGAAACACCCCACTGTCTTTGCAAGAGAGTTCTGTGAGACTACAGGTTGCAGGCAGGGCTGGCATTCCTCGGTGATTGGTTTTGGTGGAGGTGTCTACAGGGCAGAAAGGATCAGGCTCCTGATGTCCTTGTCCTTGTCCTTGTCTCTGTGAGAGTGCCAGCTGAAGAGATCCTGCTCCATCCCCACTCTCCCACCAGCCTGTGCCTTCCTTCCTACTACATGCCAGTGCCTCCACAAAAATACCATTTAGGACCTTGTGAGCAGATCCGGGATCACTGTAACGCCTCAAGAAAAAAAAAAAAAAAAGAAAAAAGCTGCCCAGGAGGATAAAGTCCGTGGATCTGCACGGAATGTGTGTGTGTGCTGGAATCCCACGCCCTGCCTGGGACAAAGGTCTTTCTCACCCATCACCTTCATTATCAGGACATTTTCCTGACTTGCTTGATCAAAATTTGTGGTTTTAAAGTTCAGATCCACAGTAACATGCATGGTTTTGGAAGCAGATATTGGCTTGCCCTGCAAGGTGTGCCTGGGTGTCGGATCCAACTCAAATGAGCGCCGCTGGATCTGGGAGCGGATGGGGCTGGTGCTCCTGCTGGGAAGCAGGAGCAAACCCAGGCTGCTGAACCCACGTGTGAATGATCACTGCTGTCCTGGCTGGTCCAACCCGAGTCACAGCCTCCAGGCACGGAGCTGTTGAACAGATCCAATGTCCCTTCATATCTGTCCAGCCCCATCTGAGTGAACCTAAGCCCTACACTCTGAAAACTGGCTCTGTGAGAGAGAAGTGGTGGTTGTTCTTCCCTCCTTACTCAAGATGGGTTCTGGTGTGCTTCCTGCTGACTTATGAAACCCTCCAGGTGTTCCTGGTCTCAGTTGCCATGCCTGCAGGTGAAAGGGAGTGTTGCTGGTAGCATCTCCCTCTCTACCTTACCCTCTTCACAGGGCTGGGTGCTCCATGTGCTGGAGCAGTGCAGAAAGTTGTCACATTGCTCGCTGTGCCCCAACCCTGTGCAGGATAGTCCTGAAGCTGATCTGCTCTTCAGGGCTTTGGTGCTGGGGCATTCTGAAGGCTCAGGTTTCTGCTCTCCAGAACACTCAATGTCCTTTGATCTCTGCCTGCTTTGTGCTTATCTCTCACTCCCACCCAGTAAAGTAAGATTTATGCTGGTAGATAAGATAGGAAGGCTGTTATGTTTTGGTATGTGGAAACAAAACATCATCAAGAGCCAGGCTGATCACGAATGGAAAGAGATCACCTGGCAAGGTCCAAGGCTCAAGGACCCCCTTATGAAGGTGCGTGCTGCAGGAGAAGCTGGAGCCACAGCTCTCCTCCTGCTGCAGCAGGCTGAGAGAGGCTTGGGATGTATCTCAAATCCATGGACGCTCCCTGCACGCCACTGTGGCTGGTAGAGCTGGGATGTGCTATATTGAATTTATAACTGTTCGTGCTGTTTAGCCGGTACTGAGCAGGCTCCTTTGCTTGCCATGGGGGTCACTTTCCTGACTCTATATTAGAGTCTAGTGCTCATTAGTGGCTCCTTTTTGCTTTCACTGCTGCTGTAGTGCTTATCACCTCACAGGATCGTGCCTGGGAACACTTTGATAACAGCCATGGCCATGGGCCTGGGCTGGCAGGTGGCCAGGGCAGTGCTGCTGTGCCTGTGCTGGACAGGCTGGAGCTCCAGTCTGAACCTGAGCTGAAGGGACTGTGACACGTGAATGAGCCCACAATGGAGCACAGATCCACCTGCTGGCTGTGGAGGAGCCCATGCTGGAGAAGGGGTGCCTGAAGGAGAATGGTCCCTGTGGGGCCTGTGCTGGAGCACGTTTGCTGCAGGACCAGTGACCGTGGGAGATCCAAGCTGGAGCAGCTGGTGAAGAACTGCCGCCCGTGGCAAGGACCCATGTTGGAGAAGTTGAGGGAGGGCTGTCTCCTGTGGGTCAGACCCCAGGCTGGAGCAGGGGCAGCAGAGATGCCCTGCAGCCCGTGGGACAGCCCATGGTGAGGCAGCTGTGTCCTGCAGCCCGTGGAGGACTAGGATGTGACCACACTAATGGGAACTGTGGCAGGAGCCCCTTGGTGCAGCCAGGCTGGGGACAAAGGCAATGTGCAATGTTAAATCAGATCAGCAGGCCCAAAAGGACCAGGGATGGCAATTGCCATGGATCTGTCTTTAAATTGTTGTAAGCCATGATTTGAGTTGTGTGTTTCAGGAATTACTGTAACAGGAACCACGCAGGAGAAGCCTCCCAAGAAGCAGTTCAGGGCAGCAGTGACCTGACCTGAGCTGCCCTTGGTGCCCAATAGCTTTCCCCACACAGCACCTCTGCTGTCCTGAGTGACCACCAGAACAGACAGAGCCCAAAGTCATGGACTAAATGAACTCAATAGACATTTTGTTGATGCTTTATGGACATTTCCAGAAGGGTGCACAGACTAAGGGAATGATATCTGTGTTATATCGAAGAATGGGAAGGGGGGTGGTGGGTAATGAAGTTATATTGAATAGTGTGGGACCTGGCATGATGTACATGGCATGGAATATGGGGTGGAATGTGCTGGCTTCAGCTGGGGTGGAGTTAATTTTCTTTCCAGCGGCCGCTATGAGGTGTAGTTTGGATTTCTGCTGAACACAGGATTGATAATATAGAGATGTTTTTGTTATTGCTAAGCTTGCACAGAGCCAAGGCCTTTTCTGCTTCTCCTACTGCCATGCTGCCAAGGAAGTTGGGTGTGTGGTGGAGGTGGGGAGGGGACATAGCAGGACAGGTGACCCAACTGACCAAAGGGATATTCCAAAGCATATGGCATCATGCTCAGTGAATAAAGTGAGGGGAAGAAGGCAGAAGGGGGGGGACGCTTGGACTGATGGTGCTCTCAAATCACCATTATATGTGATGGGGTCCTGCTCTCCTGGAGGTGCTGACCACCTGCTGCCCACGGGAAGCAGGGATTTGATTCCTTGTTTTGCTTTGCTTGTGTGTGCAGCTTTTGCTTTCCCTCTTAAACTGTCTTTATCTCAACCCACAATTTTCCCCTCTTTTACCCTTCTGATTTGCTTCCCTGTCCTGCTGGTGGGGGAGGGAGGGAGTGGCTGTGAGGGGCTTGGCTGCTGGCTGGGGTTAAACCATGACAAGGTGCTTAAGCCGAGGGACACCAAGACATCACCAGCAATGAGCTGTAACAATCAGTCCATCGTTCCTTGGCTGGCCTGACTGTGGCTCAGCAGGGGAATCAATGGGGGCTTGGCAGAGCAGACGTGAGCTGTGGAGATCTGACCTGTGTTTGGGCCACAGGGCCCTTGTGGAGCTTTCTCCAGGAGCCCTGAGCAACGCCTTGGGGTCTTGTAGTCTGTGTGGGGCTGCAGGGAGACATAGAGAGCAGCAGCACTGCCAGCCTGGGATGCAGAGGACTGGAGAAGGCATAGGAATGGTGTGGGAGTGGTCTCTGTAGAGCCAGAACAGCTCCCAGCCAGCGAGCCAGGGGAAACCCCGGTGGGACAAAGGATTTATGTGTCTGGAGTGCGTGGTGCCCAGGATGTGAAGCCCTGCAGCAGGCACTGGCTGCTGGGGGGACAGGCAGCAAATGCTGTCCTGCCTGCAGAGGGACTGAACCCAGAGCTGCTGTTTAAAGAGGAACCTCACAGATGGGATGAGCTGTTCTGGTTAGAGTCCAGGCTCTCCCATCAGGACCATGTGCATCCAGCCCTCTGAAGGTCTGGGATTTCCATCATCCCTCAGGATCACTGCTCTGATGCTGGCCCCTGCACAGCTGAGAGGCTCCAGGAGGAGGTGTTTGGAGGGTGTTAGGGCAGACCAGCACTGCTCTTGCTACAAACAGGACCTGCTCAACTGAACTAATGCTAAACAGCTTCAAATCCGCCACAAATCAACCTCAGAGTAACCCCAGGTCTGGACCCTCGGGCAGACGCTGTTGCCTTCTTGCACTGTAGGAGCAGGAGCTGGACATGACCCATCTCCTGCTCCTGAGGGATGTACCTGCATGGCCAGGAGGCTGGGCAGTGCTTGGGGTGGCCTGGGGGGACCTGAGGTGGCTTGGGGTGGCCTGAGTGGCCACTGTGGAGGGGGATGTGCATGCGAGATGGCTGTGTCCATGTGGATGCAGTGCCCCACGGGCAGCTCTGCGGAGGGGAGGTGGTGCAGGATGAGACTGAGCACAGGAGGCTTCAGCAGGGTTTTATCAGGCTGGAAAGGGGGACAGATGAGGTCACACAGAGGAAATGATATGTTAATGTTTGCAGTTTTCTGCTGCCAGTAGGGAAATCACCATCCTGACAGAACTTACAGGGAAGATGGGGCAATACTACTAACAGGAGTTAGTAGTGACAAGACAAGGGGGAATGGGTTCAGATTCAAAGAAATTAGGTTTAGATTTGATATTGGGAAAAAATTCTTCCCTGTGAGGGTGGTGAGGCCCTGGCACAGGCTGTCCAGAGAAGCTGTGGCTGCCCCTGGATCCCTGGAAGTGTCCAAGGCCAGGTTGGATGGGGCCTGGAGCAACATGGGATAGTGGAAGGTGTCCCTGCCCATGGCAGGGATTGGAATGGGATTATCTTCAAGGTCTCCTTCCAACCCAAACCATTCTACGATTCTGTGACCCTTTGGAGCAGACAGCTGCAGGTGTCCTGTGGTACCCAGGAGCCCTTGGCTCCTGCAAAGCAGAAGGAAGAATGTTAGAGAGAAGGCAAAAATATTAAAGCTTTCGTAACAGTGCCTTGAGCTTCCTACAAAGCATTTTATCCCAAGAATGCCAAGTGTTTTGCAAGATCTTAAATAATTAAGCCTTAGAGCTGTACCACGCAAGACAGAAATATCTCCCTCCCTCCTAAAATTCATCTGTCTGGGACGGCCCACACTGGGAACCAATGGACAGGAAAGGAAAGGAACAATTGCCCTAACCCCCTGCTCAACATGCTCAGAGTAAATCCTGAGCTGGGGTTCCCTGGTACACCCCCAGTTCTGCAGGGGGGATACTCCACCATTACTAGGATATGAGCTTGTTCAAGAGCAGCTCTCTTTGCACCTTAATTTTGTTCAGGATTTTGCTGGAATGATCCTGGGTTTTGGCCCTGCTCCTGGAAGAGCCGGGCATGCCGCATACCTGGAGAACAGTCCTGCTCTGTCCAAGGGCTCTGCACTGCTGTGTGTGAGTTGCCTCGAGCGCAGTGACTGATGTTGGAAGCTCCCTGTGTCATTAACCAAGGGATTCGGACTCAAGCCGTTCCAAACTCCACAGGGCACCAACATGATCTGCCTACAGCCCTTCTCCTGGGACTTCCCCACGGCCAGCCCTGCCCCATGGGACCTGCTGAAATCAGACCCTTGTGGAAATGTACCCTGGCCGCTGGCAGGGCCCTTCCCTTCACTTGTGAATCCCATGCCTGGGCTGTGTCTCCCATGGGACAGCATGCAGGCATTGCTCCCTGCAATCAAGGGCTGTGTCAGGCCCTTCTGGCCAGCCCCCTATTGCTGCAGTCTGACCTTATTTCCAGATGCCTCAGCAGCAATTGGCAGCTCGAGGGCACAGGAAAATTCCACTTCTGTCTTTGTGGGTGTTCAGGTTTGTTTCCAACACTCATTTCCCACCTCCCAGCAGTGGGACTCAGATAATTTCAGCCTTGGCTGTGCTGGAGGGACATGACATGGCAACTTCTGTGCTTGAATTCCCCTCCTCTGGTGGGAACAGCATTGCTGCCCTGATGCCACCCAGCTCTGGAAAAACCTCCTGCTGCTTAAGACGCAGGCACAGAAAGGTGATGGAGGGAGGGAGGTGAAGGCTGAAATCTCTCTAGGATGTACTGTGAGTAGCAGCTGAGCTTTGCATCTGCTGCTCCAGGTCCTGTGGATTCACAGCCGAGTGGGCTCTGGAGTTTGAACTGCCCAAGAAGGAATTTGGATGTGCAGTGCTGACAGCATCCCGCAGCCCCAGGACCCCTGTGCCCCTGCTGAGACAGGTAAGGGGACAGGCCTGTTCTGCAGCAATGCACTGGCACCCTCTAATGACACAGTTATGAATATTTGTGGGGGCCTGGGTTGCTCCTGCAGCCTGTCCTGCCGTGCTGGTGCTGCCTGGTGCTCTGCTCAGTTATTCTGGAGCCTTCTGTGGGGCAGGGCCACAAGCTGGGCTCTCCCTTCGCCTGCTCTGCTCCAAATCCACAGCTCAGCTCCCCTTTGGTGCTGCAGTTTCCCGGGGTGTCAGCATCAGGGGGACAGCAGGGAGGGTTTGTGTGCATTGCTCTGCCAGGTGAGCTGCCAGCAGGGACTCTCGTCCCATCCCTCAGCCCCAGGAGCAAGGCCAGCTGTGGTTGCCCCTACACCACTGCAAGTGGGAGGGCTGGTGAGCCTGTGGCCAGGTCCTGGAACCCTAATTTTAGTCACCTTGCCCAGCCTGGCTCAGGAATCCCTTTTACTCCCACTAGTCCTGCCTCAGAGACACTGGCAAAGTTTGCCAGCTTGGTTCCCATAAGCTCCAATCTCCTTTCCAACCCAGTCTGTGGCAAAGCCAGTGAAGATGTCACTGATGTTGGATCACAGAGTCGTGGAATGGTTTGGATTGAAAGTAGCATTAAAGCTCATCTCGTTCCAGCCCCCTGCCATGACAGCAACACCTTCCACTAGACCAGGTTGCTCCAAGCCCTGTCCAGTATGACCTTGAACATTTCCAGGGATGGAGCAACCACAGCTTCTCTGGGCCTCATCACCTTCACAGGGGAGAATTTTTTCCCAATATCTAATCTAAATCTCTCCCCTCTTAGTTTTACACCATTCTCCCATGTCCTATCACTCTGTGCCTGTGTAAAAAGTCATTCTCCCCCTTTTTTATAAGCCCTGTTAAATACTGGAAGGTGGCAGTGAGACCTCAGCTTGCTCAACTTCATCCCAAATGATGCTGAAGCTGATGAGAACCTGAGCTGCACAATTGTTTTGGTAACATTGTGCTGTGGCCAACAGTCTGGGTGTCCAACGTGGGCTTCGGAGATGCCCAGCAGGGCACTCTGTCCCAGATGGAAGCTCAGGGGAGGGAAAACTCCTCTCCAACAGCCCCAGCCCCCTGAGCCCCTGTCTGGCTCTGGAAGCCCAATGGAATTCAATTTGCTCAGCAAGGACGGTTCAGCCATGCTCAGCCTTCTGGCAGGACCTGATGGCAGAGCCTGCCGCAATGGCAGGCAGCAGCTCCCTTGGCACGGAGCTGACAAGCACAGTCAGCTCTTCTCTGGATGTTGTGTTGGTTGAAAAAAGGCTTTGGTGCCCTGGAACTGAGTTCAGCCTTTGGGAGTAGCAGGGCAGTCCCAGTGCTGTCCTGCCAAACTCATGGCCAAGGTCTGCATCTTTCCACCTCAACAGGGAGAAAGGGAAAAAGCTGGGGAATGGCCCTAGCAAAATGAGGATTGTGGCTCCTTGTAGGAACAGGCCAACAAGATCTTGAATGGTGAATCAACAGCCTGAGCAGGGCCAGGGCCAAGAGCTGCCAGGGAAGCTTTGTCTCCTCTGACAGACATAAGGACTGAGCTCTAGTCCATGTCCCTGAGAATCCTTCCTCTCCTGTGGGACATGCCCAGCATATCCACCCAGGAGATGTGCCCAGAAACCTCTCCCCTCTAGAGTGTGTGGTTGTGGGGAGGCTGGGCAAGGCTCTGGGGACTCTGTACTAACAAGAGCATGGGGGTAGGATGGGATGGGAATGGGGATGAGATAGGAACAGAATGGGTATGAGATGGGGTTAGGGACAGGGATGAGGATGTGAAAAGAGTGGAGTGGGATGGGAATGGTGTGGGGATGAAAGGGATGGGATGGGGATTGAGGTGGGGTTCGGTGGGGTAGGAAAAGGGATGAGATAAAGAGGGGGAGTGGGATTAGGATGGGGAGGAAAGGGGAAGTGAGATAGAGATGGGGAGGGGAAGGAATAGAGCTGAGATAGACCCTATAGCTTGATGGGGCTGAGGAATGGGGCTGAGATAGATCTGGGGAGCAGAAGGGGCTAGGAAAGGCGAGAGGAGAAAGTCAGCTCTTGTACAGAGAGCACATGTTCAGGCAGCAGCTCGCACTAGCTCAGCCACATTGGCCACAGCAGCTTTGGAGAGCACTGAATGCCTTTCTCTTCTGCTGCTCTCCCGAGGGGCTGTGCTGCTCCACCAGCCAACTGTACCAGCAGGTTTTTATTTTACATTTATTTTCCTAATGGCTTGGGTGGCCTGAAAACTTGAGCAGTGAATTGTGACTGCTCAAGATTGGGTAAAAATCCACACAATGGCTGTGCACTGCAGTGTGGCACCAGGGATGAGTCACTGAAATTGCAATTAGGAAAGAAAATAACAGTGGGTTTACAAGCTCCTTTCCAGGAGCATTGCGTTTCTCTGGAATTACAATGGTTCCTTAGAGTGGTTTATGAGACATTGCTCCACATCAAAAAATACATAGAACTGGAAGAAGTGGTAGCTGATGTAAAGGAGTTTAATACTGAAGGGAGAAAGGAAAAACAGCATTGATTTTTGCAGTGATAGCATAGGTGCTTTGGGAGGGGCATGTGGGGTGAGCAGGGGAAACCACAGCAAAACACAGGGATGTGGGACAGTGGAGCTGTGCCCTGACATGGAGCCCGAGGTGATGCAGGCAGTCTGGGCGGAAAGGGCACACAGGGAAGGAGCTCCTGGGAGTGACAGGGGTCCCACGAGTGTCCCCTCCTCAGCTTGCAGCACCTGCTGGAGAGAACCTCAGCAGAGCATGGCAAACAAGAAGATGCATCACCCTTGGATTGCTGGCGTCCTGGAAAGCAAAAGTCAGTCTTTTATTTGTGTCCCAATAGCTTTATTTTATCTTTGCAGAAAGGTACAGGCTGCTTTGCAGTGAGCAGGAGTGTAAAGCACAGAGCAAAGAAGCTCCATTTGGAGCAGGCAGATATATAAACTAGTGGCCTTGAATTGGCATCAGGTGTTAGCGAGTCCTGGGGAGGGGCTGACCACAGCCCTCCAGTCCATGTGGTGCCAGTGAGACTTCTGACTCCTGTCCCCTCTTTCTGAAGCCACCCCAGCTCCAGGAGGAAAGGCCAGCAGCTCCTGCGGGGCTCGGCAGGGCTCAGGCACACGGACTCCATGGGCGTCTGAGGATGGCTTCACTCTGAGGTCAGCAACTGCACAACAAACTGCAAAACCAGGGCCTTGGGGATTCAAATCATCACCTCCACCCCAGTGCAGAGACACAGCTCTGCCACCCACCCCAGGACCAGGGCAGATGAGAGCTGCTCCTCACCCTCTCCAGGCTGGCAGCAGGTGTCAGCCCGCTCTCGCCTGTGGGCTCTGAAGAGCCTCATCTGCTTGGATTTATATGTTTTTAGTTATTTTAATTAAACACAGAGATGTTCCAAGGTGGAGACCCAACAGATACTGCTGCTGCTGTTGGGAAGCAGAACCCTGCCTGCTCGCTGTGACCACTCTCCTGCACTGTCACCGTCCCCAAAGCGACAGGACACAACACTAAAAGGGAGCAAACAGCCCAGGTGCCATTTTCCTGTGCCCCGATGCTCCTGAGCAGCCATCAGGCAAGGCTTCACTGTTGTCAGTCCAAGATGTTATTAATCCTTTCTGTCCCAGGACTCCCAGGAGTGCTAAACCTGATCATTTGTTGCAGCCTGGCTTCTTGGGGAGCAACGCAAAGATGCTTGGTCTCTTCAGCTTAATTGACAGAAGGGAAGACTCAGTCCTGGTCAGCATGGGTTGGTATTCTGAAAACAGCTGCCATTTGGCTCCAGGAGCTGAGAACACAGAGGGTCTATAGCTGGTTAGACAGGTTTTGGGCTAAAAACACCATCTGGCTGCTGAGTACTGGTGGAGAATGGAGTGCCAGGAGACTCAGCCTGAAGGTCATGGGTGAGACAGGGACTGTAGACTTCAGAATCCTGAAGGGAAGGAGGGTGAAAAGCAACAGCACAACCCTGGACTTCATGAGAGCAGACTTTGGCCTCTTCATGGATCTGCTGCTAAGAGTCCCATTGGATAAGGTAGAGAAGTACCCAAGGCCTGCAGGAAAGCAAATGTCACTCCTGTTTTTAGGAGGGGCAAGAAGGAGGATCCAGGGAACTACAGGCTGGTCTGCCTCACCTCTACCCCTGGAATGGGAACAGCTGATCCTGGATATCATTTCCAGGCATATGGAAAACAAGAAAATCATCCATGTGTGATTCCCCATGTGGAAGGCCACACCTGGAATATTGTGTCCAGTGCTGGTCTTCCCAGCACAGAGAGAAACATGGACAAAATGGAGAGAGCTCAGTGGAGAGCCACAGAGATGGTGAAAGGACTGCAGCACATCTCATGAGAGAGCTGGGACTGTCCAGCTTGGAGAAGGGAAGGCTCAAGGGGACCTGGACGGAGGGTGGAAAGAGGAAGGATCCAGGCTCTTATCACTGGTGTGCAGTGACAGCAGAAGACACAGTGGGCACAAATGGAAACACTCAAGGATCTATGCCTCTAAGTAGAAACAAAAGCTTTTTCCCTGTTAGCATGACTGAGAACCTGCACAAGTTGCCTAGGAGTTGTGGAGTCTCCATTCTTGGAGGTATTCAAAGTTACCTGGACAAAGTCACGGTCACGGGGCTCTCATGGTTGAGTGGGGATCAGACCGGGTGGCCTGCAAAGGTCCCTGCCAGCCCACCCAGTGTGGGGGTGTGTGATTCTGTGACCTGGCACAGAAGTGCCAGGGTGAGCTTTGGGGCCGGTGGGACAAGGTGGGACAAGGTGGGCTGGAGCAGGTGCTGCTGGGTGTCCGTGTAAAGGACAGACAACCTAAAGAGGTTTCCCACTGTCCCTGGAGGTGGCACAGTCACGGCTGCTCAATTTGCTGGAGTTGGTGCTGAGCCAGGACACACGTGTGCGTTTCTTCTGTCACACACAGAGCATTCACTGCGTAGGCACCAAGCGGTGCCCTGTCTCCATCGCTTGGCTGATGCCTGGACAGAGAGCACCAGGACAGAGCCCAGCCCAGGAAGAGCAAGGTAAGCACAGCACAGATTGAAGAATAAGCTGATTTATTGTATGGGCCAGAAGAAATGATAAGTGCTTAAATAACTGCTTTAGCCTATATTTAAACAGCTACACAGCTCCTTTGAATTTTCAGAACTGCTGTGAGCTGAGCTGCTCCTGTGGGACACAGAGTTTGTTGAGCTGGCTGAAAGACAAATTAGAGGTCAGCTTCGGGCGACTTTATTTCACAGTGCTGGGCTGGTACTTCACACACACACACGTTTCATGTGAGCATCTCATCTGAGTGCGCAGAGCAGCGCACACAGAAATGAAGCATTGTCAGCCTTGCCTCTAATTTATGAGGCTTTCAGACAGCCAATTCCTTCCTGCAGAATGAAAGCTCCTGGCAGGGCAAAGGCAGACAGGAAGGGTCACCCCTCCTTTTGCTGTCAAAGCAACCCACAGTAATGTGTGATCCACAGGTGACAGCTCTGCACCTTCCTGAGTGGAGGCTTGGGTGGCCACTGCCACCTAGGGGGCTGAGCTGGGGAGGTGAGAACATTTCCCGTCGGGATGGATGTGAGAGGGGAGGGATGTGCGCTGGGGCTGGGACTGTGCAGCTCAAAAGTGCGCAGCCCACGCGTGGGCGAGAGTGAAGAGGCTGCTGGGTCACTGTGCGTGGCTGCAGCCCCTCTGTGCCCCTCTGCCCTGGGGCAGGAGGGAGCCCCCGGGATGCTGCATCCCACCAGCACACCTCCGACATCTGCCCAGGGCCCGCAGGATGCCAGACCGGGGGTATATTCACCCTTAGCCTCACTTTGCTTTGCACTGCCTCCTTCTGCCCCTCTTGTGGAGCAGAGCAGAAGGAGTCAGTGTAGATGTGCCAGGGGAGCCGCGTGGCACAACCTCGTGGTTAAAAATGCCTGCTTCACACTTAAGGAAATGTCCAGACTGCATTTTGATCCAGCTGTGGGCATGGCACTTATTTTCTGTCATATCCCCGTTCTCCCCACCAGCGGCTGAAGCTCCTGTGCAAGTATTTCTGATGTGTTTTTTATAAGGAAAACATAATGGCACTGTAAGGTATTTTATAGCAATTAAATAGAGCAGCGAGTTGCAGAAGGAGTTTCAGGAAAAGCAGTGTTATAAAACCAGTTTCCTGTGGCTCCTCTGGGGGCTCGTACCTCGGCTGAACTGTCACTGCAGCCTTGCCGTGCTGGGGGAGCAGCTTTAGGGATTGTTCTCCTGCCTGGCCACCACTTCCCATGCAGCGCAGGGGAACTGAATCACCCCGATATCTCACACATGCAGATTTTTACTGGAATTGGCTGAAATACAGACGCTGGTGGGGAAGGACAGGCACTGTGACAGTGCCCACTCCGAGCATCCTCAGCCGAGGCAGTTCTGCTGCTGGATGGGGCTGGGGAGGATGGAGGAGCTGACACGTGGGCAGCAAACTAGGCCAAATGCTCGGCTCCAGGGCTGTCCTGGCCTGCAGCAGGGACGGAATCAGGGACACGCTGACGATTCCGCTGCAGAACCTGGCAGAGAAGTGGGATGGGAAACGCCTGTGAGCGAGTGGGGGCTGGCAGAGCAGGGACTGTCCTGGCACCGGCACAGATGCCCCAGGGAAGATCCCAGGGGGATGTTGGGCAGAAGGGAGAGGAGGAAATCCCAACAACGGCACAGGGAGTTACCACCAGAGGGCACTTAAATATTGCTCTTGCTGAACAAATGGTGTTTCCTAGCGAGACGCCAGCTCCGGATTGCCTGACAATGCACATCTAAGCCTGAGTCATTGCTGGCACAGAAAGCAAAGGAAAGCACTCAAAAGGCATTTGAGAAGTCATGCATGAATGGGAGTTTACTAGCAGGACACAGAGGATTGAACTTTTCATTCAGACCCTTTCAGAGAGGTCTGCCAAGGGGTCTCCACTCTGCCCAGTCCACTGAGGTGAGCAGTGCATCACCAGACCCTGACCTGTGTGGTACCCACAGGGCCTGGCACAGGGCAGAGAAGGCTGCTCACACTCCATCCTGCTCCCTGCAGATATGTGCTGTCTGCTCCTCTCTGCAAGTGCTGAGATGGGAGTTACAGCCCTGGTGGGGATCCTGGCTCAGCACCTGCTGTGGTGCTCACCTGGTGCATTTGTGCCCTGCTTGGTATTCCAGAACTGGGCACAGATAGTAATATTATATGTCTTCTGGGAAAGCTTGCAGGGAATGGGATAGGAAGGAACTGTGTAGGATTTGGGTGGGTGCCAAATAAAGCCTGCAGGAGTGAGGGCAGCCATGGACTGCAGGTGTGAGGTCAGCCAGGTAATGAAGATGGAGAACCACTTTATGAGGATGGAGGAGAGCAACTTCCATCCTGGTGCTGAGAGCAAGGCACAGCACCCTGTGCATCACCCGGGATGTCTCAGACAGGCACCCTGGAGCTCAGGGTGGGACGTGGGGGCTTATCCAGGGTCACGGTGCAGCTGCAGGTCTTGGAGCCATGCTTGGCACAAAGAGCTTAATGAGGATCCTGGGGCCAAAGCAGTGAAAGCTGAGAGTGCTACAGGTGTAGGTGACGGAGAACTGAAGGAGGGTGGCCTCCTTTCCTAGAGAGGAAAACCTGAGTGCAGACAACAGAAAGCTTGTGCTGTGTTGGTAATGGTAGTGACCATTGCAAATACCTGGAGAAAATGGGTTTAACCCTGCAGGGAGAAGAGGGGCCCCAAGGCCCTGAGAATCTCACCTGGGTGGGCCCAGGGTGCTGGGAGGGCAGGAACAAGGCTTGCTCTGTGCTGTGGCATCTCCCAGCATCTCCTGGGACCATCTTGCAGTGATTCTCCTGCCTTGGAGTAGCCAGAGGCCCATCCTGGGCTTTGCAGCAGTTTCCCAAGACAAGTAATATGAACCCTCTGTGCTTGGGAATTGCTTCCAGGGACATGGGAGAGCAGTTTGAGGAGCCACATGTGTGCTGAAGCATGTGGGCACTTCTGACTGGGTGGGATATGGGAAGAGGAGTGATGCTGTGGGGAGGCAATGGGGTCCCCATCTATGGGGCTCTCCCATGACAACCTGCCAGGCACGTGCCCTCCTCACTCCAGCCAGGGCTATTGCGTGTGCCAGGACTGGGCTCCCTCATGCTCTTAGGTTTGGCTTATTAGTTGCAATTAGCACTAATTAGTGTCTCTTTTGACAGTGCCTTGTCTCTGCCTCCCCGTGCCTTGTCCTTGCCCCATCACACTGTGTGCTGGGCCCATTTCCTCCTGAGGCACCTCCACCAGTCTGGGCAGCAAAGCCACACGTGATTCTGGGGCTCCAGGCTGCTGTCCTGGAGGATCTGCCCACAGGGGCTGCAGTTTAGGGGGTGTCTGGTACATCTTAGCTTTCCTGGGGCTCCCTGGTTTGCTCCAGGTGTGCTGCCCAGGCAGCTGTGGCTGTTCCCCAGAACCAGACATTGACAGTGATGTTATGGGGTCTCTCTGATCACTGCTGCAGAACGGGACTGTGGGGGCACTGCTGGGCAGCTTTGCCCTTTGCCAGCCCCTGGAGCCATCCCAAGCCCTGTCAGGGGGCTGAAGTTGTAAGGCTGGGGGGCACAGGGTGCCTGGCACTGCCTGCCCCTGCTTTCAGCTCTGCAGGTCCTCAGCATGTTAAACCCTGCTGGGAATTGGTGCAGGAGAGGTCTCAGCACACAGACACATTTGTCAAAGCTGTCCTGCCCTCTGGAAGAATGAGCTGGGGTGGCAGTGAGAGGGACAGGATGCTCTTGGGAGGGATGCCCTGCTTCCCTGGAAGCAAGCCCAGGAGAGACAGAGAGAAGCCCTCAGCCAGCAAGGATGTAAAAAACCACTGTGAAAATAATACCTCACAGAATCAGAGAATATGCTGACTTGGAAGGGACCCACAAGAATCATCAAATCCAACTCCTGGCCTTGCTTAGACTCCCCAGTAATGCCACCCTGCACCTGAGAGTGTTGTCCCAGAGCTCCTTGAGCTCTGTCAGGCTTGGGGTCATGACACTGCCCAGGGGAGTCTGTTCAGTGCCTGACCACCCTCAGGCAGAAGAACCTGATTTTTGTGAATGCCAATGCAAACCCTAGAGGATTGTCCACTAAACCCACAGTATTTTATAGCTGATTAATCTAAAAGGCTGCACAGGAAAGTACTGCCACCTCCACCTTCCCAGGCTTGGACCCTGATTGCATCAAATATATATCTTGTAAATGGATTTGTACTTTTCTCTGGGATTTATTTTTTAAAAAATGAGCATTTTATTTAATCTCACAACCATTCAAAGTGTCGGGGAGTGGTGGCAGATCTGGGCAGAATTAAAGTGCATTGCATTTGTGCTGGGGTCATTTTGATGGGCTGAAGCCTTTGCAGCTCGTGTAGTCTTCATGCACCGATGAGAAACCTCTGTGCCAGCCAAAATCAGTTGGGAAGAAAAAGGAAGGCCCCGTTCCTGTCAGGAGGCGTTGGGAAAGCAGGCACAGGGAAGGCGTGGTGATGGTTTCATTTGGATTCTGTTGGGTTTGGACACAACTTCAGTGGATCTTTGCGCTCATGGTTTTGTATGTCTGGTTGGAAGAAGAGCTCAGGACTGCCCAGGAACTGCTGAAATCCTTAAATCCTTTGTGCTTGGCTGGATTAGAGACCTGAAAAGCTCTGATATGTATTTTTTCAATACTCACAACAGTGTGGTTTGGTGCTTAGTAAATAACTGTTTGACAGCAGAACTCACAGCAGTTGGCTTCACTCATCCTTTAGAGATGCTGAAATTGGAGAAAAAGGTTTAAAAAGCAGAAAAAAGAAAAGGATTAAAGAAAAGCTGAACGGAGGCAGAGTTGGAAAAGACACAGGCACCTCAGGAGAGCCAAAGCCAGCTGCCAAAGGTCAGGAGGTGAGGGCAGGAAACCCTGCAGGTTGTCAGGGATGGGAGGGCAGGACCTGTTGGTCATCTCTTCCCTTCTCCAATGTTTGGGAGAACCAAAGCTCTGGATTGCCTCCATCTCCTCTCACCCCCAACCCACACCTTTCCTTCCCTCTCCACATCTTCCTGGGGTGCCCTGTGCTGAGGTTAGGAGTGCTGGGTTTGCACATGGCTTGCTCAGGATTACCTGCTAAAGTGAGAGGAAAATCAGCTTTCTACCTCATTTCAAAGTGATTTAAGCCAAATGTTCCTGTGGGGACATTAGGTGAGTATCACCACACTGTTTTGAGCAGGAAACCAGCTTTTTAAGAAGAGACAGAGAAGCATTTTGTAACCAAGCTTCTTGGGCAGATGTTGGGACATGGCTCCACCCTGGGAAAATGGGCTTCCTGCAGCCTCGTGGAGGGATAGTCCCTGAGCCCAAGGACAGCCCCGGAGAACTCTCAGGTGAAGAAAAGGTGCTGAGCAAAGGCTTGGCTGGTGAAATGCAGGTGTGTGGAGAGATAGGGTAGAGACAAAGGCTGCTGCCCTGGGCTGACATCTGTGGGTGTCCCCTCCTGGCACTGGCTGCTGTCAGAGGGGTTGTAGATAATTACTATTAATATTCCACTTGAGCTCAAAGCCCACATGTCGGGCATGCACAGGAAGCAATGAGTTATTCCTTTCAAAATAGCAGTGTCATTAAAAAAAATTGCAGCTAACTGTGCTTTTCCCCAAGGAGCAGGTCTGTCGAGGGCTCACATGTGTGAAGTGGTCTCTGCCATGACACTGCTCCACAGATGGTTTGCATTTTTCTGACTCACTGATTCTCATTTTGTGTCAAGGATCTGTCTGGGCAGAAAGACCTCAGGGGGCACAACTGGAAGGTGAAAAGGCAAAGAGCCAGTTCTGCTCTGACTGAAGTGGAGCCCCAATCCAGCTCTGCACCAGAGGGGCCCAGCACTGCACTGCCTTCCTCACCCTCCTCTTCCTCAGGCACCACTTTCTGAAGAGGCTGAGAGGTGCTTCACCCAGCAATGGTCATTTGGGTCTCTCACTCAGGTCCAGTGGTCCCAGGTCCCAGGCAGTGTCTGTGTGTGTCTGCCCATCACCAGGGCTCAGGCTGCACCTTTTCCAACCACTTGCAAGGGAGTTCGGGAGCCACCCGCTCTGCTCATTTGGCAAGGACCTGACCTGCATGTGTTCCTGGCAGGACTGGGCTGAGGCTTAGAGGGGAGCTGGGGTCCTAGCCTGGGAGTCCACGAGAAGCCTCACTGGACACATTTGTGGTATGAAACAAAAAATGCACTAGAAATTTATCCTTCATCGGGCTTCCTGACCCACCCCTGCCAGACTGAGATTTCCCTTTCAGGAGGGGCTGAACAACTGGGAGACACATACGTCACCAGTTCCTCAGTCCAAGGTTCATCTCCTCCTCCCCAGAGGGGCTCAGGTAGCAGGTGGGATCTCCCAAGAAGCTCATCAAGCATCCCACTACCCATCATGGCCAAAAGCAGGGCAGAAGAGCACGTTGTAGGAAGTGAGTGTGTGTGAAGGCCAGCATAGCTCAGGAGACCGTGCCCAGCATGTTCCCAGTTCAGTGGCACTGGGAGCTGGTGGTCTGCAAGCAGACCAAGAGACCATGGGAGCTGGGAAGGTCTCTTTCCTGCCTGTTCCTTGTGGCATCTCCTGTGGGGGCCAAGGGTGGTGCCAGCTTTGTGCCAACACACAGGCAATAAGGTTTGGTGGCCTTAAGAGTGACAAATGGGGCAGTGGTGGTGGCCAGAAGTTCCCACCAGCAGTTCCACATCCAACGGCCATGTACCCACAGCTGTTTTGGGGGATGGACTGGGTGATCCCTCCCGCTTCCCAAAAAGCCATGGATGGGCTGCTCCTGCAGTCAGGGGCTGCCCAGGCCATGCTAGGGATCCTTGTGTCCTAGCACTTGGATAAGGACAGCACGGCCCATGGAGGCACACAGGCAGTCCCCTGGCTGTGACACCAGCAGGACTCAAGGGTACATGTCCTGGTTCCAAACAGGATCCTTCACTCACTGAGACACTTCCTGGGGCTGCTCCCTCCTTGATCACCTTTCCAGGTGCTTTGCTATTGCCCAAATGCTGATGCTTCAGGAGCTTCTTTAGGTTCATGAATGTTTAGCCCTTAGTAGAGCCACAAAAAAATCAAAAGGTCATTTATAGGTCACTGAATAATTACTATTGCTGTCCCCACTGTCACTAATTCCATCACGGAGAAGCAGCAGCTTGCTGAGAAATCCTTGAGCTGCAGGCTGAAAATGAAGGGAAATTCACCACAGAAAATACAAGATTGGGGGCACTTAATGCCATGGGCTATTGGGAGAAGAAGCAGGGCCAGGGAACACCAAAGCTGGGGACAGGGATTCTCTACGTCCCTGCTGCTCCCCACATGGGACTCAGCTCGACCTGTGCAGGATGTCACTTTGAGAGTGCTTAGCACAGGGAAGAGGTGCCTGCAGCCCCTTTGTGCTGCACCTCCACCACAGGTCTGGGCTGTGGGGCTTTGGGTGCACACTCCTTTCTTGCAGCCTCTGGTCAAAGCAATGTGTTAGTCACAAAGTCTTTGGGGACATCAGTGTTTGCTGTGAGCTGGGGCAAACCCTCACAGGGTGAGGGGAACCACCAACTGGAGGGAAAGTGTTTGCTATTCATGGAATCATGGAATGGTTTGGGTTTTGAAGGGACCTTAAACTCATCTTGCTCCCTCCCTGCCATGGGCAGGGACACCTGCCATTATCCCAGGTTGCTCCAAGCCCCATCCAGCCTGGCCTGGAACACTCTCAGGGATGGGGCAGCTACAGCTTCTCTACTGCTGCTAGAGGTGATTTTTCTGAGGAGCAACAGGATCTTTCAGTAGCATGGGATTATCTTGGGATAGATTTGCTGATTGGCAAAGTAAGGGGGAGCATCACCAGCTGGTGGGGGCAAATCTGACCTCCCTCACTCATAAAAGCTTTAGGGACCCTCTAAGAGCAGGAACTGCTTGCTCTGGGGTGCAGCAGCTTCTCCTGTGCTTACAGGAGTGCACCAGCTGCATTGGGCCTTCGACTGCCCTTGTGATTGATGGTCAGGATGTCGTCCCACCCCTCAGCCAGTGCAGCATGCAAAGCATGGCAAGGTGTTTTTCCATGAGCATCCCTGGGAGGTACACTGCAGGTTCATTCCATGACCAAGATGAACAGCCTCAAGTGGGAATCCTTGCAGGCTGTGAGCTGCGGTGGAAGTTACAGCTGTTGTTACTGTCTGTCTGACATGGCAGGACAGGGAGAGGCGTTTTGGGCATCTCCTGCTTCCAGTTGTAATCCAGTTCAGTCCTTCTGGTCAGTCCTGGAAGCATTTGCTCTGGCAGAGATAGATTCAGGCTGGCTCAAGGAGACACTTCTGGGAGGGAGAGCAAAGGGAGGCACAGGGAAGCAAGCATCTGTTGTAGGGTCAGTAGGGCTGAGCTGGGCTTTGCTGTTCAAAACCAGCCCTTTCCTCTTTCTCAGTGTGTTTAAGACTCTCCCAGGGCATCCTTGTCAGGGTCAAGATCTTCCAGGCATCCCTTGGCACGGAGCTTTGGCTGCTCACAGAGACAGCTCCCGCAGCAGTCCCTGTCTGATGGCAGCCTGGGGACAGGCAGGTGCCTCCGAAGGCTCTGGACACGTCTGTGTCCCAGCTTGCCCAGGGGGTGCAGAGCAATGGCTCCCCAAGAGTCACGCTGCCTTCCTCCTTGTCTGGCTGCAGAAATCACCCTCTGTCCTTGCCACAGCTTTTGATTCCCAGGCCAGCTTGGATGTTGGGTAAGTTATAAAATTCCCCACTTTCAGCATCTCCATATTTTAGACTCGGAGAAACAAATCCAGGACAACATAATTCAAGTATTCCTTTTACAGTTCCCATGCTCTGCTGGGTTGAAAGAGAAGCTCTTAGGAGACAGATCAAGTTCATGTCTATGCCTCTTCATTGCAATTATGCATTCCTGGAAATCCAGAGCAGTCTCTATTCCCAACACCCGCATGGCAGGACTGGAAAGGATTGGGCAGCTATCAGTTGGCTTTCGAGTCACTTCTCCATGTGAGCAGCAGTGGTAGAAGCAGGAAAAATACCTTCTCTGTTTCCCTAGGTCAGGAATGCCACCCTGGGGCATTGTGTTTTATCTTGAATAACCTACTTTAGCCAATTCCCAGAAAAGTCACAGGTTCTCTGCAATGCCAAGCAAACCAGCGTGGAAGGAATTGCTTTGGTTGGGAGCCATCCTGTGAGGCAAGGCCAGCTCAGGATGCTCGGTATCTGAGTTACTCGAGCATTACCCCAGCCATTACAAACAAACCTGAGCAATTATGAATCCCAAAACTTTGTGATCAATGTTTTTGTCTGACGTTTCAGTTTGGTCTTTGCTTTAAGCATTAAAATGAGCATTGGAGACTAGAGAGGCAGTGGGATCCATGGTGAGGGTTGTTCCCATGTGCTGTAAAGAGAGTGTTGGGTGTGGAGTGGGAAATTAAGCTAAAGAGGAAGTATTTTCTTCCCAAATAAGGGTCTCTTGTGGCTTGGCAAGGTGTAGAGCAGCTCTTTCCTGCTTCTTGTCAAGCACCAACCATTGGCAAGTGCATATCAGCTTGGAGAAGCATGTGGCCCAGATAAGTTTCCTGATGTTTCTCAGACAAATGGAGCCATTTCATCAGTGTGCTCAATTCCCCCAAAGCAGAAAGCAAATTTATAGGAATATACTGCTCATAACCATAGGCTAGCTCAGAAAGGAGATAAAGATGTGTGTTAAAATGCTATTCAGAGGAATAAGCGAGAAGAGAATAATTTCCAGTGGAAACAGAGTGGTATAATGGGTGAGCCGCTGGGTTGAAAGGCTCAGGGTTATGCTGCAGGGCCCAGGGATGGATATCTCAGACCTTTCCAAACCAATGAGGGCGAGGGGAGAGGGAAGGGGCAGGGGAAGGCTGGGGAAGACGCTGTCCATGTACATGGAGCAGGGTCCGGGCTCACCCTCCCCAGCCAGCAGAGCGGGACAGGAATCCAGCCCTGAACACGAAGCGTGAAATCCATGTCCAACAAAAATTTCAGCTAGTGCATAATGCAAGCATTGGATGGATTTGCAGCCAGGGCTGTGGCGCGGAGAGCATTGAATTAAACATGGGGTGACTCAGCGCCCGTCCGCGCCAGCCCCGCGCGGGGAATGCGGGGACAGGTGCATTATTGATGGCTTCATTTCCCCAGGTTTGAGCGCCGGCACAGAAGCAGCGTCTGCGGCGCTTGGAGGGGGACACGGTGTGGCCAGACTCGGCATTTGCAACGCCTGCCTGCTCTTGCTGCTGCTCCTGGTGCAGGCATTTCTGCATCCAGCCTCTCCCTCCTGCCGCTCTCCACGTGCAGCCCCTCCGCCCTGGGCGGGACCCCAAGGCAGGGCGGCATCCTCCATCCTCCATCCCCGGAGCACCAGGGAGCTCTGGTGATCCATTGTCAATAATCTTTTACTTCTCATTCTGCTTTGACAAACACAATCAATGTTAAGTAAGCGATATACACTGTCTAGCAAGCAGTTTCTAGCAAGTTACCCTGTAACTTCTAACTTCCCTGCATCACTGGGGGCTGCACCGCCGCCTGCCCCACGTCAGGGAGCAGCCCATGGGGCTTGGAAGGGGTGGGAGCCCCTGAATTTGCCTTTGGCCCTGCTGGTGATCCAAAGCCCTCATCTGCTTCAGCCTCTGGCGACTGCCCCCGGACGCAGAGGTCCTGAGCAGGGAACAGGGCTGGGAGCACAGGGCGTTCCGCAGCCTTGGAACAGCAGGCAGCAGGACTAAGCCTCGCTGGAGCTGAGTTTGACAGCTCATTACCTCACAGGATGATGTTTTATTTCTATCCCAAAGCTTTCTGCTAAAAAAGCCCATCCTGTCTCTCCAGGCCCCAGGCCTAGGCCTGGTGAGAATTGCAGGTGAGCAGCGGTGAGTGCTGCAGGGCTTTGGGCTCAGAGCATCCTGCTCCGTCTCAGCTGTTTGGGATGTGAAGGGACAGCCTCAGGCAAGGGGCTGGAAAACGTGAGCTAGCACTCCTGTCAGGCCTTGCAGGTAGAGGCGTGCTCTGCCTCTTCCTCAGAACTTAATTTGAACCACAAGGATGCAGTGAAAAAAAAAAAACCTGCTTTGGAAGATTTTAAAGAACAGCACGAACTAAAAAAGCAGCTGCCAAAATAAATTTCCATTATTAAAAATCAGCACTGATAAGAGCCATCTTAGATCAAATAATTTATTTAGTAATTCCATGTAAACACTTCAGATTTACTAGCAAATACAATGCTTGCTGTTCTTTTAAATAGATCATTCAAAAAATAAGAATCTATTATTAATGGCAGGTTGACTAGAGATCTCCATACTACTGTACAATAAGGAATTGGTTTTCTAATGGATTTAACATCTCGATTTTTTCTTGTTCTGCATTTGCTTTACACAAAGCCCAAAGGACACAGGTTTGAACTGCTCCCTGACGATGCCACTGCGGCCCGGGGTGTTTTGGGGAAGGTACGCAGGCAACTCCTCCCATCCTGGCATTGGTGTGAGCTGATGTGAGGGTGGGATGGCAGAGCTCGCGTGAACACTGTTCACAAACACACGCCTTTTCGGTCAGAAAACAGACAGTGAACGGTGGAGAACTTCTCTTTGGGATGTATAAAAGCAACGAACTCCATCGTTGGTATTTACTTATCAACACAGCAGTACACATACACGTATCCACAGTCTGGAAAAGCATCCTATGAGCTGGAGAAAGCAGTGGTTCTGAGGCTTGGTACACCAGTGCACTAAAACCAAAAGAATGATACCTTCTTACATAGTCAAATGAAAAATAAATATCTTTATTTTCTGCCTACTTTATTTCAGTTTTCAAATAAATTTTAAATAAATCTGTACAAAGTATACTGTTACAGTATATATTTGTAAGTGAACTGAAATGCCTAAGTGTAACAACACTACAGGAAAGCAGTAAAGATTGGCACATCTCTAATCAAGATTAACTTTTACACTCAAAAAATACCAACGCTTGTGAAAACCCTCGAGGTATTTTTGGTATTTTTATGCAAGTTGTGTTGCAAACACATGACAGACCAATTCTCCCCTGCCTTGAAAAGAAAATCACTTCTCGTGGTTTTCAGAAAACATGAACATCTTTATGATGCTAAAGGGACACTATCAGGTGAAAAGAGAGAGAAAGATGTCAATTTTTAAAAAGCAAAAACTTTGGTCAAAAATCGTCAAGTTTTAGACTTGGTGCACTTTTGCCCATCTCCCCGAGCTCCGACTGCAGCCGGTGCCGGGTCCGGCAGGACCGCAGGAGCACCGTGTCTGCCTAGACCCTCGAGCGGCCGGAGTTCCGCCCCTGCCCGGCTGCAGGGATGGAGCTGCTCTGGCCAGGGACCCAAACCCTCAGGAGAGGAGCTGTTCCCCTTGCGATCCAAAAGGAATTAACACACATGCCACAGGGCTGCATTTTGCATTTTTCCCCCCCCCCCAAAAGCAAGAATCTAAAATTGATCTGACAGTGTCCCTTTGCTCAAAATAAAGACTTCTGTGCTAGAAAGGTCAGGTACTGAAACAAACTTGTTCACAGGGTCAAAGAGCCAGGTACATCTCAAAATTCAAGTTTTCAAATCCAACTGCAATTATTAGATTCATGAGTTCTCAAAACCTCCCAATATTTTGTTAAATAATTCCCAACTGGGAATTGGGGATAAATATTACAGATTAAGAGTGAGAGTTTTCTCTCTTAATCTTTCCAAAGATATATTCACTCAAAGTTTACATGCTGAAAGTTAATCTTACATTAGAATGTAATTGGCTGCAACATAAACCTATAAATAAATCAACTACCATAGATTAAACTCTGTTAAATATTTCTAAGTTAATAAAATATTGACAGTATTATAAAATTACAGTATTTACAATATGAAAAATCTAGACTAATATATACCTTTAACAGATCTCTTCTCCAATTTGGGATTGCAACGGAATTATGAATATATGAACAATTTATTAGAAAGTTGCATTGCAATTATCAGGTTTTCCATAAGAGCTAGAGAGGGTGAGCTATCACTGCCTTTGGAAAAAACAAAAAGTGACTTCTGATGGTGGGGTGTAGCTTTTGAGTACCAAACTGGTAACAGGAGTCCTCCGCAAGACGTCTGAAGATAAGGTAGAACCAGCCTCAACTGCTCAGATTAAGGTTGTATTACAGAACTGCCAGCAATCAGAACCACCCAGGCTGCAAAAGGGGAGGAAAGGTAGTTTTCAGCTCAAAGTGCACAGCTGGAAGGGCTCCCCTCATTCTGGACTCCAACTAAGGCTGCAGGAGCTTCGATCTGCTCTCAGGAACGCCAAAACCCTCAGCTCGGGGTTCATGAGGAGGAAACGAGGGGTTCATGAGGAGGAAATGAGCCACGGTGCTCCTTAAAGGGACATAGTTGGGCTGCAGCTATGCCAAAAATACCCTTGCCAACCACGTATGACAAAACCAGACTGGGCATGTGAGATCCTCTTTGACTTGCTATTTCAGGAGGTTATGCTTTTGGGGGGGTCAGGGATGGGTTTTGGTTTGGGGTTTTTTTTTTTTGCATTTTGTTTGCTTGGGAGAAAAAAAATTGGCTGGGACCATGCAGTCAACTAATTTTCTATCCCTCATCAGGTTCTCTATTTCAGGGGCATTAAAAAAAGGTGCAGCGTTTGGGTGGCAGATACTTGTGGGGAAAAATGAGGCTTCAACACTCCCAAGTCAGTTTGTCTTGGGATAAACCAAAAACAATTTGAGTCCTTAAAAATCGCCAGCTGCTTTGGGGGGTCTCAGACACCCAGTGATGTCCTTTTAAGGATCAGATTTTTCACTTGCCCTTTTTCCCAGCCACAGAGGAAGAGTTTACAATGAGATAGGAAGGGCCACGTTCACATTCTCTCCCTCCTCCCCACATCACATTTGCTTTCTAAAAAAAAATGGGGGGAAAATAAGTTTCAAACTCCTTTCCCACCCTTCCCTCCCCCAGTCCTGCTCACTGTAAACCAGGAATGGCAGTTTTTAGTGTTTATTTTGGGATAAATTATTTTCTCAGCCCCAAGCCTGAAGATGCTAGTGAGAGACCTACCCGCAGGTTTCGGAGAGGAGGAGCAATTTAGGGGCTTCTACCAGTTCCCGTGGTGGGCAGGTGGGAACACCTCTGTCCATAAAAGCAGGATTTAAAATGGTAAAAGAGTAATTTGTAAACTTGGGTCTACATTACCAACAGAAGGCTCTAGGTCCTGCGGGCTCCAGTTCCCAGAGATGCAGAGCAGGAAAACTAGAAAGAGAACTCGGTACCTTTCAACCACCTGCTGGGTTGTACTGGGGGGAGTGGGGAATGAGAGAGACAAAATGCCAACTGACCTTATAAACAAAGGTATGTTTAGGGCTTCTGGTTTCAGGAATAAACCGATATTTACTGGTAAAAGTCTGCCAAAAAACAAAAACAGAAACACAGGATTACTGGTAAATATTGGTTTATATGGATAATTTAAAAAAAAAAAAAAAAAAAAAAAAAAAAAAAAAAAAGTCATCGTGCTCCTGATTGCCACGTGCTCCCAGGCAGGAGCTGAGAACCGACCCATGGCATCCCTGCACCCGGCAGTGTCTCTGGCACCCGGACACCTCAAACCAGAAGCCTTGTGTTGAGAGGAAAGTCATGTGTCTTTCCTTTACTCCCCTTACACTATGTGTTCCTGGACTCCCCCCTCCCTCCTCCGCAAGGCTGGTCCTATGGGGTTTGGCTCAGGAGATGGGAAGCTTCCAAAAGCACTTGGAAGTGAATTTGTACATAATATGGTATCTCAGCACAAGGCTGCTGGGGCCTGAGCCTCGGCTGCTCCCTGAGATACCATAAAATATACAAGACTGAGTGTATATTTTAAATAAAGCATTTTCTTGTAAGTGGCATAAACCCATTCATTTTATTTACATGCTTATTTATTTCCAAAAATAGAGTTGGTCCACATCGGACAAGAGAAATCAAGAAGCCATACAGTAGAAGAGTTAAAAGTCCAACATTTAACCAAAGTACAATGAAATTCCAGAAGTCTGTGGCTGACTTGAACCACAGAAACATACACATGAGCCACACAGACATTTGTACATAGAGCATTATATTACCAATAATATTTGCAAACATGAGGTCAAGATGGCTAAAAACCCAGCAGGACTGACCCAGGGGTACTGGCTGAACAGAAGTGGGTGCTGAGGGGCCGTCACTGCTGTGGGGAAACACAACTCTCCAGAGATTTTGCTTCACTTTTGGTTTTTTCTTTAACGGAGAAAGTCCTAATTTTTCTGCCCTGGGGATCCAAATTGAGGACACGGTGAAAGCCAACCCCATGGAGTTCCCTAAATGCCGGGGTGCCGGGGGCTCGGACCTGCGGGACAGTGCGGGTGCCACACGGCACCGGAACCCCGGTGGGCTGTGCCAGGGCTGAGCCCCACCTGGAGGGCAAAACCCTGCCCTCTGCTACTTGGCCTTAAAGATCACCTGGAAAAGAAAAAGTCGGGATTTATACCCTTGTGGTGTGCTGCGGGGTGTGTGAAAAAAGTCTGGATGGGGTTTGTCTCGAAAAAAAGGATTTCACTCCCTTGCCATGGGCAATTTTTGGCATTAGTTATTCCAGTCCTGTCTACCTTTCCTGGAAGACCACAAATATCCTAGAGGATGTTGCACTGACAGATGAGGGAATAACTTTTTTACATTAAAAAAAAAAAAAAAAAAAAGAAAGCTTGGAGGATGGACAGCAGAAGTCAAAAAACCAAAAAAACCAAATGGAAAAGATGCCTTATCTCTGCATGAGGGCCCAGTTTGTCTGGGTATTTCCATGGACCTCACCATGATAAATATCTCAGTGTCTCCAAAGGATGGAAAAATAGATTCAAATCTGTATGTTCTCCTGCAGAGAATCACAACAAATAAAAGGGGGAAGACAGTTGTAGCACTTGTGGTACTTCTACAAACCACCCACTATATGGGGTAGAACCACACAAAAAGGGTATAAATTAATTTTCCTTTTTCAAGTCATCTTTGACACGCTATTAAGCCTAGTCCAATGTGAATGCTAGTACAGAGCTAATGTACAGAATACCAGCGATAATTATCGGTACCTAACAGGATTTAAAGGCGAGTATACTCAGTACATGTATTAAAAAACACTATTACCAAAACGCCAGAGCTCTGACAGCAGTTACACAAAGCAGCCGTGCAGGTCTCTACGAGGACGGAGCCTTTAGCACAAGTCGCTATGATCATCTGAGCCTGTGACAGACAACTCAATCTCCTAATTTGTTTCCTAGAACATTTCTAATCGCAGATGTGAAATACATTTTAAAACAGAGATGGGCCTGATCCTGTGCAGTTGGGTACGAACAACACACCCCAGTGAAACTCAAAGCCCAAATTCCTAAAGAGAGAGCACAAGAAATTGTTTTCTTACATCAAATAACTATCATGCAAGCATACCACGACAGTTTTATATTGAGTACTTCAAAGTCAGCTGGTATAATTTAACTAGAAGTGAGCAATCTAATGGATTTCTAGGGGTAGGGACAAAGGTTGTGCCAGTGACAACCACCTGGTTACCAGGGAGAGCAGCACGGGGACACTGTGGGGGTCTAACGAGCTGTGGTACAGAGGAGCTCCTGCTCAGCAGCCTCCCAGACCTGCCCCTACACCGGGAATACGCAGGATTCCTCTGGCAGGCTACACACCTTCATTTCATTTGCTCTGCTACCAGAACTGAGTTCTTCTTCCTGAATGAGCAATTCACTTACAGCCTGGCATACTGACGGAGCATTAAAAATTGCTCTTTTCCCCCTGCTGCCTGCTGCCTCACATGTCCCAAGTTCAGCCCCATGCTCACAGCACCAAACCTTATCATGCTCTTCTCAATTTTCCAGCCAGGCTGGGGTCACTTCTCCAATATAACCCAACCATTCTTTTTGTTGTCTTTAAACATAAACTCTGACTGAAAGCGCCGCAGTGCCTGCAGTTATCCTGCTGCTATTGCAAACTCCAACAACTCATCAAAGCTCTCACTCTTTGGTACCATGATCTACTGGAGACAGGGAAGGTGGAAGAAGCCAGACTATTTGCCATGACTCCTAGACTTTTAAGACTAAAACTAAAGCCAGAGCAGCAAAAAGTTACTTTAGCTGACACCAGTTACCTGTGGGTCCTCTTGGGTCTCTTGGGAAGAGAGGTAACACAGGTCTGCATGTGCACACACACCAACAGCCCTCCCTCAAGGACAGACCTAGACAAGAGCTGGAAGATGCTGCCCAAACCTCTGTCCTTACTCCTTCCCTTTCTGCCCATTGTCAAAATCAAAATATTTTCATTTTTCCTCAGTAAAAATAAAACAAAATGGAACATACCCACAATATTAGCTGCCAAGGCATGCTCTGGGACTTGGCAGACCTGCAAGTCCAGCTCAGGGCAGGTATTTGAACTGGGGGTGTTGCATTACAGGAGAAATCTAGATGCCATATTACCCAGTATTTTGGGCTTATTACTCCCCTTCAACCAGACTTTGCAGCCTGGAGCTAGTTGTGTCCACCAGAAAAGTTCCATGAAAATCAACCCTTCTCCCCCAGCAACTTTGGGTTCAATGAAACCATTGAATAGAATTCATTTGCACAAAGGCTGAAGATGCAGACTTGGAAGCCTTTAATCACCTTTTCTAACTAGACTTTAGTCTACCTTTTGCTCCCCAAGTGACCAATATTGACTGCAACCAAAGAAGGACTTTGTGATATTTCTCTTCTCATTACAAGCATATTTTTTATCCTCTTATTTGTCAATGTGTTCGGACATTCTGGTTGGTGCTCCAGCAAACAAGACTGATCATAGAATCAAAGAATGATTGGGTTGGAAGGAATCACCTGGTCCAACTCCCTTTCTTTGCAGAAAGTATGTTGCCTTCCACCTCTCACAAGCTAAAGAGTTACAGCACTTCAGCTTCTCCTCAAACCAGAGTTCGGCGTTGCTGATTTGCAATTTCCAGTGCCCTGATTAATGTTTAAATTAAAAAAAAACAACCCAAAACCTGACATTAGGACATTATCTAGCCATGGAGAATACTAAGCTGTTTTTTGACAGCCCTATTTTTGCTAGTACCTTTAGTGTTTCGGTCCCAAGCTTTTTTAAAACCCCTTCATACACCTGTTGCTTCTCCACTTGAATTTCCTCCAGCATCTCTGCCTCACTTGAGTTTCAAAGGGAGGTTCCTTACCTCACCCAAAAGGATGGACAGCAGGGTCTCAAAATATGCCCTGTGCTCCATAATCACATGGAGGAGTCACTTCAGTGGCTTGAAGTGGTGCAGGAAATGAATTGTGTCTTCAGTCCTGCACGCCCAGATTTTCCCCCCAGCCCTGTCTCTGATGTTCCTCAGAGAGCGTTGGCTCCCCAAGGCCCCCAGCTCTGCAAAGCCCCTCCTAAACCGCTTCATTTCCACATCATGGTTACCTGCCCTACCGCATGGTTCTTCCAGTCTGCTCCTCAAGAGTTCGACTTCCGTCCTTTGATAGAATCTTCCTGAACTTCAGAAGTCCCTTCCTTTAAAACTATTTTTAACAACTGTTTTACTTTGCTCTTTCATGACAGAGTTCTGCCTCACCTGGATGCCTGGAACCCTCCCAGGTATCTATGGTAAGCCTGAGAACTTCATTTTTCTCATCTCCCCTGCAATATTTCGCAACACAGGACCCACTTTCAGTCCAGCACCTTCCAGCCCTGAGAATGCTGAACCTGCAATTCAGTGACCCCCAGCTGGTCCCTGCTACTTAACAGCTCAATAATAATTGTATCTTGAATCAGTTCTTATGTTTTAGTCCTAAACAAAGGCTAACTCTAGACCAGGCTGTTACAAGAAATGATCCTTTAAGTAAATCAAGATGTTTGCTCTCCAAAATGTTAGTGAGTTCCTTCCCAAACAGTCTGGCTAGATAGCATGCTCATAATGGAACTTACTTTTTCTAACAGGTTTATGAAGAGGCATGAGCCTGCTTTTTTCCCAAGGCTCATGAAATTCACAACTTTCCTCTTGTTTGGAACAGAAAACTTCCTAATACCCCCATGTCATTAAAATACAGAATTTATATCCAACATAAATGTGGCTATTTGGTTGTCAGTACTCCAATTTCCTCAGATTTTACAGCAACCTTTTAGACGTAGTGTTCCTCCTTTATGACCTACCATACCTGCTCAGTGGAGTACAATGGCAGGTAATGCAGTATCTTATTGATTTCCATCTCCCCCACCATGTTTCAATCAGACCAGCTGTGCCGAAGTCTTTTTTCACCACCGAGCAGTCTACAACAACTATTTTTGTCTCCTGTTTCCACCCTGCTGTACAGCCGTGCCCATTCCTTACTCCAGCCCACAGCCTGGAGCTGCCTGTCCCTCCGTGCACACAGCTCTGCTCCCAAGCTCCGCGTACCCCAAGAGCCACCCGAGCCCCGACAGCCTCAGCCTTCTGCCAGCTGTGCCCAGTCTGGGCCCCCAAAACCCTGCCCACCTCCTGGGGGTGCCTGGGCTGACATGGAAATGCTGTGAAGTCACGGTTCCTCATTTCACCTCCCTGCACAGCCTTTTCCCTTAGGCACACACTGAGACTTTAGGAAGAGGTACTGCCACATCTTAAATTCTGTCTCCTTCCTGGACACCCAAATTTAGCTTCCCGGGTATCTCAGCTTCAAAAATGAGAGCCCCAGGCTTGCCCCAAGCACTCTGATACCTCGCAGGGTCTACATGTCAAATCAACAGGCAAATAGTCTGATGGACCTCCTCATCATTGGGAGCATTCATTTCCCATCACGAAATTCTCCGCCATTCAAACCTCCCGCAGCTGCTTCTCCAGATTCCAGAGGCATCTCCAGAACACAAATCAACTCCTCAACCAAGGCTTTAGTTATAAATCACCCCTTTAATCCCACCCAGTTTCAAGTCTCCACAAATACAGGTCAAGGCAGCCACTGTCACGGTGGGAATGATCCCCAACCATCTGCAGAGGATTTGATGCCATCTCTTCTCCACCAGCTCAGCAGTTCTGGCCTCAGGATGCTTTCTGGAGCCTGGAGTGCCCCCACTTGTTGCTCCACATAGTATTTTATCAGCAGATAATCACTCGTAAAGCGTGTCCTCTCTGCACTCTTGTGTGCAGTTCTTTGTGCAATTAAGCCAGTGTACTTCGATTCCCATAATTAAGCTAGGAATTTTACTTTATGACCATATAAAGTCCATCTTTAAACTAAAAATAGACTGACAGTTAATGGACTCTTTTTTTTAAATTACTTTAAACCGCCAATTAGAGACTTTCATTGGACAAGATAAGTTACATACGGCCTTGCAGAAGTCTGCAAGGACTCATTTTCCAGGACTTTTATTGACAGGAGAAGCTCAGAAGTCAACTTTTTTTTTTTTTAAGATGAATGAGCCTCTGAACACAGCACACCTATCCACAAACCAAACTTCACATGCATGAAGGCGGAGATGACTTTTACATGAATTTGCAGTGCTTAGTTCAGAGTTATTAATGACAGAAAATAATTCAAAGCCTTTAGTCCCTGCTTTGCTCAGACCTGCCTGGTTGCCCTTCAGCAGCCCCTGGCAACAGCGAACCTACTGTCATTTATTATTTAAATAAAACAATCTTTTTAATAAAAAGAAATTCTGACCCCATTTAAACTCTGTATCTGACAAGACACCGGCTTTTTTCCTTCACCTCTGGTGCTG
The DNA here is from genome assembly GCA_013397895.1 of Origma solitaria. NCBI lineage: Eukaryota > Metazoa > Chordata > Aves > Passeriformes > Acanthizidae > Origma > Origma solitaria. Next base: position 3,093,509 of record VZRL01003878.1, on the reverse strand, counting down.
CTCACACAACATTTTTTTTAAGCTGACCTGCCCACACAGCTCCTGATAAGCCAATGCTACATTGCCAGCTCTCCTCAGCATCACTCGAGTGGGAGGTTTAAATACCAGATTTCACAAAATCCTATCTCCATGATTCCTAGCCCTGGCATTTCTTGAAGTATTGACAGATCGGGAAGCCTTCCCAGCTTGCCCAAAAGTGAGCCAGCTGGACCTGCTTCTGCTGGACCGACGCAGAGAGAAGAGCTGGTCCCTGAAATCCCAGCCCTCACCTCTCGACCCCCAGGTGAGTTCTGAGGAGCCTGGACCGGCTGACACCGATGTGCCGATGCAGACTCACCCCCCAGGAGCTGCTGGTCTGAGCTCCCCTGCCCATATGCAATGCCTGGGCAAAAGGTGAGCCCAGGCAAGTTCCAAACCTCAGGAGACTGCGGGTGGTAAAGCCAGCAGCCTACATGGGGCTCACAATTGTGCAACCAGGACGGAGCATGGAGAAATAAAATGCATTCCCCAGGGAGACACTAGAGCAAGCCCAAGCTGGGGGACAGAGACACCCAAACCATGGTGGCTGCCTTTCAAATGACATTGCTGCTCCCAGACATCCCAACAGACAGGTCCTGCCTGATGCACAACCACTGTCCTGCCGCCTTTCTACCCAGAGTGAGAACAAAACCTCCCAAATGTCTAATGTCCCAACCTCGATGGGCACATGGTGATTTGAGCCTGCCACAGATCAACATATTCATCAATAACAGAAAAAAACAACTACTGCTCATTTACTGACCCTAAGTAACAGAAAAAGCGACCACTGCTCATTTACTGACCCTAAGTAACAGAAAAAGCGACCACTGCTCACTTAATGACCCTCCCAGCAACAGAAACTATCCAGGCCCGTATGATATGGACACGGCCTCCTCCAGTTTCATTTCTGCACTGGCCACATCAGCACAGCTGGTGACACAGAGAAGCTCAAACCACGCCAGGGGGGTCAGCCCTGCAGTAGAGCCCCGGCAGCCCCAAAACACCCTGTGCCAGTGCTGGCCCATGCATCAACCCAGAGCAGGATGATGATGTCTGAGAGCCCAAATCCAAACCCACTGGGGTCAGCATGGTCACGGGCCTTCAGAAGCAGCTTGCAAGGCACTTTCACAAGCAATTCTGCATTGAAATCAACATCATGACTGGGATGACATTTCAACACAAGGAGATTTTCCCCAAAAAGCTGTCTAAATCTCTCCAAGTCATGCACTTGCTGTCCCAGTGACACGCACTGGATCTGTTCCCACAACAGCTACCTCCCTCCAAGGTCTCCCTAGCCAAGAGGGGCACTTCCTTCCTTGCTGCAGATGTAAATCCACACCTCTCAACTGACCAATCTCGAACAGAAAGAATGAAGCTGGTTGTTTCTTTTTTTGCTTCCTGCATATTTCAAGATAGTGTTTCAAGAAAAAAATGCATCAATGCCACAGCCAGGGAAGCTCAGCAAGAACTCCCACTGCCAGTGCTGCAGCCAGTCCTCTTTGCACTTTGGTCTGCTACGTGGCCTAAGACTTAGAAAGGGCTAAGGTGTGTACTTTTGCAAACCAAACGTCAGGATGGACAGCAAACCAACTGATGACCAGCAAAGCCAAGGAATCACCTGCGTTAAGACCGAGCTCCCGGCTGGGGAGATCCAGCAGATGCCCATTCAAACCAAGCACTCTTCCAGCTGACGGCTGATGCAAAAAGGAGCAGAGGTTCACCACATGTCATGAACCTAAGCCTCAAGACCAGGTGTGGAAATGGCCACAGTCATCAGCACCACCAGAGGCAAGTTCAACAGCAAACTAGTCCCTGCTCAGGACCTGACAGCTATGTTATCTGTGCTTTGGCTATTTCACTCTTCTGCAAGCTCTAGTTTGCTCCGATAAACCTAATGCCCACTGATTGGTAGAGCCTGTCTTAGTTAAACCCAAACTGTATCAGGTCTTGTGCTCTGAGACTGCTCCAAGGTACATTACACAGGGACAGCAGAACTTCCCTACCGAAACACACACCTGACTCGAGCTACAGAGATACTGCCACAGCCCAGGTGATGTCTGGACACCCACAATGAGACAACACCCACATGCAGACAAAATCTACAGCCAGCCTGAGCAGGCTCCATCTTGGCTGGCCATGCTGCTTTCCAGAGCAAAAGGATCAGGACCAGATCCCCTCTCCGGGAGAAGGAGCGCCAGCAGTATCGATCTGCAAAGGGACAGTAAAGCATTGTTCGGGGATATCCAGCCATTCACTGTCTTGTTTGAATCAGTCAACATGCAAAAGACAGATAGTGGGGCCAAAAGTCCTCTATTTTATCTTTTTTCACTTAATCTTCAGCTGACATTTTTCTGGGAAGACATGCCTTGTTTCTTGTTGTATTACTTCAACTTTCCCTCTTCTGTGATATTTTGCCTCAAACCGGCTACACAATCAGTTACTACTTTTATAGAGGTGGGAGTGACATTCTCTGACTCTTCCAAAACACAGAACTGCTCATCTAGCTTCAGCCACCAAACTGCAACAATAGGACCAGCAGAGCTACCCCAGCCAGGGATCCCAGCCCCTGCTGCTCCATGACCCCCTGGGACCAGCTGCCTGACACCACTCAGCTGCTTGTGCCCAAGAGCCACCGTCATTGGGCTCTCATGGGCTTCTCTAAGTGCCACCCCCATACCCGTACTGATGTTGAAGCACTTGCATGGCAGCCCAGGCGTACCTTGGCCATCCATCTCTGTCACATCCAAATTCCCACCTTGCTCCAAAAGCCTCTTCCCACCCTCCAGACACACAACACCTTTGCTGTGACTGCTGGGAACTCCTCCCCTGGGACAAACTCTTTTCACCCAGACTGAGTCTGCCAGCTCAGGAAATGCCTTCGTTACAGACAGCACCACACCTGCCCGAACACAAACCCGCTCATCCTTTCCTTTCCAGTGTACTCGTCCAGCAGCAACTTCTATGCCATCCAAATTGCAGTAAAATATCCAGAATGCCATTGGAGAAGTTAACGCGGTGAACCCCTGCAAATGGTTACTTTGGCCTTTCCTTCTCTCTGCTATCTGCAGCTGCTCTGCACTAACAACAAGCAACACACAGCCCAGGAAAGCCTCGTGGCCCACTTGTAATCCACAAGAAGTGGCATGGTTGCGGACCCTTATGTGAGCTGCCTTTCTCCCAGACCGCAGTGCTGCTAACGCACAGTCCCATCAGGAACTGAAATGCTTTGGAAAGATAACAAGCAAAGAAGAAAGACAGGCAAGCTAAGAGAAACTCCCAGAGCAGACCCAGGACCATCTGGCACGAACAGGAGAGGGAAGGCAGCCTCTGTTGGGAGCAGAGCATGCAGCCCGACTCCAGCTGTGGAGCTTCCGGAGAGCTACCACACGAGAGGAGAGGAGAGGAGAGGAGAGGAGAGGAGCATCCTTCCTGTGCCATCAGCCCATCGCCTTCAGCCATCCCAACACAGCATGTACCACTTCAGAGAAAAATAAAACTGCCATGAACTTCAGGCCCAAATATTAGGCTCTGGGTAATACAAGCTTTTAAAAAAGGTTATAATTTTGGAAGTCCATTTAAATTAACCTTAACTAGCTTTAAACTCTATATACGTATCTCCTTGCCACGCTCACAACCCACGCACATTTTGCGGTGCCAGCGAGCTAAATCATGTGCAAGTGAGCAGAGTAAAAGGAACCACAGGCTTGAAAAAAGCTCTGGGCAGAAACTCTCTTTCATTGTTGCAAGCGGCACGGGAGATGGCAACAGCAGAAGGAATCAGGAATAAAAATGGAACTCGCTTGTTTACCTCGTCGGTTTTGTCAAAACATTGTGACAACGCTTTGCGTGCAGCCCGTTTCTCTGTTCTGCCACCAAAAATTCAGAGCCCTTCACCTATTTTCACGCATTACAGGAGAAAGCCAAGAAGAGTAAAACTTTCAGGGAGAGAAATGAGCGTGCAAAAGATATAAAAAAGCCCAGCATGAGAATTTCGAACTACTGGGCTCCTCTTCCAGATAGTCCAAACACCACCGGGAACAGTGACCCTCCAGCTGCACAGGCTGAGTTAACACGGAGCAGGCAGCCAATGAAGGAGGAGAGTAAGACAATAAAGGGAAAGTTTGGGTAAGCCTGACAAAAAGCAAAAGGAAAAAAAAGCAGAAAAAAAAGCAAGGAAAAAAAAGCTGCAAACTGGGTTTCTAAAAATGAAAAATTCTTGACAGTGTCATTTTAAAAGAGAAACTCCCAGCGCTTCAGGCAGAGCCCTACCTCTCCAAAAGCCACCCAATCCAGTAGGAAGCAGCAGGTTTTTAAAGGAGCAAATTGCACAGCTCTGGAAGAATTTGCCTTCACTGCCTTTGTTCCAACTCATCTAAGAGAGACTCACTTTCTACCTGGCGGACTAGCAAAACTGAGGAAATTGGTTGGTTCTAGTTATACTTTCGAGTTTTCATGCTTGACGAGAGCCCCTAAAATGTAAACCTGTTTTAGCATTCTTGTACATTAATGTCATCATTCTCCCTTCTGACTCCCACAACTTCTGCCACAGACAAGTCAATCAGATTTGGTATATGCCCTGGGACAGGGAAGGGGAGGCCTGGGTTTAAAGCAAAGAAGCAACCAAAAAAATAATTATGTCAGTGCTCTGCAAGGTGTTGGATCCAAGCTCGGTGGATCTGCTGAAGTCTTCGATCCAAAACACTTGGCAATTTTACTTTAAAAAAATGAAACAAAAAACCCTTTGACCTGTTGAACTTAGAGAAAAGCAAGTGGCAGACCTTGGAGGAAGGGAGACAACGTGTGCGGGTGCAAAACCATCATGTGCTGTAGTTCACCACTTTAGAGGAAATCAGAGTTTTGCTTTGGTTGGTTTTGCTTTTTCTGAAGTGCCAGGGAAAGGCGCTTCCCAAAGGGCGACTTTAGAGTTTAAGGGCGCCAAGGTGGAAGCATGAAGTGAAGACATGCCAAAAACGTCAGGTTTGCATAAACCCTTCTGGAAAAAGTGCACCGTGTTTTTAGGAAAAAAGCATATCTACCAAATCTCCACTGACCAGGGGCCACTTGTGCATGCAAAGTTGCATCAATTTGCAGCATCAATGCTGACATTTTTGCCTTCTCCTTCCACCCCCCTCCCCAATTTTTTTTTTTCCTTGGGAGACATACAGCGCCACTGCATTAGAACGTACAAGAAATGAAAACAGTGAGTACGACTGATATAGATCCATTGACTTTTTATTACAAATGTACTTGATCACTTGGCTTCAAAAAAGTTTAAATCAACCCCTATTTTCTGTACGCCAGTACAAAGTAAAATCTATTTTACAAATTAAATACCTAAAAATTTGACAAAAATATTAAAGTCTGATGGAAAAAACAGTTATAAAAATCTTAAATCCCCTTTTAAGAAGATAAGAGATAACATTCCCTCCCAACCCCCACAGTCCTGTTATACAATATTAATAGTCATTTTTTTAGAATAGGTAGGTATGTTATATCTTGCTGTTAGCATACAAGTCACTCTAATAGCTTTATCTGTATATACTCCAGTTAGTGCATGAATGTCATCTGATTGAATATAATCAACTATCTTTAACTGATCCCTAATTTACATTTCATAGCTTGCATAGTTTGAAGGGACAAAGGTTACACTACAGCTAATCATAAAAAAAGGTGGTTACAGTGCTATTTTTAAAGGCAACAAAGTAATTGCTCCCAAAAAACAAAAAAAAACCAAACCCAAAACAAAACAAAAAAAGAGAAGTTACCGGTCGGCTCTGAGCAGGGGTTAAATCCCCGGCAGCAGCTCTGCCTGGCTCACAGGGTGGGCTCTGCGCCCGCCCGCTGCCCCTGGGGCAGCCCCTCTGCGCTTCCCACAGTCCCGGGACAGGTTGGGAATCGCTCTCCCGGCAGCGCTACACCCAGCACATTTCAACCCCTGCGAGGGATTCGCACAAAGTGACACTGTCAAGTATTTCTTCCTTTTTTTTTTTTTTTTTTCCTTCAATCGAA
>VZRL01003878.1:3062082-3080325 GCA_013397895.1 Origma solitaria | reverse complement strand
GAGGTGGGGCTTGGAGGTGGGATTTTGGAGGCTTGGAGGTGGATTTTGGAGGTTTGGGGGTGGGTTTTGGAGGTTTGGGGGTGGGTTTTGGAGAAGATGCTTTAGCTTTTAGTCCTGGTTTCAAAACCCTCAATTTTAAGCCAGCTCCAGCCCAAGTAAAGATGTTTTCTCCTGGTGCTGCAGGTCAGGAAGCCAAGTGGCAGGATTGCTCTGGGTAAAAGTCGCTTCCCTGTCTGCTGCTTGCAGGACTCTGACTTCTCTGGAAGACATGGATGTACCTTTGATGATGGTGATGGATGATGGTGAATTTTGGCGTGGCCTGCGAATGTTCTTGGCACACAAATGCCTTTTTCGAGGAGACAGGGAGTGAACTGCTGAGACATCTAGGGTTAGGGGATGCTCAGATATCACAGGAGGAACCCCCAGCCTGCCCCATGGCTGTGGTTAATGCTGTGGTGATGGTGACTCCATGGGTAATAAAAACAATAAATAGAGAAACAGTTTCCTTTCACCACAGAAACAATATTTCAGCAGTGGCTGAGCTGCAGCTTGCCAGCTGTCGGCTACAGGAAAGTCCTGAGTGCTTGGAATGTGCAGTGCTCTCTGTGGATGCTGAGCTTGATTTTCAGCCCACCTGACCTGTCCTGGGTGTTTCTGGATGTGGGAACTGCATGTCCAGGTCAGCATCGCCATGTTGCACCCATGGCAGGCTGTGGGCTGGTGCTTTGGCAGCTCTTCTCGATTTACTCTTTTTATCCTCAAATCAAATGGCCTTAAGCAACCTAACCAAGGCCTATCCATGCTGCCTGTTGCTATCACTACCAGGTATCCTTATGGATGAGCCACTGCTTTATCCATGTGGTAGAGCTGGGAAATGCGTAACTGCAGAGGAATTGGGTTTGTGCCCTGGAGGTGCGTGGCTGGTCTGTCTCTGACTGGGGTGCAGTGAGAATCGCTGCTGCTGAGGTTGCTGGCCAGAGGCAGAGGTTATTTTTCCTCCCCAGCACAGGCCAGTGTTACTGTTTTGGGAGTGGATGTGCTCCTAGTGGGTACCCAGCAATCCCAGGAGCACCCTGCCAATGTCTGTGCTCCGGTGGGACGATGTTTTATGGGATTCTGCTTGCCCAACACCATTCTGTGCTGGAAGTCACAGCCACAACCTAATGCTCTGATTTTGTGCCTGAATTTGGCATGAATAAGGCATTTTCTTATTGAAATAAACAGAACAAAGGAAAAAAAAAAAGTGGTTTTCTTCCCAAATAATGGATTATCTTTTCAGTGGGAGCTCTACCATGGCAGCCCCTCCTGGGGATCCACAGGGGCCTAAACTGCTCTGGCCGGCACTAAAACAAGATCATGTGGCCAAGGCAGGCTTGGGATGGCTGCTGAATGAGGCAAGGTGCAAAACAGGATGGACCAGGGTGATGGATAAGTGCAGGAGCCAGGGGAGTCTCTTCATACGTTGTCCAGGTTTGGCCGTGTATGGGCCAAAGACTGGATTGGGATCTTGCAGGGAACTCCTGGGTCACATGTGCCTGTCCTGGCTCTTGCGGTCCTATCAGTGTCTCCCATTCGATTATCAGGCTGCACACTGTGCTGCCTCTGTGGTTCTGCTGAAACCCATCCCAGACCTCTTCGCTCTGAAAATCAGAAATCTTTTAGTCTCCGGCCCCACAACTTTCAGCTTGGAGATTTTACAGGATTTGCTAATGTTTTCTCCCCTTCCATGTGACTCTCAGCAGCAATTATATGCCCTTCAGTCCTGTTCCGATAGCCTAAATAAGACCAACTTTTGGTAGCTTCCTCTCATAAGATAAATCCTTCTTTCTTTGACTACTGTAGTCATTTTTCACGCTAGTTTCAGTTCCTTGGAAAGACAAGGGAAAAGTTTTGCAGAGTTGTGGCTGGGATTTCAGGCTGAAGATCAATGGGCCTTTTGTTTTGAAATCCAATTCAGTGGTTTTTTAAGAACATATCTGATCATTACTGTGAGCATCTCGAAGTTTGGAGCCCAAGCCTGTTATTCAGCTATGAAACAACAACTCTGCTGACTCCAAGAACTTGTACAAACGTTTATAATCAACAGGAGGGAAGCTAGGAGCCATTCAAACAACAGATAAGATTAGTAACTGAAGTGGCTGGGCTGCAATTGTTATTGTGCAAGTCAAAGAAAAGGCTGTCACACACAGAGGATGTTGCCAAGCAAGATTAATTCGAGTCGCCGAGTCATTCTTCTCTCATCCACTGTCCGAATTCTCCTGTAGTCTTCCTTGATCTACTCAGGCTGAGTCGGGCAATCTGCTGGGTTAGGAGGCAACTGAGTTTAGACTATATTTCAGGTTGTGTCAAATATTCCCTTGGTCCTGTTCTTGTTCAACCTCCCCCACCATGGAAAAAGGAGCATTTTTCGGTTCAGAGAACTTCCTGCGCCGTGATGGAGCTTGGAGCACTAAAGCAATCAAAGCCCAGTTGCTGTTGCCTTCTCTCAGATGCAGAGCTCTCAGAAGATGGTTACAGCCTTGGGGGGATGTCCGAGGCTGTGTGAAGGCTTAGACCAGCCCCTGAACCAGAGCAGTGATGGTGAAAGGAGCAGGAACAGCATGGTGAAAGCTCCCTGTTCTTTCCATCTGGGTCCTCCTCAGAGTGTGCCTTTGGAGAGAGGAGTTCAGCATGGCTTGTCCACTGTCGTGAGGCATTGGTTACCCCGTGAACAAGCCCCATCGTGTGCAGCAAACGAGAAACCAGCACACAACATATGAAAGTCATTTAGGAAGACGGGAACGATGAGCGGCACACACAATAGAGTTGCTATTAGGATCTGTCGATCCTAATTAAAAAAATGCTTCTCAATGAAAATTATTTATAAAAAGAAATCACAGTGACCCTAAATCAAATTATTTGTGAATGGTTTTTAGTCTCCCAGATCAGTTAAAACTCCTGTGTTAGTCACTGGACGTCTTCCAAGCTACATGCTGAATGAATAACAGCTCTGCCAAATTTCATTTTTTTTTCACCCTCACCCAGTTTGGCACAGGACAGTTAAAGTCATTTTTCTAAATATCTTTCAGAACATCAAGCAACTGTAAAATAACAATGGGAAAGCTTGGCCATGGACAACTGCAGCCCTCCAGTTGGAACCGCTTCTCTCCAAGAAAGCAACTCCGTTGCCTTTGATGATCTGTTCTGGGGGAGCACCGAGGCAAGGATTCCACCACAGGGGTACTGGAGGGTCACTGCCCGAGGGGATTTGCCCTGGGAGCAGGTCAGTGCTCTCCAGGGAGCCTGGCTTCCAGGAGTTCCAGAGTGGGGCACAGCTGGATCCAGACTGGCCCTGGGTCCAGGGTTTGTGTCTTTTTGGCCACCTGCTAGAGGGTGACATCCTGAGGACACATCAGCCATTCCTTGTCCACAGCGGCCTTTTCCGTGGTGAGCTGTAACAACGCCTCTTTTGCTCACTCTTCAAAAACAAAAAACAAACAAAAAGCAAAAAATAAAGGAATCAGTGACTGCACAATGGCAGAACAAGTTCTTGCTTCTTTCGTCTGCAAAGATAAAGTGCTAATTTTTCTAAGCACTATGTGATGTCCCATCCAAGTGAATTAAGTTTGGGATTCTTTTCATGATGGCTTGTTCCAGCTCCAGTGTGCTTTCTCTTCTCCTTTGACTGGCCTGCAAGTCCCCCACTGCCCTTTTCTCAGCTGGCTTCCCCCTCATCAGTTTTTTCTGACAACTGAGGACTCTGCAGCGTCGTCACCTGCAGAGAGGGAGGACCCTCCCCAGTTCTTGGTTCTCAGTGACATTAAGAGGGAAGCATAGTTCTCCAGCTCCCCTCATAATCCAGGAAGTGCTGGCTGCTCTTCTGTTGAAAGCTAGCAACAAATGGCCACCAAATTCCAACCTTGCTGGTTTTCAGTGAGAAGAATTTATAAACCCAGGGCTCTCTGCTTCTTGCCTCCTCAGAAGGAGTGAGGACTAGAGCCCAGCATGGTGTGCAGCAGTTAACAAAGACTGGGTCACCCCTATATGTGGCTGTGCCCCAGTATCCAGAGGGCTTCTTTGCCTCCAGCCGAACTGCTGTGATGCTTGGCTGGGCCTCCTGGTTTTCCCCTCTTCCCATGCCCATGGCATTGGCTGGGAAGGTGCTCTGTCCACAGGGACGTCCAGGAAGGTGGCACTGCTGGCTCACAGGGAAAGCTGCTCTGGCTCCTGCTGACAGCTGGTTCATCCTTTTATTAAGATGACAGCACCTCCTGTGTTTTTGCTGTTTAATTGCTCTTGTTTTCATGCTGCCTTGCTGCTGTCTCCAGAGCTGAGCCCAGATGGTCCTGTTGTTCCTACAAGCGTGACTTCAGGTTCTGGACTTGCACAGCCATGCAGCAAAGCAGCTGACAGCCTCTGTGGTCTTGCCTTTCCTCCTGGGCTTATGCACATGCTGGGGTTTGTGGGCTGTGAATCCAACCCCTCAAGGCACGTTTTTGGGAAGTGTGCTTTAGAAAGCACTGGCTGGCACTGTCCGCAGTGTTCTGGGTTTCCCAGCTTTGCCTGGTAGAGGTGCATCCCACTTGGGCCATAATGGCTGGTTTGTCCTGCCGTTAATTTGCAGCCTCTGAAGCTGTGTGATCACACCAAGTGGGGTCACTAATGTGTCCAAGAGCAGTCCAGCTGGTGCAGGCTCCAGGGAGAAAAGGCTGGGAGAAGGCAGAGAGGAGTCTTGGCACCAGACACTCCCAGGATATGAGTGTGCCTCAGACCTCCATACCTCCTCCTCCAGCCAGGGGAGCTTTCTGGCCATTTGTAACTTCTGGTTTTGAGGTTAATACTCCAGCCCCTCCCCAATGCAGCTTTTTGCAGGCTGTGATTCTTTCTCAGATTACTTTAAACCCTCTTTCCTTAAAAAGTATTTGTGAGGATGTTGGCAATTCCCAACCCATGGACGAGACATTTTACAATCTGTTCACAGGGAGCAAGGTTGCTCATAGAGCTGGGGTGAAATGGGCTGACTATTTCCATGTGGGGCCAAAGAAGCCCCAAACATCTGTGAGGATGAGAAGGAAGATACAGAACAAATCACAGTTTTGAAATGAGATTTAGAGTAAATCACAGTTTAGCGGTTTTACATCCAAGGAAAGGATGCTTCGGCTTTTTCTTTTCCCCAAAAATTTTGCTCTGAAGATGCTAACCCGACTGTGGCCTCTGAGAGGACACGGTGAGTCCTCAGCTCTCAGGTGGGCTGGCTGCTGCCAGCATTATACAGTGCTGTGGTTTGACCCCAGATGGCAGCTCAGCACCATCATCCACTCTCTCGCCTCTGATGGGATGGGAGAAAGAATCAGAAGATAAAAGTGAGAAAAACTGGGGGCTGAGATAAAGACAGTTCAATAGCGAAAGCAAAAGTAAAGCAAAGCAAAGAATCTGTTGCCCACCTGCCATTGCAGGCAGGTGTTCAGCCACCCCCAGGACAACAGAGCTGTATGGTCTGGGATATCCCTTGGGTCACTGGGGGTCACCTGTCCTGTCTGTGTCCCCTCCCAGCTCCTCGTGCACCCCCAACCTGCTCGCTGGTGGGGCGATATGAGAAGCAGAAAATGCCTTGGCTCTGTGCAAGCCCTGCTCAGCAATAACAAAAACATCTCTATGTTATCACCCATGTTTTCACCACAAACCCAAAGCACAGCCCCATAAGCAGCTACTGGGAAGAAAATTAACTCTACTCCAGCCACAACCAGCACACAGAGTCCCAGCTCCCCATCCTCTGTGGGGTTTGGTTTATGTGGCTTTGAAAGGACAACTCTCCCAAAACTCACAACAAAGAGCAAACTCCATCCTTGCAGGTGGAGCTGTGCTCAGGTCCATTGCCGGATTGCAAGTAGCTGATGATCCTATGGTGGAACCTCTTGCTGCATCCACATAATGGTCCCCCTGCACCCACCTGGTGATGTTGCTGGCTCTGGTTTTGAATCCTTTTTCCCTGTGGTGGTAAACTGCAGCCACAAGGCTAATGGGTGGATTCAAGGCTTGTTCTAGCAGTGTAAGCTCATTGCAGAAGATCAGGACCTGCCTTTTGGGTCCTGGGGGCATATGTGTGTGTGTGTGAGTGAATGCAGCCCTGCAGGCACAGCTGATACCTAAAGCAGTGATTTAAAGGATGCTACATAAACCCAGGGATAGAATAATACCTACCTGGAGGAGAGCAGAGGCACTGGAGCTTAATTTAAACTCTTCCAACTCCCCTCCCTCCCAATTCTAAGATAAATGGACAAAAACCTGCTCTGGAAGCTCTTGTGGAGCCCTGCCAGAGATGAGCAGGAAGGAGCCAAAGGCATTTCCACAGCTTGTCTTGCTGTGCAGGAGGCTTGGAGAGGTGTTTATTATAAACACCTCTTCTGCTCACAGTGCTCTTGGCCCCTCTCTGGCTCGTGTCGAGCCATGGCCCTGGTCCAAGCTTGTTTTGAAGTGTTTCATCCCCCATGCTTTGCAGAGCTGCCTTGGTGCTGAGGCTGAGTGGGGATTTGCCCTGGGAGCAGGTCAGTGCTCTCCAGGGAGGATGGGAACTGCTGTGCAGATCCAGGAGGCAGCAATTGCCCCCTTCAGAGCTTCTCCTGGAGGTTAGTCATTGTTCTTCCACAGAAGGCGTCTGGTCCCAGAAAGACATCAGCTGTGAGTTTTCACTGCCATTGGGGGCACAGGGAAAGAGCTTTTCAAGGTAAGATTGTGTGTTTTGGATGGCCAGGATGAGCTGGCAACTCATGCAAGCCTGGTGCTGTCCCTTTGTGTTCTCGTTTCCTTTGCCTCTTGGTAAGGGTCTGCATGCCTTGGAGGGAAGGCCAGGGGCACATCAGGACTAGGGAGAACCTTCTGCCTTCCTCAGGTCCCACCCCAGGGTGGAAAGCCAAGTGGTTTTCCCAGGGGCAGGTGAGCTGCTGAAGGGAGAGGGCTGCCTGAGCAGCAAGGAAAAGGTGATAGAGCAGTTGTTTGTTTTCCCAGAGCGGCAGGGGACAGTGGCTGCAGGCACCTGACCACCTGGTGTGGCAATTTGGGCACTGGCAGAGAGCAGCTGAGAAGCTTGGAGAGGGTGCTGGCAGGAGGGAGCCCATCTCCCTTGCCTAGGGCAGTAGGATTTCCTCCTGTCTCTCAGGCTTGTTGCCTCAAAGCACCAGAAGAAATGACCATCTCTCATTTTCCTGGCATTCCCTTTTTGGAGAGTGAGACTGTCAGAGGCAGGCAGTCCTAGTTTGGGTTGGGGACCAGTCCCTGGGCCCCAACAGTGCCCTGCCTTGCAGGGCACATGCCAGAGTTGGTGTCTCTTTGCCAGAGGCCCCCTCAGGTTACATTTGCCCATGCACAGTGCCCTGTGGCCAGGCTGTTCCCTGGAGCTGAGGCAAGCCTGGGGGTACCAGGGGTGCCTGACCTGAAGGAAGGGGCCCATTTCTGCCTCCAGAGCAATGTCAGGCTGGTGTCATGGGCTGCAGATCCTTCTGAGTTGTGACAGCAGAAGAAAAAGAGAAGAAATCACTGGGCAAGACCCGAAGCAGTCGCATATCTCTGTCATCTCTTAGCCCTGGGGCCCAACGGTTTCTGTGTCTCCTGTGTTGAGCTGCCTTCCAAGAAGACCTGCGCAGCTCCTGGAGCTGGGTCTGAGTTTTCACACTAGCCCTGTGCTTGGTCTTGCTCAGTCTGAGAGGGGTGATGTGTGCCGTGAGCTTGATCTTTCTCCAGCAGGGTGGACCCTTAGGTGGGACATGGGTCCCACAGCCCTGTGGGATGAGCACAGACCCGAGCAGGGCACCCACTGCTCTGCCCGGTGCTGGTGGAGCTGCTGCTGATGCTGTTTGGCACTCATATGATCAGGACAAGAATTTGGTTGGATCCCTCAGATGAAAACACTTGGTTGACTGTAAACAAACCTATTTACACAGATACATCTCAGTCTGGCTTGGAGAATGTGGGAGCTTTGGTCCAGAAGAATTTATGGCTTGTAACTTCTAAACTCCTCATTATGCAAACATGAGAACAACCAAAGCATCTCATTAGGGGCTGTTCACATCAACTGGCTGTGGTGGCAAACAAAGCCTGTTCAGAGGAGATACAAGATGATCTCTGAGTATGATTTTGTGGAGTGAGGGATAACAGGATGAGTGTTTGAAGCCATTCTTCAGGTGTTGCAACGCTGCCTGTTGCCCTGTCCTGTGGCCCAGCCAGGTGTTCTGCCCCACACCTCGGAGGAGGCATCCACTGGACCCCAGTCCCTGTCTTTTCCAGGAGGATAAAGCTGTTCTTTAAACCATGCTCCAGTGTCTTCCCTGGTAGGAAGTCACAGCTGTCCTTCAAGGAGGAGGAAGGTCTCAACTGTAATGATACATGGAGATATGGCCAGCTCTGCCATCCTCCTGCAAGAGGTGAGAGGCGGCTGCCACTGATGGGAGGTGGGTGTGATACCTCCCTTTAAAGGTCCATCAGTTTCTGGACCTGGAGGACGGGAAAAGCCAACTTGGCTTCTCATTTGAAGCTTTACCAAGAAGAAAAGGGACTGTGGTGAGTGGTTTATCTCCGGCAGCAGAGTCTCTTGTCATTCCCAAGGTGATGAGGCCGATTCCTGCCAGCCCCACCTCACAACTGCAGTCCTGTGAGCCCAACGCAGGTACTGTGACAAGGAAGAGTCAGGCACAAAGGGAAGTCCACTATTCCTTTTCTGCAAGTGACTTCCCATGGGCAGCATTAAGAAATGTACTGTAGCAGGGGAATGTCTCAAAGTATCAAAGTTTATTTAGTAATTATTTAGCATTTACATATGTTTTAGAGGTGCTCTGGGGATATTTTCTGGACCTTCGTCGATGTCCTGGGTGAGATTTCTTTCTGTCCTGTTGAGACCTGTCTGGGATTTGAAAACCTGGATTTCCCATTCTTCTTGGCTTATCTGGATACCACCATCTCAAGAAAGTTGTCCCACAGCTCATCTCAGTGTTTTGGATTTTGCTGAAGGGGTGTTTAATTGAAAACCTCTTAGGCCGTAAGCCAGACCCTTACCATGGAGGCAAGATCTTTTTACTTTTCCCTGAAAGATGCCATGAGAAAAATGATGAAGGTACTGAACTTTTCCACACTCTGGTTTCTCACAGAGCAAAATAGGCTGTGGAGTCCACTCTGGCTTGGTGTCAGCAAGGAAACAGCTTCACTTTTATGAGGTAATCCCTTGGAGGAGGACAGAGTAGGATAGGGTGGCATTTGCTGGGCTGACTCTTGGTGTTAGAGACGGGGACATTTTTGTAGCCCAGGCCTAGAGGGGTGATGGCAGCTCTGCCCTGGCAGCTCCTGCAGAACCTGGGTGGGATTGGATCAGCTGTGGGCCTCCAGGTTGTCTGCTGGTTGTCTGCTTTTGGACCCCTGAGTCCCAGCTAGAGCTGTGCAATAGCCTTGCAGTAGATGGGGCAAGGAGCACAGTACACTGAATTACACCACAAGGAGGACAAAACTGTGGGTCCCCTAAATCCTGCTGCTGTGGAGAGCAGGAATTGCCTGGCGCCAATACAGAATGCACCCAGCACAGCAAGAAGTCCTTCTCCCTCTCCAGGGACCATTAGGGTGGTTTTAGCCTCTCACAGTGTCTAGACAGGGTAGCTGGTTTGAGGATATTGCTTACGGGAATATTTTGGGAACTCATTAAAAAGAGAATTATAGACCAGCCTTGGTGTGATTGAGATAACATGGTGTGTAAGTGTGCAGGAAACATGAAAATCCTCTCAATAATTAAATTCAATTAATTGTTTTACAGCTGCTCAGAAAATACCATGAGGTTCAGGTGGGGAGATGCAGTGCTGGGATTCTGCAAGGTCTGGGTGGAGCACCTGGTTTGTGTTAGAGAGGAAAACCATATACAAAATAGAAGCAATAACAAACTGGCTTTGCTGGAGAGTTGTGGGACAGTCTGCAGCCAGCACAGCAGCCACAGACCTTGTTCTGGGGGAGCAGTGTGGGGAGCTGGGGAGGAAAGGGGCTCTGGCACCTGTGAGGGAATCCTTATTCCACACTGGGGACTGAGGCGGAAGGGGGAGGTTAGTTCTGCATTTCAGTAAGAAAGGCCTGGCAGCAAATGGCGTAATAAAACAGCTGCTGTAATAAGACAGAATAAAATGAAGGAGATATAATGGTGTGAGGAACCAAAAAGGAAGAACTCTCCAGGGAAGGGATATGTGCAGCACTGGGGAAAATCCATCCTGGGTTCATCTGATGCGGCACCAATGCAGGGTGCTCTGCATCCAAAGGGGCATAAGGGTTACTTGCCCTTGATATCTCTCTTTTTACTCTGCCTTGTTAAAACAGCTATTTCATTGAACCTTTTGCTGTTGGGCATTTCTGATTGAGACTGGAGAGACCCCCACATCACCTCCTCCCAATCCAGCCCGGGAGTGTCGCTGAGAAAAGGGGTGTGCACGGGGCTTGGTGGGGTACAAGGGACAGACTGCTCCCCTCAGGTCAGAGCCAAGGCTCCTGCTGGCTCCCTGGCCATCCCCAGCCTGGGGAAGCTGGAGGGTTGTGCCAGACCCCTGCTCTGAAGTGCCTCTGGGACCCTCACTCAGGTCCCCATCGCTTCCCTGCATGAAGAAGTGGTGACTCCTGGAAGGGGAGCAGACAGTGCTGTGTGTTGTGTCATGGGCTGCCAGCATTTTCCCACTAGCTGAGGGCTCAGAAACAACCACCCCAGACTGGTTAGAGCTCATATATCCCAGAGTTTCAGGGTCCTAGAAGGGGCAGGGGGATGGGAGCCCTGGGGTGCTCCTGGCCAGTGTCTGCTTGCGCCATGGCTGTTGTCAGCACTAGGTCAGGATGTCCCACGGCCTCACTGGGCTGAGCCTCATTAACCCCAAACAGTGAAGGACCCCTGCCCCCAAGCTGTGTGCTCTCCTAGGGATACACCGCCTCCTGGGAGAGGAAGATCACCTGGGTATCCATCCTCAGCATCCCAAGCTGCACTATAGGGCACTGCCCTGTGTGACATGCCCCACCGAGGACACTTTGCCTCTGTTGCCTTTGTACCTGCCCTCCAGGTAGTTTTTTGCCATTAACTCAGCCCTAAACTTCCTCTCAGATAAACTATATGAGACCACCTCCCATCGTGCCTCCTTTTAGTCCCTGCGTCCCTGACCCAATGAGTCTGTATGTGATCCAGCCTTCAGGAGAGGAGAGAGAGGCAGGAGCAGTATCCCCTGGGGCCCCTTGGGGCAGGTAAGTGTTGCTGATGTCTGTGCCCCATCACTCCTGCGGCAAAGAGAGACTCCCACTGAAGCCTCCGTCTTGGCAGAGCTGGCCTGGCAGCCTTCCCAGGCGATGAATTTTGGATGAGGAAATACCAGTTGCTGTGCCTGGCTTTGCAGGGTTAATCTCAATGTGGTGCTGCCTGTGTCCTCAGCTCCAGCCAGGACGTGCACAGCAAAGGGCTGAGGAGGGAGCTACAGACCGGGAAAGATGCATGGCCTTGGATATGTCGGGAGAGTCTTGAAGTGCCCGTGGAGGGAGGATCCAGCACATGCACGTGTGTGCCCACGGATCACACGAGTGAGATGCAGCAGATGAGCTGCCTTGCTCTATTTGTAACCTCCCACTGCTGTTGCACAGGCTTTGCAGGGAGGAGAAGGAGCTGAAAATGGAGCTGAAAATTGAAACTTGAGGCTCAGAAGCTTGGAGGGGCTCAGGAGCCCGATTCAACCCATCAGTCCCCAGGGAAGCAGGAGCTTCTGTGCATCTTGGACCCTCTGTCTTGCTCTCAAGCTCAGCACAGAGTGAGACATTCATGCTCTACCTTAGAGCAAAAATCATTTTCATTAGCTCTTTGAGGAAAGGAGACATCAAGACACAATTTAATTGCAAACCACACAATTGCAGCGTGAGATGAAGCAAGGAAAGAATGAGGAAGGAAAGGGAAAAACAACTTGGTCTTATATTTTAATTTAGCTGGCTGAAGGAGAGCTGGGTGAGGACATGGCAGTGCCATGGGTGGGATCCAGACTCTCTACTCGGGCATCAGAGCTGTGATGTTGCATTCAGGATCTGAAAGCTGGTTTGGACAGTCCCAGGTGGCTCCAGCCTGGCCACTGGCAGATGCAGGATGGGAGGCTGCTGTACAGGGAACCACAGACCCCTGTCCTGTGCCCAGGCCCAGGCTGTGGCTGTCCTGCCTGGATTCAGCACTTGCTGCCTTGGGTGTTGCCTTTGGGGAGTGCAGGATATTCTTGGGAAAGAGCACAAGGAGAACAAACGGGACTCCCCTTCAGCCCCTGACATGCAGCAGCCTGGGACAGCCCACCCCTCTCCTGATCCCAGCTCTCCTTGCAAAAGGCAAGATGGAAGGTGAGCGATGAGGCTGCAGAACCCCTCCACTCCCCCTGGCTTCTTGCTGAAACTGCTAATTAAAGATCCCATTTCATCAAGCGATTTTTTCTGATGTGAAAACTTTTCCATAAGGAACTGGTCCCGAATCCACCAACTCATTTCACATTTATTTTAAATCTAAGCTTTATATTGTGTAGTTTCCTCCAGGGCTTGATTATCTTCTCAGTAAAGGCTCTGTTGTTCTGGTTTGTGAGACCTATATTCAGCCTTGCTCTAAGGTCTGTGCACCTCTCAGTACAGGGCTCAGATGCTGCCACCCGAGCTCCTGGGCTTTCCTATTTATTTGGGTCTATTAAACAAGTTACCACTTCTGTAATATCAAGGGCATTCTCCAGCCATGGGCTGCCTACAAGCAGTGACTTGTTGCTGCAGAAATGGTCTCTTGGGTCTCAGAAGTCATTTGGAGAGGGTCTCTTTTCCAACAATGGCAAATTATATTTAAGCAGGGAATCAAGGACAAAGCCAGACAAAGAGCCTTGTCCCTCTCTATTATTGTGGTGGAACCTCAAGTCCTCATTCCCTGTGTTTCCTACACATGTAATAAGGCATACACCCACTCAGCATATTTTTACATTAAAATACACAAAATAGGCAAAAGTGGGAGGGGACTTTACCTGTGAATGGAATTCAGAGGTGCACAGATGTACCTGATGCCCTGGTAGGACTGCAGTTGTTATTTAATACATAGGGGGGTGTAAGGAGGTTGTGTGGAGAGAAGGGAGAGAGAGAGACAGAAGCACCAGAGTGGCTGGCAGAGATATCCAGTCCAGGGAGAACCTGTGGCATGGAGTGGTCTCTCACTGGTGGGCTGGAAAGTGGGATACACCATCCTGTGGGGAGCATTGCTCCCACTGGTGCCATTTTGCACCCATGTGTCCTCCTGGTGACACATCTCAGTGCCTGGGCACCGCTGTCCTTCTAGGGGACAAGAACTGCTGCCTCACTGATCATCAGCCCCCTGCCCGTCCCACCACAGGAATCCTCCGACTCTGGGCAGTGGTGCCCAGCAGAGGCTCCCCTGTCTCCTCCACCCTGAGCGGTGTGAAGCCCTCCCAGAGCTGGAGCTGCTGACAAATGTGTTGGATGCAGCTGTCTGTATCCAAGGAATGGAGCGTGTGAGCGGCACAGCGAGCCAAGGCACGCGATCGGAATGATCAACGGGCAAAATCTGGGTGCTAAGGCATGGGCTGGAACATCTGATTGGAAGGCTGGGAGGCAAAAAGGAAAGCTGAATTGTTTATGGTTTGTTTTTCATTCATCATTCCTGCTCGTGTGGGTGGACAAGGAGTGAATGAGTTTCTTGGGGAGGGCAGCAAATAAAAGAGGCACACATTTCCTTGAAGGATGAGTAGCTTTTTTTCCTTTCTAGTGCCTAGGTGAATATGTCACAAAGGGGCTGGAGGGAGCCCTAACAGCCTCTCTCCCAGGTGAATGAAACCACTTGCTCCTGATTTTTTTTCCCTTTGATCACCATGTGTCAAGAGATAAAAGGTTTTTTGGGTTGGGTTTCATAATAATAAAGTACTGCTTTTTCTCCCTACAGCAAATGTTCTCAACTTTTCTTTGGACTGCTGAGCATCTCATGGGATGACAGTGGGTCGATTCTCTCCCAGCTCAGGGAAGGATGGGTAGGAAGCTAGATCAGGACTCTGTGCCAGGATGGTCCATTTTTGAGAGAGACAGCAATGCTACAGCCCTCAGTTCTGCCTTCCCCTGGTCTGGAAGGTGACATTAACAGGCAGGAGATATAGGAACCCAGTGGGACAGGGGGAAGCCAACAGACCACAGGGCCCATGGCAGCACTGCTGGTGGAGGACTTCTGAGATGTGTCTGTTTCCTTTGCTGCTTAATGGAGCCTGGGACAGGCAAGTGGAGTAGGAGATTTTTGGAGGTCACTCTCTATTCCAATTCTTTACTACCTGGATGAACTGATAGATATGGCTTATCTGACCATGGGCCTCTGAGCACCCTGGTGTAGTGGGAGGTGTCCCTGCCTATGACAGGGGTGTAGAATTAGGTGATCTTTAAGGTCTCTTCCAACCCAAGCCGTTCTGTGATTCTTTGGTTAGTCAATGTCCAGGTTAGAGTCTCGGATTGAGTGCTGGGCCTTGCTTTTTCCATATAATTCCTGTGTTCATAATTTATTATCTGCTTTTCTCATTTCACCTGAGGCTGTGGGGTGTCCCCCTGGTGCCAGGGGTCTGTGTGTCCTGGTGAAGGGCTGGCTCCTGCCCCACGTGGCAGGCACTGATGCTCTCCATGGGCTATGTGCCACTGTTACTGGACATCCCCAAACTGAACAAGCCAAATCCTTGCAGAGAAGACCTGTAGGTGGGAAAAATGGCTGCAATGGATTTGCTGGCATTTGTGGGGCTTTTGTAAAACACCTGATTGTTGCAGAGAAGGAATGTCCTGCAGGGAGGGAAAGCAATGTTCCCTTGGCTGGGTTTTGGGATGGTGTTTCCTGTATTTGCTATCTTCACACCAGTAGGGCTTCAGGGTCCCTGCAGGGAACCAGGATAGAGCTGGTGCTGGGAAGGCCTGTGGGAGGCAAAGAGACACCCTTGCAATGCACAGATGGTTCTGAGGCTTGCCTGAAATGGGGAAGAGCTTAGTACAGCCCCATGCTGGCCAACACCAGGGAACAGCCGGACCTGTGTTAGGTTGGATATTAGGTAAAGGATCTTACCCAGAGGGTGGTTGGGCATTGAAGGATCTCCCCAGGGAATGGTCACGGTCCCAAGGCTGCCAGAGCTCCAGGAGCGTTTGGACAATGTTCTCAGGCACAGAGTGGCATTGCTGGGGTGTCTGTGCAGGGACAGGAGTTGGGCGCGATGATCCTTGTGGGTCCCTTCCAAACCAGCATGTTCTGTGAGTCTGCAGTGATCCTCGTTATACCAAAAGCCCCACATTGGATTTGTGGGAGACATTTTCAACTGATGTGGGGGAGGCTGAGCATCTGCAACCTGTGGAGGATGCTGAAGAAGGACATTCTGCCTGCCTATGCTGTTAGAGGTCAACATCTGTCCTTGCAGAAGAGCTGCAGGGCTCCCTGAAGCAGGGAGGGACACTGGGACACTGCCCTGTGTGGCATCTGCACCAAGCAGGGCTCTGTGCCAGGAGCTCCCTTGGCAGAGGGAAAGAGAGACCTGAGAGGTGCTTTGTTTTCAGGCATCTCTGGGAAATTGCAGGAACAAAATTAAAGGAGGTGAAAGAAAATCCAGCCCCCACAGCATTTGCCTGAGGATTGAAAATCTCTGATGGTGCTGCTGAACTTTTGGGTCCTCCAGACAGGGAGGAATCCAGGCTGAGCTCAAATTCTCCATCTCACATCTCCAGGATGGCAGATGAGATGGGTTTTCAGAGCAGGGAGTTAGGGCAGAGATGGGCTTCGGATAAATTAAAGCAGACCACAGACCTCCTAGGGTGCCTGCCAATAGTTACCTGCAATTGAAGGAAAATATTTTTAAAGTATGTTATTTAGGCTTCATTCTCTCAAAGCCAGTGTTCAGGTTGGTCTGGTGAGTGCACCAAGCCTTATTTATTTAATATGTCAAAAGGCCCAAGTACCTATAGAAACTAATGATTTTCCATTTATATGGCAAAAACAGCATAGAAGGGGGATAGGGATTTAGTCCTAAACCATTTCTGAAATGGTAAGAGAAAAGCATGTGTTTCAAGTGATGAAAACCAGTTGACTTCACAAGAGTTAGGCTGAACAGCAGGAAAAATACTGCTAAAAGGAGATGTGACCAGTGCCCTTTTTGGAGGCTGTGTTCCGCACTCCAAAACACCCCAGAGACAAAGAAAACCCTCCCTTTCAAAATTGCCCCAGAGGCCTCACAGGTATCTTGCACTGAATTTCTCAGCAGTGGAACCACTGTGGTCCCACTGGGATTTCAGCCTGCAAAAACAGACAAGGAATATCAACTCAACTGCCTGGGCATTAAACTACCTTTTCTAGTGAGGGGCAGGGTAGAGTAGGTGAGCTCCAGATCAAGTCATGCTATCAGATATCTGCTTCCTCCTCAGGCAGAACCTCAGTTGCTGTCTGAGCAAAATGATAGGGAAAGGGGAAATTCCACAGAGATTTTTGCCAAAAGAAGAGAGAAGTTAGGTGGTTTCCCTGCTCCTCTGAGCAGCTTCCTGAATCTAAAATACTGTTCTTCCCTTTGCCGTGGGAAACACTTCTGGTCCCTTCTACCTCCACCTGCATTCCTCTGCAGTTCTGCATGGTCACCAGTCAGGGGAAAAGAGAAGGCCTTCAGAAACATCTGAGAACACAAAGCCACACAAAATCAAGGTTAGTGAGAGGAAATGTGCACAAAAAGTAAATGGTCCCTGAGCCCTGCTGTGTGCACACTACGGGGCTCTTGGTGCACCATGGCCCCGCAATGGCAACACTGCTCAGAGAGCTGTCAGCATTCCCAGAGAGGAGAAGAGCAGTGGTCCTGGCTGGCAGCACGGAGCCACGGCCACCCATGGCTGCAGAGCCCCGGCTGCGTGTGCTGGGGTTGTGCCCTCGTGTGCCAGCGGTGGGACAAGGCTGGCTCCCGCCCCGAGCCAGGGAAACACGAGGAGAGGCTACGCCCCATGCCTGTGCTGGGCTGGGCACAGAGCCTCTGCTCCCTTCCCATTTTTCCTGATGGTTCTGGCTGTGCTATGTTAAATGGAAAGTAAATCCCGATCCTGCCATCTGTGCTCCTTTGCTCTCACTGACGGACTCAAAAATCCAGCTCCTGTCATCTCTTGAGGTTTGCTGAGGGGTTTTTCTGGGGCGCTGAAGGCTCTGGGGCCATTGCAGCCTGTGCCCAGAGCCATCGCCTGTGAGCAGGCTGAGCCCAGCCCTCCTGCCTCCAGGTCACCTCCGTGGGATGGGACTATGGCCGCTCCCCTTCAATGCAGAACCTAGTGCAACAACAACCACAAAATCCTCTGCTGCTGGTAATTGAGCCTCTCAGATCCCTTCCGCACTGTCTGGGCAGCGAGGCTTTGGGAGTGCAGATGCTTCAGGATCGGCTTTGCAAATAAACCCAAACAAGCACCTTTTGGAGCTTAAAGCGACTCCTCCTGGAAGCCACTGCAGGGAAAAGCATTTGTTTATTAACGAGAGGCAGCAGGAACAGGGCATGAAAGGCGGCTTTGTCTCCCCGGCCAGTGCGTGCTCCGTTTGTCTCTATGTTAATGCCTTTCCTTCAGGTGTGCAGGGAATCTCGAGCACAAATCTCCCAGCTCCATAAAACCATCGGGCAAAGAGGAATCCCCGGCTCCCTGGCCCTGCGCATCGCGGAACCCCCGTGCCACCTACAGCCGCCCCCAAATGAGCTCATTTCTGGTTGCCTCTGCGGGGAAAAGGGGGGGGTTCTGCGACCGCCCGGGGGCCTGCCGAGGGGCTGGCTCCATGGCCAGATGGAGGCAACGCGGTCTGCCTCCATCCCCGAGGACCCCCAGGGACGCGGGGATCCCCGCCGCAGCGGGCATCCCCGGGGGGGAGTCCCCGGGCAGGGAATCACCTTTCCGGGGGGGTGCGGGGGTCAGCATCCCGGGGGCAGGGGCAGCTGAGGGAGCATCCCGCCTCCTCCCCGCGCCGCGCCGCGCCGTGCCAGTGCCTGTGCCGGTGCCGCGCCGCGCCAGGCCGTGCCGGTGGCGTGCCCNCCGCCGCCGCAGGGCCGGCGGGCAGCGAGCGGCAGCCGGCGGCATGAGGCGCGACCCGGCGCCCGGCTTCTCCATGCTGCTCTTCGGCGTCTCCCTCGCCTGCTACTCGCCCAGCCTCAAGTCGGTGCAGGACCAGGCGTACACGGCGGCGGTGGTGCTGGAGGGCAAGGTGCAGTCCGTGGGCCCCCCCCCCGGCGGCAATGA
>VZRL01003878.1:2869390-3061437 GCA_013397895.1 Origma solitaria | reverse complement strand
GGTGCCGCTCGGGAGCCCCGGTCTCAGCGCGGTCCCAGCGCCCCGATGCCGCTCCCTTCGGGGGCCTCGGCCGTGGCAGCCCTGGCCGAGAGAGCTGCCGGCCTGCGGGGCTCCTCTGACTCCGGCCGCGACCCCCGCCCCGGGCGCGTTCTCTGCTGCGGAGGGGGCCGGGCCCGGGATGCGGGGCTGGGACAAGGGCAGTGCTCCAGGTGTTCCCTAAGAGCCGGGAAGTTTTGCCTCTTCCAAAATAACGGCCTCGCGGGGGGGAAGTTGGTTTTTCTTTTGTTCGTTCCATGCATTTCGGTGTCTCTGATCACGGCTCTCGCGCGGTGGCTTGTGCTGTTCTTCCAGCACCTCTGGAAACGCGGTTATGAAATGACTTCAACGGGAAGCGCCCGCCGGAGCGTCCCTTCTTTTGTTCCTGGATTTTCCTTGCCGTCCTCTGGCAGGTGAACACCTGCGAAGGGCTGGGCGGTGGGGACCGGGCGAGGACAATGCCTGCATTTTCCCAGGGTTTGGATCTGAGCTGACAAAAATGCACGGCTGGCCCTTCATCCAGCCTGAATGCTGGATACTGTGTCACAAAATCTGGGGAAGGCCGGTGTTAACCCGGAGAGCTCTGAGTGACATGCCGTGTCCTCAGAAACTGTTTGAATCCCTCATGTTTGTTGTGTTATGAGGATATACAGGGTATATCTCCAGGGAATCCAGGCTCCCCACTCAATGTCAGTACACCACATCCTCATCAGGTTAATTGGCCTTTTGCCTCATTAAAAGCAAGGTACTTTGTCAAGTTATACTTAGCTCTGTAATGACCATATGTGTACTGCTCTGTGGTGGTTGTTGTTGTGTTATTAACTGGGTGCTTCTGGGGCAAATACTCTGCCATTTGGGACTGCTGACCCCGCATTGTGAAAGCCAGACCTGTCTCTTTTTTTAGTTACCCAAAAGATAAATTTAGAAGCATGAGTTTCCTGGGAGAAAGGTGGAACCTTGCATATCATAATATGTTGTTGAGGAAAATGGGCTAGGACTGCGTGCGAGAAAACTAATTTGGGAGACACTAATTTCATGGTCATCTGTATGTGGGCCATGGTGGATAGAGAGGATTTAGCGAAAGAGCTGTGGTAGAGACAAGAGGAAGGTAAATGGGGGAATTTCTAAGGACTCTGGTCTCACTGTCAGGGGAAAACACAGCAAAAGGTATGTGGCTTTTTTTTTTTTTAATCAAAAAGGATTCTGAACTTGTGCATCTCTGAGCAGCAGTGTTTGACTTTAAGGGGAATGGAGGCTGCTCCATGGTATCCTGGCTCAGGCCCAAAGCATTAACGTGTGGGCTGTTGTAACAAGTTAAGGGTTGTCATTCTGTCGTGACACCTTCTTGGAGCTGATGCTTTTGTTTCTGTGTGGCTCTGATGGGCTGATTCGGCTCCCTGGCTGAGGGACGCTGCAGGTTGGTGGGAGCCTTGTCTCAGCAGAGCTCGACGGCAGATTCCAAAGGAAAAATAAAATCTGGTGGTTGGGAACTGTCATAGCTGTGGTTTGGTTTGATGATGAAGATGAAATGAGAGCCTCAGCTTGCTGAACTGGTGGTTCTGAGCACCTCATGCTCTTGATTCAGCTGGGAGGTTACTTCTGAAGGTGACTTTCCTGGCTGGATCTTCTGATTTGTAGCACCCAAACTGCTGAAAGGTGTGTGAACTGGGAAACCAGGCCACAGTTTGCCTTGCTGCTCTGTGGTTTGGGCTGGGAAGGAAGATTCGAAGGGGTGCAGGGGTATTTCCCATTCGTGCTGCAGACAGGGGCTGTGAGAACTCCAGAGCTGGCAGGGGGTGAATGTCCAGGCACAAGGTGCACTCAGAGGGACAGCTGGGCAGCAGCTGCGTGAGGGATGTTACGGAGCTGGGGGACAGATGCTGGGGTCACTTCTGAGCGGGAAAGGAGCACCTTGTGGCTCTGATCACTCCAATCCCCCCACTCCCAAAGATGGAGGCCTCACAGGACCATCTTCTCCCTGCTCTGGCTCTGTGCCTGGGCCTGTTTTCCAGTGATTCATCCCCTTCTCACCGGCTAAGATGCTGTGTGCCTCCTGCTCTTGCTGCTTGCCGAGGTCCGAGATGCGATGCAGGATTAGACCTGTGACGGGAGCATCCACGGCTCTCTCCAAGGAGCAGTCTCTGCTGTTTGCACAGCTCACTCAGAGGAGAAAAAGTGGGTGTTGAGACTCTGCATGGGATGCAGCCCCTCTCTGGGCAGAGCCAGGAGGACTGGAGGTGAGAGAAGGATGGCATGGGATGAGGACAGAGCAGGAATGCCAGTACACGCAGCTGGTGTGTGTGGGGTCTGGGCTGGGCTGCTTTGTGTGTGCCCCCTGAGCAGAGATCCAGGGAGGAGGATTTGCACTTTGGCCATCTCACTGCTGGGCAGGCTCTGAAGGCTGGAACTTCCCCACCTTCAAACCCCAGAGGAGTGCAGCCTCTGCCGTTCTGCTCAGCCATGGGTTTTCACACCCCTGGCACACAGGGAGCAGCTGTTCCTGGGACCTGCCATCCTGCAGGTCTCACCACCCACTTGTCCATCTTAAAACCTCTTCTGCACCGGGAGTATTATTGTTTTTTTCATACTGTTATATAACGATTCCTGTTATTGCTTCTCCTCCTGTCTCTTTTCTTTGTGTCTTCTAGCTCCTTAATTTTGGATGGTCTCATATCTCCTTTGTGCCTACACGCACAGATCAAGGAGGAGGAAATAGGTGCAAGACACACCACTGGCTCTCACTGGTGAGGAAGCTGGTGGCCTTATCCCCACTGGAACAACTCCTGATCTCAATCCAGAAAGCGAGTTGTGGTCCTCATCCTCCTGTCTTTAGGGGTAGCTTGTGTCAGCATCTACTTCCCACTCTGTATGAGTCCCCTCTTTCCGTGCGAAAGACATATGCGCAGATATTTTGTACACAGGAGAGTGGGGATTTAACCTTTCTGGGCTTTGATTTCTGCTTTCACAGAGGAACAAATGCCTGCCTGCCTCCATATGCAGGGAGTTGCAAAATACCTTTAATTAGAGCTTGTATATCTCCTGAAGCACCTCACCGAAAACGCTGCTGAGCTCCAGGATGAGGTCTGCGACTCGCCTGTAGGATTAGCTAGCTTAACCTGGGCAGGTAATCTGGTGGTGGCAGATCCCGGGAAGGATTTGCAGGCAGAGGACCTGTTGTTGTAGCTGGTACTTCTTGTGAGATGAAGTATTTATTTTTTTCCACTCCAAAGGTGTCTTGGTCCCAGTGGGAATCAGGAGCGTGCTGGGGCTGTGGCATTGGCCTTGGTGGCTGCACAATGCTGGGAGCTGTTTATCCTGGAGCCAGGTTGGTTAGAGCTGGCCTGTGAGGGGAGGAAGGAGGCCGGATTTTGAAGTGCCCGCTGGAAAATACAGCCCTCTGGATTACAGTGTAGGTGTTGCTGCCTGAAATAGCACTGGCAACTTTGGACCAGCAGCTCATGCAAAAATATCCCTCTTCACTATCCTGCAGATCATCGGACTCACTCCAAGCCACGCAGACACAGGGGAGGGGTGTGGGTGGGCTCCAGCCACTGGTGATGATATTCTCCCTTCATCCCAGGACAGCTGTGGAGCACGGAGCAGTAAAGCTGGATTTTCTTACACACCACCTTACTAATTAGAGCTGTCTGAAACTATTTCTCACCACCTTCAGAAAATCACACTTCCTTGGGTTTGCAGAAGAGCCAAAACTTGCATCCTTCTTGCCTTGAGTTTCTGCAGATGGGGAATGGTCACTGCACTGCAGACAGCTTTGACCCCTCGCAAGGGTGGAACATTTCTGGGGGCTCTCTCAAATCCTCTCATACAGGATTTGGTCTGGAGTGGAGCTGGAGTGGCTGGGTCCTCGTGGCCAGCTCAGCTCCTTGTCTCCCAGATGAGCTATCCAGGAACCGGCAACTGGAACTTTGCTCGGCTGATGCTGCAGGTCCAAGTGGTTTCAGTGGTGTCTCACACAACGCAGTTTTTCCCCTCCCATGGATGTGCCGTGCGTGGAGAAAACCCTGGCTAGTTTCTCAGTCCCCCTTTCAGAAATGTTTGACTAAATAAAGCATCTCCCCAAGGATCTCCATGAGTAAGACGAGACTAAAACAGCTCCTGAGTGATCCCAGCAGTGCTGATTTCTCTGTCTAGGGCCGCTCCATGCCCAGCCCCTGGCCCCAGCTGCTGCTTGGTGGCTCTTTGTGCTCTGCCGGCTGACAGCCCTTAGATATGGGCCCTGAGGCAGAACGCCCTTTCTAAATCACAGGCGACACCTTGACTTGGGTTTGGATCTGGATCAGGAGTTGGTGCATGCTTGGGAGCACAGAGGCAATAAACTGCATCACCAGGCAAAAAGGGAGCCATGCTCTGCCGCAGCTGAGCTCCTCACTCCATTTGGGCTGTGTAAGGCAAGATGCACCATGGGCACCAGGGCCTCGAGCCTCCAAGCACTTAGCACACCCCAAAATCTGCTGCAAAGTGCCGCAAGGGATGGGTTTTGGTGCTGTGCTGCTGGGCTGAGGGTGCCTCTCCCAGCAGACTGGAGGGGGTGGCCGGTTCCCATGCATGTGACACGGCTCCTACACAGAGTGGCTGCTGCTTTGCCAGGTTTGGGGCACTGGGTGCCGGTGCTGAAGTCACCTCATCTCCATTCCCCTCCTGAGCCAATGTGTGACACTGCTGAGTATAAATGAGAGCTGGGCTTGCCCTGGCATGGCACCTGGGCTTCCCCAGGTGAGCTGTGCTGGCCCATGGCAGGTGACAGCAGTGACAGCGTGGCTGCAGGGAGAAAGAGGGAGCTGAGTGACGCACTTGGCCAGGAGGAGCTCCAGGAGACTGATCCGTGGTGGGCAGAAGGTTTGGGAGGCTGCGAGCCCGTGGGCGACTCTGGTCGTCTGAGGAATTCTCACTGCAGAGGAGCCTGAGCGACAAAGCGCTGGGAGGTGAGGAAGTGCCTCCGCTGAGGCGGGAGGCGCCGGGGCTGTCTGGCAGCTCTGTCGGGGCTCCCGTGCCCGCTCCGTGCCCTGCGCGCAGCGTGGTCAGCGCTGCTGCTGCGGCTGGCAGCCGCGCTGGGTGCAGCAGGGCTGGCGGCACACCCTGCCCCTCTCTGCCGCTCGCAGGAGGCTGCCAGGACGTGAGTTCACCCCTCCCCAAGCGCCGGGCCGCCCTGTCGTGCCCAAACGGTGCCGCCTGAAGGGGAAGGCTGTGCCCCGCTCCCCGGTGCGGTGTTCTCTGCGCTGTGAGCTGCTCTGTCCGGTGCAGATGGCAGAGGACGCCTGTCCTCGGCGGGGGCTCGGCGGATGCGTGCGGCGAGGGGAGGCTCTGGAGGAAGCTCATCTCCCTGGAAAATCTGGCAGCCAGGCGTCCGCTTGCCTACTGAATTGGGTGTGCAATCGAACCCCCGAAGGCGCCAGCACCTCTTACCGTCCCCGCCCTGCGGGGAGGGGGAGACGTCTGCCAACAGTCCCAAATTTTGGGGGAAGAGTACTGAGTCTGCAAGGGTAGGCTAGAGATCAAAAGGAAGATGAATCACTGTGCTGCTCTTTCTCTGCTGAATGACCGTGCTCCCAGAGCTTGGCTGCTGCAGCTTGGGGCTGGGCTGTGTGCTGCAAAGCCTGGGCTGAAGGGCCAGTAAAAACCGCCCTCGTTGAATCCCCATGGTCCAGCTCCACCCTGGGTAAGACCCTGACCAGTATGGAAGATGGAAAATATGAGGGACCCCTGAAGATGGGTCCTGGGGGGAGCAGATGATTTGCATCTTGAATGAAAATAATTTGTATAACTCCAGGCAGAGGAGGTTCAGATGTCATCAGGTAGGGGGAGGTTCACCTCTGTGCTGGAGGATTTGGAGACAAGTTTTGTAGGCAAGTCACAGCAAACATCAGTGAAGCTGCTTGGAGAGGGGAGAGAGTTCGTATGAGGGAAATGAGAAAATAAGAGATGCAGTGGGTTGGAGGAGGGCAGAAGGTGCTGCCTTGGAGACCCAGGGCACTGCTCTTGCCGAGGCTGTGGCCACAGTTGGCATAGCTGGATGATTGCCTGTGTCAGGGAATCCTCTCTGGTCTTCTTGTTTTTCCTGTCTCGGGGTCTTACCCCAAGCAATTGCTCCCCTAAGGTACCACTCCAGGGCAAACTGTGGCCAAGGGTGATCGCCTGGAAATGCTCCCAGGGTTGGAATGAATCAATGGTTGGAACTGGGTTGGGGCTCATGGTGGCTAAGCATGATCCCAGCTGGAGCTGGTGGGCTGATGGGATGATGTTGTGTGCAGAAAAGAGGCCAGAAGATGCCAGTGGTCCTCACAAGGCTGTGGGAAGTGTGAACCAGAGCTATCTGCCATCCCCTTGTCTCTGGTGGCCTGGCCTGGAGCTTCCAGCAGAATGATTTGGCAGTAGGTTGGGCAGATGCCCGTAGGGAATGACCCTGATATGGGTGACCCCTTGCAGGCAGGCAGGAGAGCCTGCTCAGGGGGTCTGAGGCCAGGGACCAGATGGGTCCATTCCCACTCTGTTGTCTGATGTTGTAGCTCAGGGACGAGGTTCTTCTGCCCACAGCAACTCTCCCTGGCCTGGGCAGTCCTTGAAGTTCTCTTTGTTGGAGTTGGTGGCCACAGTGGCTGTCTCTGGTCCCCCTGTCTGCCCCACACACATTGCCTACGGCAGGACAGTGCTTCCTTTCCTGTATTGCTGTCACTTACTGTTTGTTGGCCCCTGGAGCGTAACTGAGTTCATCCTTGCAGGCTGTACCATGTGTTCTGGTTTTACAGAAATAATACTTCATCTTTGGTGACCTCCTGGAGCAGAGCTGGCTGTTGTTGTCTCTGGGCACAGCGTCTCTCTGGGGTGGGACACACATGTCTGATGCATAGGGATGTGTCACACTTGTGACAGAGCACCCAGCTCCCACCCTGCTGCCCCCTCTCTCTCCCTGTCCCGGCATGAGGAAACTGTCCTTTGCCCTCTTCATGAAGGTGAGAACTCTGGGAAAGCCTTCCCAGTGGTGCTGGAAACGAGCCTGTAGGATCTGCGGGTGAGAGCAGAGCCCCAGGGCTGATGGAAAGCAGATCTTGGATGTGATGGTTTTCTAGGGCAGGTCTAGATGGGCAGTGCTGTGCCTGATGGCTTGTGGAAAAGCTGAGGAGGATGGGAGTGCTTTGCAGAGCCTGTGGAAGGACACGCTGTACTACTTAGTGGGAGAGCTAGTCAGGTCCTGCCAACTTGGGGTCGGAAGGCAGGTATTTGCATTTATTATAATCAATCACTGCTCATCCACTTTCCGTAATGGCTCGGTAATGATGAAATGCTGTTCAGGAGTCTCTCGGTGGTCTCAGGGCGGGCAGATGGCTTGGCAGGAGGGTGGGGACCGGAATTAGGTCTGCTTTCTGGGCTGCCTCAAAGTTGGCAGTGATGCACGAGCCCTGGCTGCTGCCCTGGCCGGAGCCTGTCCCCGCCGGACCCTGGCTCCCGCTGCCGCTCCGGCCCTTCTGGCTCCTCGGGGTGGGCAGCCTTGGGACAAGCCAAGGGGAGGGCAGCATCAGGCACAGCCTCCACTGCCGGCCCCTGCCAGTGGGATGTGGCCTTTCCCATCATGCAGAGGTGTGTGGGTGTGTGATTAGCAACACTCTCATTAGCCCTGGGAGCACAATCCGATCCGTAAGTCAGAATGCCTTGCCTGGGGGTCAGATCTTCCACACGGGTCCGTGGGATGGTAGTAACAGTAATGGTAGGAGCGAATGCTCCTGGCCCTTGTGTGGATCTGCTGCTCCAGGTGTTCCCCTGCCACCCCTCCAGTCTTCCTCAGCTGCCCTCCCGTGTGTCCTGGTGCAGAGGAGGAGTGGGGACGTGTTTGGCTGGGTCTCCCCATGGCTGCTCTCAGCTGTCAGCCAGGCTGGCACGTGCTGGGAGTCCATCTGAAGTCACCAGCATCCCTGGCATGATCCCCTGCCATGTGGGGTCTCAGCCACCTTCACCCTATATCTCTGCTGGGAGAAGGATCTCTCTTCCCATCCTGGCTGCCAGGTTGGCTCAGCCCTAGCCCTGAACTCCACAGGAGCTGCCTGCTGAGGCTGGTGGCATCTGGGGAACATCAGGGACTCTTCTCATGGGGCAGTGGGACACTTGCTGCCTGCCTGGGCTGGAATGAAGCAGGAATTCCTGTCCTTGGGGGGCATTGCCCGCTCTGAGATGACCTTCCTTACATCACTGGAGAGCCTGAATTCCACAGATACATCCCCAAATATGCAGAACTGAGGTAGCAAGAAGGAGCTGGAGGAGTTTCCCTGCCAGGTCCTTCCTGCAGCTCCTGATTTGCCTTGGCACTCTCGGTGTGCACACAGGAGGAGGCCCATTCCAACAGCCTCGCACTCAGCCCTGTTGGTGGGCCAAACATCAGATGAGTGCTCCATCACCCAATGATGCCCTGACCTTGAGCATTTCCAGAAGATGTCTTGGTGTCAGTAAATGGGGCTGCAGCTGGAATGGAGGTCTGGGCTACACCAGATTGCTCTTCTCTGGCACTTTCTGCCTAGGTTAGTGATTTAAGCTTATTCTCCTGGTGCAGGGGACACAAGAGCCTGGATCACTGTTAGTTTGCAGGATGGCTGTTCTTTCTTGGATGTTTAGGCACAAAAGCAACTGAAAGTTCTGGCAAATACTACAGGACCCCCAGGCCAGATGATGCCCAAATGGGATCACAGGGAAGGAGGGGAAAACCTAGTAGAGGTCAGGTATTCTGATGCATTTGGAAGGCTCAGATACAGCTGAGATTCTGGAAAAGGCCTTGAGGGTTTTGAACGCTGGATAGGACAGAGTGGTAGATGCAGGATGGTTTGGGTGGGAGTTAGGAATTATTCTATACCTACAAGAGCTGGGCTGATGATGGGTGGTCACCCAAAGGTCCTTCTTCACACACAGAGTGTTGCACACAGAGCCTCACTGCAGGCTGCCGTGGGGCACAGAGGAAAGGATCAGGGGGACCCTGAGGCCATGCCTGTGTGTACAGCAGGGTTGGGGCACAGCTGCTGGTTCTGCAGCTCCCCAAATGCCTCGATGCCAGAAGGGATGGGCTGCAGTGGAGAGGCACAGCATGGACTGAGGCAGTGCTGGGGTCCTGTGGTCAGTAGTTCCTCTGTGGAGCCTGATCTCCATCACCTGGACCATGCTCCAGCGGAGGAATTTTGTGGCATATCCAGCCCATTCCAGCACAGGGATGCTCTGGGTGGGGGCTGTTCTCAGCCCTGTGTCAGTGCAGGGGTGCTGGGCACACTCACTGCACTCAGCGGTGTTTGTGGGGCTTCAGGCTCTGAAGGAAACCAACACAGGCAAGGAGGCTGTGCTTGAGACTTGGTTCAGGTCCCATCTGTGCCACTGATCACAGGAAAGCTTCTTAGCATCCCCACACTGTGATTCCCTGCCTGGCAGGCAGGAAGGATGCTGCTTTGCATGCTCTTCTACGGAGCAGGCAGAAACTGGTGGTGTGCTGGGTTCCCATCAGTGTGTCAGCACCAGAAATCACCAGAAATGCAGACAAACCCTCCCCTCCCTCCAGTGCCTGTCACTGATGTCCCTCAGCACAGTCCATCCCCTGCGTGCAGGGCTGTCCCTCTGCCAGCTGGTCCCCTGTGGGGCTGGCAGACACTGCTACAAGGGAAGCAGACCCTGCAGGGGTTCTCTGTGCAGCTGGGGGCAGCTGAGTTGGTGTTTGGGGTTGGAGGGCACCTGCTTTGCTCCTGAAAAGGGTCTGCAAGGGACCTGCAGAGTATCAGCCAGCACAGTGTTGTCCCTCTGTGGGTAGCCATCCCATTCCAAATGTTTCCCAGCCAAGCCCAGCTCCCAGCAGAGGTGTTAGATCCACAAGGACAGAAACTTGCAGTCCCCAGACCTGGCTCTGATCTGCAGCAGCACACTCCATCTGCGTGGGGGAGCTGTGACGTGTGAGGAGACGATTTCTGTCAGTCCGTTCCTGGTGACATGCAGGCTTCTGGCATCCAGGCTGTTTTCCTGGTGCTCAGCACTAGCTGGGAGTACTGGCGGCAAGCACAGATCCCCGAGGGCACTTGATGCTGCATGATGGTGTGGAGAGAGGATTTCCCAAGCTGTTAGAGGGCTGAGCAGCTCTGTGGTGCTCGCTGTGATGAAGGATGCTCGGGAGAGGCAGGCAGAGCGGCTGCTCTGCTGATGCCTGCAAACTTCTGTAGCTGCTGTGTGGAGCTGAGAGATTAGGGGTGTGTTTTGTGGCTTGAAATGCCCCTTAGAGCTGCCTCCAAGACCCATTCCCCAGTCCTCCGGGATGCCACGTGTCAGTAAGTGTCCCTGGGAGGTGATCCAAACCCATGCAGGCGGGGGTTTGTGGGCATGTTTTCTTCTGCAAGCTCTTCCCAGGGAGAGGACAGACAACTGCACTGCCTGCCCGTGCTGAGCCAGCGAATCCAGGAGCCCTCCTGCCTTGGGTCGCAGACGGCTCCTTCCTTCCCGAGCTCTGCAGGCTGGATTGCCTTCTGCTCTGTGTCATCAGGGCAGGGGCAGGGAGTCCAGAGCTGTCACACCAGGACAGCACAGGCTCAAGGAAGCAGAGGGAATCCTGCCTGCAGTGTGATACACCTGTAGAGAAAACAGCTGAATTTGCCAAGAACACGCATGATGTCAGTGTAACCAGACAGGTAACCGGGAATACAAACACTGCTCCGGCAGGAAGGACGCTCCGGATGTTTCTTTGAGCAAGGAGAGGAAATACCTTCCTGTAGTGAAGTTTGACACTGGCTGATGGGTGATGAGACCATCAAACCTCATGTTTAGATGTTAAAGCATCCTGGAGAGGAGCTGGCAACACCCAAACCATAAATACATGAAGAAGGTTCTGGCTTCAGAAGGGCAGATGGGCACACTGGAAGGCACACTGGGAAGCTGTGACCTTTTGAAAGCTTCCTGCTGGGATAATGGCTATGGTTTTCCTGCCCTGGCTGATGCTGACAGCTGCCTGTTGTCCGTGTTGGATGTTGGCAGCTGCACGGGCTGCAAGTGTGCTGCTGCCAGCGGGAGCTCCTGGGGCTGGAGGTGGCTTCTGCAGCAAGGCGGCTCCTCAAGTCGTGGTGCCAGACAGCTCTGAGCTGGGGAGAGGGGGCTTGTGCTGTCCTCTGCTCTGGATGCTGGGGAGGCGTGTGCTGCGTGTGCTCTGCGGTGGGGTGGCGCCTCTGAGAAAGGTCACTTAGTCCCTGCACAGATGTCTGCAGGGTCTGTGTCTGGGGAGAGGGGTGCTGAGGCCTTGCGAGTAGAGCCCTTCTGCATCTGGGATGTTTCCTTATGTTGCATAAGATTTCCTGAAAGCATCGTGTGAACCTGCTGGGAGGGGGTGCATTGATGAGCTTCCTTTCCCATCATCTCTTTTGTAATTCAGTGCCCTTTCCCATCATTCGGCCCTCAGGGAATTTCCCGCCCCTCAGGGTGTGTCCCAGAGCCAGGAGAGCAGTGCTAGCCCTTTCCTCCTCTGTGGACACAATACAACCCTGGGTGCTTCACTTCCTGGGCCTGTGGCTGTCAAATCAGACCTGACCTGGAGCACAGCACAGCTGAGCTCTGCCAGGGCTCTGATTCTGGCCCCAAGAGGCTGCAGACTCCAAGGGGTCTCATTCCAGGAGTAAGTGGGTCCTTCCAGGGGCCTTTCTAGAGATCCCAGCAGTGTAGTCGGAGCCAGCAGTGAAGCTGCTGCCTGTGTCTCCTTTGGGCTGAGGGCATGAGGAGCAGGGTCAGTGATGCCCCACTGGGCAGTGGCTCTGCTAGCTCTGCTGCCTGCTGTCACCAGAGGCAAAACCCTGCCATGGCACAGCTCCCCAGGCACGGCACCTGGAGCCAGGCTGGAGGAGGGACGAGTGCTCGTGGGCTGGGCAGTGCCTGCGTGGGAGGACCACGCACTGGGCATCTCCGGTTAAAAACTGAGTTGTACCAGGCACATGGTGTTCCCAGGAGAGTTATCAGATCAGTGTGGAGCCTGCGGAAAACACATCCGTGTCCCTGGGGCAGAAACCTGCCCAGCAGTGGGGCTTGGAGGCTTGGAGATGTTTGCTGTAGCAGACACACACCTGCCAGCAAGTGAGGCTGGGAGCAGGATTTTATCTGGAGCAGTTTTATGCTGGGCTAAGCTCATCTTCTGTCGGAGAGTGGGGGAACAGCAGAAAGGGGGGGCATCTTCTGGCTGCTGCACCTGAGGGGAACCCTCCTCCTTGAAGTCTTATTTTCATGGCCGATGTTCTTCAAAATAATGGGGTTTTTTCCTCCTCTGTGTAACGGATGACATGGGAAACCCTTCTGCAAGGAAGTAAATTCTGCCTGTCACGGTGGCTTTCACTTGGTAGTGTTGAATTTCCTTCCATGCTGCTGTTGTCTTTCTCTTTTCCCCCTTCTCTCCCGCCCACACACTCTCTTTTCCATCGTACATCCTCAGCTTTCAGAATGATAATTGCAGCTGAGTGAAGAAAACCCTAACATGTTTTGAAGGATGGTTTCAGTGCCTTTTTCTGCAGTGTTCTCTGAGTCTGCACCCTGTTTGAAAATGTGAAGATGTTTCAATGACCTTTTTTTCCATTTAGACCTTCTTTTGGAGGAAATTTCCTGCAAGTTCCTGGAAAGCTCTTTCTTTTCTTTTCCGAAAGAAGCTGAGTGAGCTGGGGGGGGCTCATCCAGGGGAAGAGGAGGCTCAGGGGGACTGTCTTGCTTTCTGCAACTCCTTGACAGGAGGGTGGAGCCGGATGGGGGGTTGGTCTCTTCTCCCAGGTAACAAGCGTCCTCAAGTTGTGCCATGGGAGGTTTAAAGCAGATATTGGGGAAAATTTCTTCACTGAAAGGGTGGTAAGACTTTGAGACAGGCTGCTCAAGACAGTGGTGGAGTCATCATCCTTGGAAATGTTAAAAAAACATTGTAAATGTGGCACTTGGGGACATGGTTTAGGTGGTGAACATGATGGTGCTGGGTTAAGGGTTGAACTCGGTGATCTTAGATCACTTTTCCAGCCTTATCAATTCTATGATTCTACTCATGATGGGACTGTGAGCATGTTGATGCTTCTGCCCATGCAGCATATCCTGGGGCAAGCAGGACACAGGAGTCCAATAGCCCTGCCTGGGGCTCCAGGTCCTGCCTAAAGCTGCTGCTCAGACCTCTGTGGGCAGCTGCTGGACCAAGGAGGTTTGTGCAGAGGGGCTGTGCCTTGCTGACCACTACAGCCTGTGAGCTGTTCCCCCAGATGCTCCCTTGGCCCAAGCCCAGGGCCATGGGCTGTCTGTGCCCCACGCTGTGTTGTGGCCAAAGCAGCCCTTCCCAGCCGAGCTCACTGGATGTGCTTTGGAGAGCTGCCAGAGCAGCAAACCCACGCTGGCCATGGCCATCCTGCACTCAGCAGCTGAGTCTGGCTTGGCAAAAGGTGCAGGGTGGTTCGGAGAGGAGCTGGAGAGGAGCAGTGGGAGGGGAGAGGCCATGCCAAGCAGGTGGCTGTGGTGTCTCAGAACATGAGGGCTGCCCTCCCTCTGCCACTGACCCTCCTGTGCCTCGGCTGGTGCAGTGTGAGCTTCCTGGGGCTGTTGGCAGAAGCAGTGCTGTGCCTGCTGCTTTGGCTTCTCATCCCTCTCAGCGGAGATCAGAGTCCTTGGAGAAGCCTTCAGAGTCACATCAGTGTCACTCTCCTGGTAGCTGAGACAGCTCTGTGCTTCAGGGTGAGATGCACTCAAAGGAAAAAACACCCTGGGGCAACTTGGGGAACAGAAGCCACCATCAGCTGGAGCTGTACAGTGTCAGGTGACCTTTTTTCTCCCTTGAGCAGTCTTGCTCCGAGGGAAGTGGAGGACCCTTGATGCTGAGCTGCTGCACTGAGGCACCCAGCAGCGTGTTCTCTGTATCAGAAGCTGCCTGCAGCGTGCGCGGGTGTTCATGGCAGGGAAATGAGGCAGCTTTGCCACTAGTCGTTCCCCAACCATTTCTAGTTCCACCTGGCTGCTCACCCAGCCGGCAGAGGCAAGGGAACTGTGCCTCCTGCCCGTGGATGCGGGGATATTTCCCTCCCCTCCCCCTGCAATCAGATGCTTGCAGAGCAGAGCTTGCGGCAAGCCAAGCATCGCTTGCACTCCATCAGACGTGGGTGTCTATAAAAAGCCTCCCTGGGGTTGCGATTGGGTGGGTTGGCTGTGCCACGTGGTCTCTCGTAAGGCCTGTGTTGCTGAGCAAGTGGCATTCCACTTATTTTTGGCATTAATAGTCTTTAGTTAATACATAAATTCAGCTTAAATTCTGGATGGAAAATAAATCCCAAGTGGAGGCTCTGCTAATAAGATGACAGACGCTTCGGGGAGCCTGGGACGCCTGTCAGCGGAGCGGTCGTGGCTGCTGAGATCCGAGCGCAGCAACACGCGCAGGCACGAGGTCCTGAAAAGTTACCATGAGTTGCCCGCCTGAATTACAGAAGGATTAGGCAGGTGGCTGAGGTGAGCTCGAGCTTTGACTGCTGGAGCTGAACTCATTACAGCAAATGCCCTGGTGAGATCCTCACTCCCACCTGGCATGTGGATGAAAGAGAGTCAAAGCATTGATTTAGGTCTGACCACAGCAGAACACCCTCATCTCTGGCACTCTCCTGACAGGGAAACCTGGCCCGAGGTCCCCTGCTCTGCTTCCCTCTTGCTGACCCACTGTCAGTCCTCCCAGGATGCTTCCCCACATCCTGGTTCATCCCAGGCGACCTTCACCCCAGAGCTGGGTGTGTTGAGGGCTGCGTCCAAATGGCTGAGTCCTTCCAGAGTCACACATCCCTGTGAGAACCTGGCTGGGAAAACCATGGCCAAGCCATGGAGAACGTGGGACCTTGGAGCTCTGACCTTGGGCTTTGCTCCATGACTTGGTGCTGTCACCTGAAGGAGGGTTTGGCAGGGAGAGCAGGTCCCAGCAGCCTGTCCAAGGGTTTTGAGGCAGTGTGCTCCTCAGGGCTGTGCCACAGGGCTCTTGTAAGGGTGTCAGAATCGCGGGCCAAGTCTGAATTCACCATACCCACGATGGTTTTGAGGGTTTTTGAGGTTGGAGCTGACTCGTGTCCCTGCCCCAGCAGGCTCTGCTCAGCAGCACCAGTGCTTGCTTACCCTTGTGGTGCCCACCACACATTCACAGGGGCTGCTGATGGCTCTGCAGCCCAGCAGGGGAACAAAACCCAGCTCTTGTCCTTCACATGACCATGCTGGAGCTGTTTTGTGCCTGTGTGCCAGACTGACAGGCCAAGAGGGATGTGCTCACTCCTGTCTCCCACTGCCTCCTGAGCTCCTCCCCACTTTTATCTGGCTGCTGTGAGATGAAATCCAGAATACGTTGGATGCTTTTTGAGGAATGTGAAGAAGCAGCTTTCCAGGAACCTCTCGGGGGGGGCTGCACTGATGGTCTGACAGTGTGTCCCACTGCAGCCCTTCCCTGCCCTTTCCCTTCCCTTGGAGCTGGGGTCGTGGGGGTGTGCCACTCTTAAAGGGAGGTGTCCGGGTGACTGGGACACAAACCCCATGGCTAAGGGGAGACTCACCACCTCCTGACAGGGTCCTCATTGTGTTTTCACTGATTTCAACTCTTACCAGAGCTGAAAAAGGAGGTTCAGGGTTTAGAAGGGTTTAGAGCAACACCAGGTCATCCCAGTCTCTCCTGCTTCGACTTGTACATGAGGTCAGCCCCTGTCTGCTCAGCACATTAACCCCTTGCCTGGAAGCAGAGTTTAAAGTCATTTTCAAGGCTCAGACCTGGGGAGCTTCAGGTCTCAGTTGCAGCCAGGACTGATGTTCTAGCCCTGTCCTCAAAAAGTGGGGAGAGTCTGAGGGAATTCCCTTCCCCACATTCCTTGCTGTGGATTTCCTGACCCGACCCTGCTACTTTCATCTGCAGTTTCCATCTGAAGGAGTGACAAGGGAAAGCTCAGTTGTTTTGTTTTTGTGGACAAGGGTTTGCAGCCACATTGTTTTCCCATATTTTTGGTGCAGGGGAGGTGGGGCTCATTTCAAAGCCCGTGTGTTGCAGTTGGGAAAGCCCTGGCTGGTGGGACTGGTGGCTACCCCTGATTCACAGCATGAGAGGGTGAAGTCCCAGCTACAGCCTCTGGGCAAGGTGTAACAACCGGGAGTCTCTCTGCAGGAGCTGTAGGTGGATGCAGCTATTCCTCTCCTCTCTTCCCCCACATCTGTGTTCCCATCTGGGACGTGCCTTGGGGACGCATCACGCTGCAGTAGAAGCTGCAGCATGAGATGATGCGGGGGCGGCCCTGGGATGCTCCTCTCTTGGAGCAGGGGCCTCAGGGAAGTATGTGTGTGTCCCTGTGCTTGTGCCAGAGGCTTCCTTTGGAGCCAGAAATGATCAATGCTGGAGGCTGGGGGGGCGGGAGGGAGGAATCCCAGCATCTTCCTACCCAGTAGCCAGCAAATAGTCTCTTGGGATTGGCCGTTGCTAGGCAGAGGACTGGCCAATGAGTGCAGACTGGTCCAGGCACGGCCGGGACATCCTGGCTGGGACTGGCGCCTGTGTCCCGAGAGGACAAACCGTGGCCAGGGACAGCAATGCACAGGAGGGAGCACTTGGCATGCGGAGTGAGTCCGGGCTGCCTGGGCAGAGCTGCGGGGTTTTGTGTCTTGGTTTCTTGCCCTCAGCTGCTCCCCTCCCTTCTGGCCCCTTTTAATCCGAATCCCTCCATCGCTGCCACGTGTATCCCAAGCCCTTGGGAAGATGAGTGTCCTCCCTGCCCCTGTGTTCTGCCCCAGGGAGAGCTGACAGCAATGTGTTTCACACCTGGAAAAGCCCAACAACTCTCTCAATAAGACAGCACTTTGAATAAAACAGAATGAGGAGTGTATCTAGTGAGTAAATCAAACTTCCCTCTGGTTGCTGGGCACCCACATTTGTGTAGCATCAGACAGATCCTGGACACATTTCTCCCCTGTTTCAGAGCAGATCCAAGCCATGGAGGGAAGCTCTCCCTTTTGGTCACTCATTATATAATTTCCTTCCAAGAAAACAACTCTCAAGGATGTCCTCACAAGGACTTCTTGCTGCACTGTTAGAAACAGGCAAGGCCACACAGGTGCTGTGCTTGAGTGGGAGCTGCCACGGGCTGCAATATCCTGCTGAGCTTTTCCCATGGGCAAGGGATGTGTGAGGCACAGCCCAGCCTGGAATGTGCTCAGTATGTCCAGCACAGCCCAGCACAGCCCGGGCAGGGGTGTACTCCACTTGTAGGTGCATCACTAACTCCTCGAGGCACAGTGGTCTCCTGGCCAGGCTCAATAAACTCCTGTGGCTGTAGCACTCCTGAAATGTGGGAGACCTTCCGATAAATGCTGGGGAGGAACTTTGGACAAGGGCATGGAGTGACAGGACAAAGGGGAATGGCAATTGGGATGGGGCAGAAGACGAGCAAAAGATGGGAAATAGCTGATATGGTCGGGAGAGAGCAGACAGGACGGCCTCTGTGGCAGCCCCACTCCCAGCTTGTGATGGGTTTGGATTAGCCCTGGAATCAGGGCAGGGGCACAGGGATGTGGGGAGACGCCTGAGCACAGACAGGGCCAGCCAGTCCTGCTCTGCCTTTGCTCTGTCACTGTCCCTGCTCCGTGGGGCTGCACTAATCCCCGCCAGGAAAAGCAGGGAGGGAGCTGCGCTTTGATGGAGACAAGGAACGGTTTAGAGGGAATTAGAAGGGATTTATGTTGGTGGAAGAAAACACAGTAAGTGTGGCTGGCCTGGGTCAGGGCACTGGGCTGTGCAGGGGGCTGGCCCGCCTGGGCAGGCCCCTGAGGAGCTGCTGTGATGGCAAGGGGCTGCTCACAAGAGTTTTCCTTAAAGCCACGGTTCCCAGAGTTGTGCGTGCACATGAATCCTAATTTTCTTGTAGAAGTTTTATGGTGACTGGAAGAAGCCTGAGAGAATGAACAAGCAAAGCTCATCCCATCGAGAGATGAGTGAAAATGTTCCAGCATTTGTTTAGTATCTTTTCTGTGTGCTAGAAATTCACCTCCCACCTTTAAGTTGTCCATCTCTCTCAGCTCTGCAGTGTTTTGAGTCAGCTACAAGAAGAACCCAAAAATGTCTGTTTGCAGGTCTCACTGAAGGCTCCTCCCAGTTAAAGCTTGGTTCCAGTTAGACCATGGAATGGTTGCTTTGGGTACCAGCATCCACTGTTGGCAGCTCAGACTCTGTTGTGCCAAGGCTCCATTGTGCAGCATTGTCCCTCCTGGCTGGCGCTGCCTCTGCCGTGTGTGATGAGGCAGGATGTGGGATGGACAGGCTGCAATCCACCGTTCTGGGAGCCTCCAGGGGCTCACAGGCATCGTCTGTTCCTCTTGACTTGCCTGGACAGGAGGCAGAGGTGGTGCTGATCCCAACCGCTCCGGTTGCTAATGGTTATGGAAAACATCCTGCTGGCCTGGCAGGTCCTGGCTGTCATCCCCAGCTGTGTCTCTGCACCAGCAGCTGGGGTGAGTTGTTGGAGCAGTTTCGCTTCACAGCTCCGAGAAT
Organism: Origma solitaria; assembly: GCA_013397895.1. Classification (NCBI taxonomy): domain Eukaryota; kingdom Metazoa; phylum Chordata; class Aves; order Passeriformes; family Acanthizidae; genus Origma; species Origma solitaria. Next base: position 3,042,890 of record VZRL01003878.1, on the reverse strand, counting down.
GCCAGGACGCAGCAGTGCCTGGAAAAACACAGGCAGGCTTCTCCGAAGGATCCAGGGACCTGGCAGGTGGGCGGGAGGCTGACAGCATCTCAGCTGCCCTCAGCCTGCTGCAGAGACCACTGTCACCTTCCAGGGCAGCCAGCTCTCAGCCTGTCAGTGAGACGTGTTTGAGCTCCCCATGGTGTCTGGCAGGACTCTCTCACTCAGAAATCACAGGGCTTGTTGGTCTTGGCAGGCAGGGATTTGGGATGCGGCTGGACTGTCCTCTGGGCTCGTACCCCAGTTACGAGATGCAGGGGCAGAGTCTGGGGGTGCCTCGTGTCCCAGCTGCTGGACAGTGCGGCACTGCAGAGTTTTCCTCATGCACAGTCAGGGATAGAGAGGGGAAGGGCAGGAATCTGCCATCAGGGGCAAAATCTGCTGTCCCCAGAGTGAAAACTCTGACAAGGTGCTCAGTGCCTGGAGGCAGCCCTGGTCCCTGCTCTGCTTCCTGCTGCTCTTCAGGCAGCATCTTCGGGAGGAGATGGCAGGACAGGTAGGAAGAGCAGAAGGGACAGCACATGTGAGCAAGCAGCAGAGCGAGGGGTGCAGGAAAGCTGGTGGGGGAAGACATGGGAACCCTGTGATTATTTTGTTCAATGTAATGATTTCCCCTGATTCTGCAGGAGGGTGGGCCAGGCAGTTGGTGTCTCGGTGTGGCTCACCTCAAGGTCATGAAGCCAAGGCTCTTTTGCAGGAAGGGCTGGAGCCAGTGCAGTCCTGGGATGCTGCTGGGTGCATTTGGCTGAGCCCAATGCAGAGGGGCCTCTGCTTTGCTGTGCAGCCTCCTCTGAACCCTCGCGTCCAGCACAGCCAGCCTGTGACAGAGCTCCAAGGTGACAGAGCGATTTGTCAGTGGCCCTGTCAGATGCTGAGGCCTCATTCCACTGAGAGAGGATTTTAGGCTGCGACATGCGCTCAGATACCCATTTAGCTGCCAGCTCCAGCCGGCTGTTGTTTTCCTGCTGTTGGAGAATAGAGTCAGGGATGGACTGACCTGTGTTTTATTGGATCTACTTAATTTTTTAATGCTTTATTTGCTGGAGATAAAACAAGCTGGGGCAGGAACTGGGCTGCTTAGGTAGACAGTTCTTGTTTCTCTTGCAGACTGGACCTGTTGGGGTTCTCAGTGCTGCAGGATGATGGGGAAAACTTGGCTGTCCTGTCCTGCTGAGTGCTGGGCATGCCTTGCCGTGGCTTATCTCAAAATCCCTCAGCTGCATTGCCGTGGGATTGCTCTCTGGCACAGACACCAACACAGCTGTGGAACAGAACCACTGAAACAGGGCTACCTGCAGAGAAGGGTTCTTCGTCCTGTCAGCTCTTGAACTGTGACCAGGAGCTGTTTCAGCCCAGATAAAACAGTATCAAGGAGTCTGCAACACTGTGAGAGTGCAGATGCTCTTATTCCCTTGCAGTTTAATTTACCGGTATTGCTGGATCTTGGTGTCTGGCTTTCAAGAGATCACAGCTAAGAGCAGCACCAAGGCTGCCCTGGAAGATGATGGGCGCTGGGAAGGAGCAACAGGCTCTCCCAGCACTATCTTCTGGGCTTCTCTTCTGTGGGAAGGCTGTGGAAATGCCAGACTGGGTCTTCTCTCTGCCCTCATGGCACAGGGCTGCAGGAGGGTGGGAAGCTGTGACAGAACAAGGTGCGTGGAAAGATTTTCATGGAATGGCTTCTCTGTGGTGAGGACTTCAGAGTCCTTCCCTTCCACAGGGTCTCATGGAGGAAGAGCAGCCCTGGCAGAGACCAAATTCTGCAAACAGGCTCCATTGCTGTGGCCAAGACAGGGCAGGAGCCCAAAGCTGGCTGTGGGGGTGCTATGAGCTACCCCCGAGGAGGAGCTGGTTGTCCATGGCATTCAACATGCTCTGAGGAGCTCACAGCTGGAACACGCTGTCCTAGAAAACGGCGCACGTTAGTCCCCAAGTCTCCAAGGCTTCACTCCCGTGTAGTGACATCCAGTCACAGTAAAGTGGGACAGGAGAGACCTGGTGACAGCTCTGACGTGGTGCCAGCTCGGCTGGGAGGAAATGACGGGTCTGCCAGCTCCTGTTTTCTTCCTGCTCTGAGCCTGATGTGGGTTTCCCCCATGGACTTGGCAAAAATGGAGGGAAAACCAAGGCAGAGGGAATGAAGGCCAGGCTCTCAAGCTCGGCCAAATGGTTTATTTTTCTATGTTTAAAATTTTTTCAGATTGTCATTAAGGACCAATCAAGTGATTAGTGTCACTGTGTCTTATTTAAGGTTAAATACGCTGCGACTGTTGCTAATGGTGGGTCATGATGGTCTTCTAAAGTGACCTGTATCACCTCTGACCTGCTTGGGGTGGAGCTGTGGAGAAATAATCTGCCTGAGATGGGATGTTCAGCTGTCACACAACTGCCACTTGGTGTGGGAAGGGACTCTTAGATTAAAACCATACCTGCAATAATGACATGTAGCTTTGCACTTGGTTTGAACAGCCCAGGGGATGCGGTGAAGTCAGGGGCACTTGTCCTTGCTCTTATCCCACCCCGTGGTGCTCCCTTGGGAGTCCCTCGGGAACAACGCTCTCAGGTTTCGTCTCCTCCTTCATGTCCTGCTCTTGTTCTGCAAACCGAAACCACCAGGATGCATTTCAGTTGGGGTAAAACTATACATCCCTAACACTTCTTACTATTAAAGGACTGTTTGAGTTTTATGAATGAATGGGAAACTGAAGCAGCCCTTCCGCTATTTCGATGGGAGTTCATGCACAGTACTGTTTATTCCATCACTTTGAGCCCAGCTCTGCTTTGGCAGTGATGACACCAAGAATCCAATGCTGGTTTTTTGGTTTGCCACAGGAAATGGCTGGACACAGGACACACAGCTGCTTGCTCTGTGGTCATGCCTGTGCAGACTCCATAAATCTATATATTTTAATTACCATAAACAATGCCTTCAGGGAATGCTGCTGACACTTTTCCTTCTAAAACTACATTTTCTGCTCTTTCTGTGGTTCCAAAGAATTTCCCATGGGATTGTTTCCAAGGGCAGCTAATGTATTGTCGAGAGCTTACTGCAGTGTCCAGCTGATTTCCCATTCCTCTGTTGTACAAATTGGCCTTTGCTTGTCTTGATCTTCAGAGATATGCCATGCAGGGATGCTGAGGAGCGTCTTGGTAAAAGACAGTGCTTGAATAAGTTGTAACGACAGTGGGTCTGGAGGCTTGAGAGGGCCCTGCCTTAGCAGAGCGGTGCTGCAGCCCTCCTGATCCCCACTTTCACCCGGATACATGGAGGCTCCTTAGGCTTTAAGCTGCTGCAAGATGAGGAACCCATTTCAAAGCCAGCTGTATCCTCTTACACAAACACCGGTGCTGGGAATTGCAAGGGATCATGGAGGATTGAGAGTGGCCAACTGAGGGAAGCAATGAGCTGGGACAGGGACTTGCAGGGACAAGGGGCTGGAGGGACCTCAAAGGCTGCACCTGTTGCATGGGACTGCGCCATACCTCCCTGGAAGCAGCCCTTTGAGAGGTGCTGGGAGATTTTGGATGGAATTCAAGAGCAGCGTGCATGGAAGTTTTGAAAAGGCATGTGGATATGGCACTTGGAGATGTGGTTTAATGGTGAACACTGTGGTGCTGGGTTAACAGTTGGACTTGATGGTCTTAAAGGTCTTTTCCAAACTTCATGATTCTATGATTCTATCTCCTAGGAAGAGGCTTCTCCTAAACTCGTGCTCAGTGGAGAAGTAATCTGCAAAATAGGTATGGAAAGGGATCTGGAGGGCTCCAATCCAGCCTCCCATCCATAGGTGCCTGGTGCAAGGTGCAGCATCAGCTGTATCTCAGGGCAAATTAATTTGAAAACATTCACATTGCCAGCCACAGTTGTAGTGTTTGTGCAAAGCCATTTGTACAGTCTGAGGATTTGGTCTGATAAGTCATGGGAGACTTTGGGAATGGAGTAACAGCAAGCTCTGACCTGCGTGGAGCGTTTTCCAGTCACAGGCTGGGCTCTGGGATGAGGCTGGAAGCGTCTTGAGGTGTGGGATGGTGATGGTGCTGTTGCCTGGGACACCCTTTTCTTCCCTGCTGGGGCAGAAAAAGGTTTGGAGATTGGTGTGTCTGGGGCCCACACGCCTCATTTCTGCACATCAGCAACAGCTTTAGCACCCAAGCTGGGGCCAGCCTGCAGGACCCCTGCACGGTTCATGTGGAAAGGCAAACTCCTTAGCTCCAGCACCCTGAGAGGAGGTAAATCCAGGGCCTGAGCAGACTGACACTCTTTGGGGACACAATCCCTCACCAGTGCCTCCTGTAGGGCATCTGCCGAGTCTTCCACAGAGGTCCTGAAGAAGTTGGATCAAAAGGTCTCAGCTCTCTGGAAGTGCTTGGACTGATCCTGGTGCCGTGTCCCAGCCCTGCCGAGGCGGATGGGCTCCCTGCACCCTCCCGTCCCCTCCCTGCTGGCAGTGCCTCCCAGACCGTGTTCCCCTGCTCCGGCTGCTCAGGCAGTGCCTGGGTGGCACGCTGGATGTGGCAGTTGTCCCTGCCCTTTGCCTGCCTGGAGTTGCCAGACACGGAGCAGATGGTTCCATCCGCACCCAGACACGGCTCTGTCTACGGGGCTGACATGGGAGACGGGAGGGATGTGTGAACAGCCACACATTGCCTCTGCTGCTGCCTCCTTCCCCACCACTGTGCTGCGGCCTGTTGGGACTCCTGAGGGATGAAGCGAGAGGGAAACCTGTGGGATGGCTGAGCAAACAGAGCCCCTTGGTGCCAGCCCAGGCCCGTGGAGGCCCAGCAGAGCAGGGGGAGAGGGGGACGCGGTGGCTGTGTTTAGTAGGGACTCTGTTTGCAGGGGTTGCTGTCACACACTGACCGCGGTGTTCGCCAGCTCCCGGGGGAGGGAGCAATCTGTGTCATCTCGCAGCGGGCTCCCTTAAATCTCGGCCTGATTAAGCAATGGCAATATGGGCTGATATGAAAGAGCCTTCCCTGAAAAGGGCCGATTGTGTGAGCAGAAATAGCCTGTTTAATTGTTCGCAGGGCCCTGCGGTCGGAGGCACACGAAACCACCAGATCCTGCCTTCGGTTGAGCAGGAATCTGGAGATGAATAGTGTCCATCAGTGTCTGGTGCTGCTTTGGGTACACACCGACCCTGTTGGCCATTCACCTGAGAAAGCTCTGCTTGAACACTCAGGGTTTTGTTTTCAACCTCAAGATATCCGAGGGATTTTGGGAATATCCACTCAGCTTTTGACCTTTTGTTTGTCCTTGAAAAAGCAGTCTGTGGCTTTCCACAGCGAGGCTATCAACTAAAACATCTGTGGGGCACAGAGGGATGCTGGGGCTTGCAGGGTGGCACTGCTGTAGGAAAGAGGAGGTGGTGTTGATAGGTCTTGGGAACAGTTCCTCCTGGATTCCTGTGCTAGATTTTAGACCCACTTGTGAATGTGGCCAGTGGTTTTCCATCGACACATTTGCCGAGAGCTGTGTCAGAGCAGGTCTGGGAAGAGTTTGATACTGAGACATCTGATGAAAAACTGCTGTGTGTAGTTACGTCAGAGTTATTTATTCATTGCATGGAGATAAAAGCTTTTTTGATGGAGTGCAGTCATCTTAGCTTGTGGCTGTTGTTTTTCTTAGTTTCTTGTGTATTTTAGAAATCTAATTAATTATAGGGAGTGATTGATGCTCAGAAAAAATACACTTCAAGCTGAGCTGCAGTTTTCTTCATGATTTCTTTGACTTCATACCCAGAAAGCAGTGAGCCAGGACCTACCTTGGCAGCAGGTCTTCAGCATTCAACAGGCAAGAATAAAATATTGTCAGCTGCAAGCTGAGCAAGAGAGGGAGCAAAGCTGTTGGGTAGTGCAAGCACATCCAGAGGGAGCTCAGCAATGCCTCAGGACCTGCAAGAGGGTTTGAGCCCCTCTTAGATTTCACTCTTGCCTCCCTGAGCAGTGTTGCCCCAGATAGTTTGGCGTGTAGGTCTGAGGAGCCCTCAGTTTCCGTGGAGGGGTCTAGTCTGAGATCCTGCTGTTTTTAAAATAGGCAGTAGGCTGGGATGTGTTAGAGGTGAGTTCATGGGAGGAGGACAGCCAGCAGCTCAAGGACCTGGGAACCAGCTGGTGTTTCCTTGGGACCCTGTGGGGTTTTGCTGTAGGTGAGAAGAGGCTGCCCCAGGGAGCAGGAGAGTGTAAGCCCATAAATCTGTGGGGTTGTCGTTTGCCTTTCTGGACTAAAGCTGAGCTACTCACCTGTTGTCACTGGGCTCATGTTTGCAGAGATGTGCCCAACCTGTTGGTTTGCCCAGGCCCTGGACTGCACCAATAGCCTTAATGACAGGAGGTTTTGGTAGCCCCTTCCTTCCCCTTTCTCTAAATCCAGTGCCTATAATTTTTGCATTTTTTTCCTCTCCCCATTTCTAGACTTGTCTCATGTATCCCTGCCTAGCTGAGATCACCACCGTGATGGGCCTTTGCCTTGATTTCAGGATGGATAATAGAGCATCCAGCATCTGATTTAATTTTCGCTGGGATTTAAGTTCCCTGGGAAAATTCCCTGGGGAGATGCTCAGCTTAATCATGATTAAGGCCAACAAAATCTGGTGGCTGATCCTCTGAGCAAAGAGGGGCTGTGTTTGATCAAAAGGTGAACCTGGGGCATCTGCTGGAAACTGATAGGTTTTGGGGGCCTTACTTGGTCTGCTTTCACCATCTGGGCTGTCCTACACTGGGAGACATGCTGGGAATACTGACGTTCATGAGGATGCTTCGATCTGGAGAAGGCTCCATCTATTCCACAAGGTGTCATGGTTTTCTCTTTAATATCCTAGGGATTGTTTTCAGGCTGGGGATGTGAGTGGAAGGAAGAGCCTGAGGATGCAGATGGAATGGAAGAAAATCTAAGTGATTAAACGGCTGTAGATGAGTGGAGATACAGCTTAAGAGATTGATGGTCGCCCGCTGGGTGGAGAGATGGAAGGAAAGATTGGATTCATGTGCAGCAGGATTGCAAATCTGCCCATCTCCCCATGTTAAATTGCATTTGTTTCTGGTTTTTAGCCTTCCCCTGTGTAAACTTCCACACAGCTCTACACCACACCTTTATGACCACATCTGCTGCTTTCACCTCCCAGACCCTCTGGTCTGTTTTGGGGGGAAAAGCCCATTAAATAAACCTTGTGCAGCCACGGCTGTTTGCTGTGCCGGTGTTTTCTTTGGCTGGTGTGAGTGTAATGCGTTCTGGTATGTGCATGAGTGCCTGTGTCAGTCAATGTGCACAGAGGAGGGAAAGCTGCAGGTAAAAAATGCACCGAGCATCGCTGTGTTGCCCAGCAGATGCAACACTTTAGACCTTCCTCCAAGAGTGGCTTCAGTGGTTTCTGGAGGCCGTGGCTCACGGCAGAGCTGTGGTCTCTGACCAGGGCTCTCCGTGCTCGCCCTGTGCAGGGTGAACACGCAGTGAGTGACTCGGCAGGACTGGACTTGATGTGATTAACGAGCTGTCCCTGGGGTAAATTCCTCTGTCCCGGCCTCGGTGCTGCTTTACACAATCTCCAGGGATGAGCGGGCGTGGGAGGGGAGCGGGCAGGACGTGCCGGCTGCTGCAGGGGTGTGCGGGGATGGGGGGCTGGAGGCGGGGCACGGTGGGAGAGGCTGGCCAGGCCGGGGGTCTGCGCCCCGGCAGTACCCCGGGCTGGGGGACGAGTGGCCCCGAGCGCTTGCTGTCCCCCACTAGGTGGCACTGGGAGCCCTGCGATGGTGTCCCTGTCCCCCAGCACGGCCTGGCCTGTCCCTGCACCTCTCCAGGAGCGCAGCACGGAGGGACCTTCCGTCCTGTTCCCACTGGGGACTGAGTGTAGCCCCGAACTGGGGTGACACAGCGCCGGTCATTGTAGGAACGAGTGATTCACACGTGTCCTGTGCTTCACATGCTGACCTGGCCACCCCAGGAGTCATGGCAGGGCATGTGTCTCCCCGAGAATTGATGCCCTGATGAACCCGGTGGGAGTCAGAGCCTGGCATGTGTCCTGCCAAGAGCCAGAGCATCACTGGTAGCTGCCGTGTGCTGCGTGGGGAGACACTGCACTGCTCATCTCCTGCTGGGAGCCACTGCATCCCTGTGTCCTGCTGGGGTTTGGGGTGTCCTGTGTACTGCTCTGGGAGCCACTGCATCCCTGTGTCCTGCTGGGGTTTGGGGTGTCCTGTGTACTGCTCTGGGAGCCACTGCATCCCTGTGTCCTGCTGGGGTTTGGGGTGTCCTGTGTACTGCTCTGGGAGCCACTGCATCCCTGTGTCCTGCTGGGGTTTGGGGTGTCACTGGCAGGTCTTGTTCTGCTGGGAGCTAATGGGATATCACATGCCTGCTGCTCTACCTTGTTGAGGTCACTGTGTTTCGCACATATTCTGCTGGCAGGTGGGAGCTCACACACTGGATCTGCCCTGCTAGGAGCTGTCAGGTTGCCTGTGTCCTGCTGGGAGCTGGGGTGTCACTGAGGGCCTTGGCACTGTGTGTATCCTGCTGGGAATCAGCTGGTCCCTTGTGTCTCGCTGACAGCAGGTGCCTGTTATGGGGCTCAGCCCCACTGGGGTCAGCTCCTCACATCATCCCAGCTGCGGCATCAGCTGGGAGCTGGTTCATGCCACGTTAGCTGTGTCTGGCTGGGAGTCAGCATGTCACATGCTGGCCCTGTCACATCGTCCCCTTCGCTCTCTGCCAGGCTGTCACACAGACCCCATTCCCCCAGTATGGTCTGCTCCCACCCAACCCGGCAGATCAGGGATCAGGGTTAGGGACACCCAGACACAGCTTGCTCTGCTGAAAGTCCCTGTCTGCAGCGGGCACAGGGATGTCGTGGCGCTGTGATTATTTTAATTAATTTATTTTAAATATCTGTAGTGCTGAGAATGAAATGGCACTAAATAAGCACATCTCACATCCCCACCATCCTCTGGTGCGGTTCCCTGCAGCAGGATCAGGATTACAGATCTCTCCATGCCTGTCCCAGTGCCAGTGTCTACTTGTCTCTCTCCCACCACCCACCTTGTCCTGTCTCTGGAACCTGCCCCGACAGCTTTGCTGGCTCAGCACTGCCAGCTGCATCCTGCCGTGGCTGGGGCTTCCCCAGCCTTTGGGGATCCTCTTGGTCTCTCTCTGGGCCCAGCACTGTCCTGCAGTGTGAGTGGGAAGGGAGGATGAGTGCATTACTGTTTCTCATGCACGGAAGGTCGCATGTTTCAGGCTGGTGTTCGCACGGACAAGACCTCGGGCTGGTAGAGGGGCTGGCAGCATGTGCAGACACCTCGGTGAGGTCCATGTGTGTGCTCCAGGCAGCCCTGGAAGCAGCTGCCAGGCTTTGCTCTTCCACACATGGCTGAGCTCCGGGGCCAGAGGAGTTTGGTACCTTGGCAGGTTATTTGTTTGCAACGGGAGAGACAGGGAAAGCAGGGATCCGGGTCCTCAGGACTGACAGCTGCTGGATGAGTCCCCCGCAGTGAGATGGGGGGAGAATTGAAGGGTCAAAGTGTGATAACTTGAGGGCTGAGATAAAGGCTGTAGTAGTCAAAGCAAAAGCCACGCATGTGAGCAAACCAAAATAAGGAATTCATTCACTGCTTCCCATTGCTGGCAGGTGTTCAGCCATCCCCAGGAGAGCAGGGCTCCATCACACCTAACGGTGGCTTGGGAAAACAAATGTTGTAGCTGTGAACATCACCCTCTTCCTTTTTCTTCACCCTGCTTCATAGGCTGAGTGTGATGCTGTACGGCCTGGAATATCCTTTGTGCCAGCTGGGATCACCTCTGTCCTCTCCAGATTCCTGTGCTCCCTCACCCTGCTCGCTGGACGAGAAATGCCTCGACACTGTGTCAACACTGCTCCGCAGTATCTAGAACAGCTCAGCACAAAACTGTTTCCAGCACAAACCCAAAGCACAGCCCCATAACAGCTACTGTAAAGAAAATTAACTCTACCCCAGACCAAACCAGCACACTGGGGAATATGAGGAAAGAAATTACCTCCCTCCTCCTCAGCTATCTGCTTATGTTTCTTCCTCACTACGAAACAATCATGAAGGCCTGTGCAGAACTGTTATGCACCAGGGTCTGTAAGATGCAAGGTGATTGCAGTCTCTCAGTTCAGATGGAGCCCTGGGTATTCACCTGTGCCACGTGATGGTCTAGACTGAATAGAAAGGTGATGGTTATATTAACTTCAACCTTCCTTCTGTTGTTTTCTTTGCCCAGTTAATTTGCTTTTTTCCCATGAAGCTGTACTATCCATTTTTGTTTCTAGCTTATGCTGACTAGACCTGAGTGGAACAACCTTCTACTGTCCCTGGAATGAATGCAGGAGCTGGAATGCTGGTTTGAGCTCAGTTTTCTGTTGTGTGGCTGTTTTCAGTTGTCCAATGTGCTTTTATTTGATCAATGAGCGCCAGTTGCAGAGTGCACACGTGATGACCCTGCTCAGGTGACCGCAGCTGCCTGGTGCTTTTACCTTGAGGTCACTCTCAGCTCAGACTAGATTTTCAGCGGTGACTGCTAAAGCTCTGCCGATCCTATTAGCAGCCTCTTGAGCTTGATGAAACCTGTGTGTGCAGAGCAGCAGCCTCAGAGAGCAGCTCAGGTAGGTTCTGACGTGCCCGGGGCACGAGAGGAAGACTAAGATGCCAGAGAGTCCTCTGCAAAAATGTTGCCTCTTGTGCCTAAAACCATCTCTTGCAGGGATGCTGCGAATCATGGCCAGGCTGCTTAAACGTGCTTAGGTTGTCACTAGAGCGAGCAGCATTAGATTTTTCCTAAATCTTGAAAAAATGACAGGATGCAGAGATGCAGCTGGTGGAGCGGTTTGGCAGGAGGGATGTAGGAAAGGTGCTGCAGCACCTTCGGCTTAATAAACAATGTGTTTCTGTAGTGCAAGGGCATCTTCTGTGCCACTTGGCCAGCAGGGCATGGGGGACAGGCAGGAGCGAAACACTTCAGAAAGGTCAGCTGGCTAAGTGGGAATGGCTTCTTGACTCTCCTTTTGGCTCTTGGAAGTGCCAGGTTTTGAAGGTGGACAGGACCCTGCCAAGTGCAGGCTCTGTGTGCTCTGCAGGGGAGAGGGCTGGAGTGGCAGGGATGTGGGATTTCGTTGGATTTTCTGCCTCTGCGAATTATCTGGGTTTGCTGTGGCTGTGAGGGGCCTGGTGTGACGCAAGCAGCTGCTGGAGATCTCCTCCACGAGCTCTCTGTTCCCAGATCCTGGTACCACTGCCTGGCGGAGCAGGGCTGAGCTGTGTCTCTGTGCCGCTCAGAGGTACCCCCAGGCCCAGGATCTAAATACAAGATGAGGAGCAAGGGATTAAGAGACAAAGCAAGGAAACAAAGAGCCCATAATGGTATCCTGCCTTGCCTTGAATTGGACAATTCCCCTATGACTAGTTGGTGGGCAGTGGATTGCTCAGTGGGTGGAAAGGGGTCTGGAGTCAGTCCTGTGGACTTCATTCCCTCATTTGTAAAAGGATGTTGTGAACATCTGGCTCACACATGGAGCGTGACACTTGGCTCACAGAGGCATATAAATGTTTTCAGATCCTTGAATGGCTGTTGCTGAAATGCGAAGGATCATCGTTAATGAAGTCTGCAATAACACTGACGGAGCGTTTGTGTTTGCTGCAATTTGTAACCATGTTCTAACACTTGTTAACGAATGCTATTGTGGGTTGCAATGCGACCAAGGAACACTTGAGGATAAACATGACCAAGTGGTTGTTCCTGGTTTGTGCCACAATTTATCACTGCAGGTGTTGAAACATGTCATGTTGTGCAGCAGGGCTTTAACTGGGTGAGTATGGTAAGAGGGGAGACTCGGCTACCGTGACTTCCTTTGCGGTTTTTCCATCTGCTCCACTCACACAGCACTCAAAGGCAAATGCCCCCATTGCCTGGTGTAAGTAGAGTGGTGGGGAGCTGAATATCCACATGATATCAGGAAAATCCAGCTGGTGGACTGGAGGTTTGTTTTAGGCAATATGCCTTGGAGTAATGACATTCTCAGGGACGTGCTGTGATTCTTGGGGTTGTCCTGTGCAGCATCAGGAGTTGAACTTGATGATCCTTGTGGGTCACATCCAATGCAGGACATTCCACAATTGTACGAACACAGCTACTCTCCGTCAAGGGACCTAGGTGAGGACAGAAGCAGCAAATGTTCAGAGTACCTGATGGGAGGCAACAAAGAGGAGGGAGTTGGACTCCTCTCAGCAGTGTCCAGTGACAGGACCAGAGGCAATGAGCACACAGGAGGTTCCATCTGAGCAGAATAAAAGCTTTTTCTATTGTGAGAGTGTTCAAATACTGGCATGACTTCTCTGGAGAGGATGCTGAATTTCCATCTGTGGAGTTATTTAAAACCCATGGGGATTCCTGCCCCTCCTCACCTGTGTTCATCAGTGGGCATGGATCCTGTGAAGGCTGTGACCCACAATTCTTCCTAGACCCTTCTTTGTCCTTTCTCTGCTCACAGGGATGATGAGGGCTGGCATGGTATATCCACATTGACTCACTTGTTTCTTATTTCTTTTCTGACTGCATCTCCCAAGTCCCTGAGATTGGTCTGGATCCAATGCCTGTCCTGTGCTGTACTGGCAGCTTCTTGTGTGCTGGCACCATCCGTGTGGTGAATCAACCTGCCTCCTTGTCTGTTATCTGCTCTAAGGAGAAAGGCTCATTAGCATCGACCCAAGCTTCATTCTGTGATCCCTCACTTGATGCATCTTCCATCAGACAGCAAGCCATTTGTGTCTACTCTTTGAACATGTCTTTTCTAGATGTTTTCCCATCATGTGGACATTGAAGCTCCCTTAACTATCTGAGGAGACTGTCACCAAACAAATGTCAAAGCTCTTGCTAACATCAAGAAGTGATAACTGTTTTTCTTCATCTACAAAGTTCTTTTCCTGGCTGTCCAGAGAGCAGGGTTGTCTGAAGGAGTTGTGTTTGTTCCTGCACCCTTCCTTGCTTGCATCTCATGCTTGTGGTAATGAAAGCTAATCAAATGGGTCTGTATAGGCCCAGATTTTATTTTCTTCCATTTTCTTCCTATTTTCCACTTCATTTGCCCTCTTTGTGACCTTCTAAGCCTACTTAGTTTTCTCTCTCCCAAAATCCAGAAACCTGCATCAGTGCCTTGAGATAGGCTTGTGAGGCACATCTCATTGGAAACCCTTCCCACAGAAGAGAGCACTCCTTACTATGCTCTTGCTGAATCTGAGTGTTAAATCTCATTGTCTTGTAGGCACTAATAAATAGGTGTGCTGCACCAGCTGCTGCTGTTGTCTCACAGGGGTCTTTGTGACCTTCCTGTATCTAAGAGAGTTGATCTGAGCTTTCCAGCTTGGAGAGGTGGACATGCCATGTCTCCCTCTCTCAACTGGTGGACTAAGAACAGTTTTCCACCCTCGCTGTTCCTCCAGAGCTCAGTGTCTTGCCGTTTCAGTTTTGTCCTTTTGTGCTGGTGAGATTGCTTTTAGGTGTTGCTGATTGTGATCCAACCTGGTGTTGGTTCCTCCTTCTGCACTCCACAAGGATTTCATGGTTCAGATTATTGGTCCCTTCATTTTCCCCCTACCTTGCCCTGGTAGCCAGAGCACTTGTTCAAGGCCCTCTCATTCACCAAACTAGCAGATCTGTCACTGCTCTTTGTTTCTGTAGTTCAGCCTTCTAAGACATTTGTAACAGAGCTCAGGGCTTATGGTTGTTTGCCTTTCTGAAATAAGCATTTTAACTTTTCTGGCACCCCTCTGAAAGCTCCCCAATCCTTTTGGCTCAGTCACCCTCTCCCATATTGCCTTTCATGTTTGTGTTCTCCCCAGTCCTCCACACTGAGTCACTGCCGAGCGTGGGTCTGCACTGTTCCTGTCCCAGCAGATCCTCCTCAGAGTGTTCCAGATTGTCCTTTTGTCCCCAGAGATGCTTTTCTGCACTGCTGGGACGTTCTGTAGGTCTGAGTTTTCAGCTCTCCCTGCAGCCCATGCCTGTATTCTCACAGCACACAAACTGCATACCTTGTTCTTCCAGAACAGGCTGATACTTTTCTAGGTTCAGTTTGAGTTCTCCCAGACAATCTGTTGCCCCTAGTAAATCATAATTCTGATCACTTATAAAGCTCGCCTGTTTATTTTTAGCTGGCATCTCCAGGGCATTTGGCAAAGTGATGCAAGGTTCCTTCTGCTCCTTCTGTGGCAAGTGGGACTCCTCCATCAGCCTTTTCCTGTTGTCTGGACCTGTTGTACTACAGCCACCCGTGCAAAATTCCCAGCCTGTTTTTTAGAAAGAAAGCTCTTCGAATTTTTACTTTTTTTTTTTTTTTTTTGGGATCCTATTATCACTCGTATGTGGAATGCTTGAAAGCTCTCCCCTTCCTGGTTTACCCTGTGGAATGCAGTGGCTGCTGTAGAGAGGGCACACATCACTCCCGCAAACGATGGTCCTTGCACAGTGCTGACCCCTGGATGATCTGCAGGGTATTTGGCTCTTTGTGGGTATCCTCTCAGTGCCCAAGAGGATGCTGACACCTGGCTTGTGGCACTGAAAACTGATCAAGGTTCCTCTAACCAAACTGGGGGATTGCAGGACACTTGACATGGAGATGTCTAGATCGTGTGGCACAATGATGGACCCTGGCTGGCATGGGAGGGCTGTGGTGAAACCCTTTATCCAAGAAATCCATACAAAGACAACTAGAGGGTTTTTTCTTGCATAGGTGCTCTTGTTTTTCATTCAGTGTAGTGGATGTGAGGCTGGAATGAAGTGATGCTCAGCTCTGTGGGATTAACAAAGACATGAGCTGCTCTGCTGGGGTTAGTGGATCAGAAATAATGCTGCATTGTATGTGGAGTGAGATAATAAAAATCCTTCTCTTTTTCTTGTACTTTTTCTTTGAAAACCTGCTGGGCCAGGCCAGGATACCCTGTGAGAGGATCTCCAGACCAGTATCCTAGAGAGTGGTGATTATAGGGCATCTAGTAATTTGCATCTGGGGTAGAGAGGAGACTGGAATATTGCTGGGGACCCTTGTGCTACCAGGATGCAGCTCTGTGTGCCAGCAACTGGATTTGGTAGTCCAGTCCCTGTCACCATAGCAAAAGACTCACAGGAGATGGAGCTGTCTGCCCCAGGGATGTCCATCTTCTTGCCACTGCCTTGTTTTTGCCAGAAGGGTTTCCTTGCTTTGAAGTGGTTTATCACTTGAAGCAGAACCTGTCTACTTGCTTTGGGTTTCCTCTTCTTTCAGGAGCACTCAATACATTCTCCTTTCCAGGATGCCAAGCAAATTTAAAGTATACCCATTTAGCTTGCTTGGATGACTTGATCCAATAGATTTTCTCTTATTCCATTAGACCATTTCGCCCCCTGCCCTTTTTGTTCTCCTTGATTGAAAGCTTCTGAACTCTTCTTGCAGTTTTCAGTCCATCACTTGCTTTGTCTCTGTGTGACATCCTGTTCTCTGTGAGGGTGCTAAGCCCTAGGAATGCCATCCCTCAGATCCATAGACTACAGGTTGATGAATTTGACCCTGACCTAACTCCACATAAACAGAATTTTTGACTTTTTATTGCTTGCTCTTCCTCTAAGGAGCCCAGTTACTTTCAGTGCCACTTTGGCTGCATACATCACTAAGTTCCTGGCTATGAGATCATCTAATAATGGCAATAAATGTGTAAAAGAGGACTGGTACTTCAGTGTAGGTGTAAGTGATGAACATTTGGCTCTTCAGGAGGCAGGAGATGTGGCTTGTGTTCCACCATGAGCCGTAGAAGTCTACAGAAGCCACTGCCCGCAGCCAGGGAGGAGGATGGAGCTGCAGAGGAGATTCTGTGACCAAAAGAGACCACTGGATACTGATAGAACAGGCACTTCCAGCATCTCCCCAGCTCCTCGCTGTGCACTGCAGGGCTGATGCTCTTTGCAGCGTGAGCCGGAGGGGTTAACACGATACCATCCTCTTTACTGAAGCAGTGTGAGTGATAATACATGGTTAATAATATGGTTAAGTTCTCCTGACATCCTTAACCATAGACCTGAGATCAGGGCACCTTCCCTTCAGTCAGACCCAGGGATTGCTGGTACCAGCCACAGGTTATAAACTAATTCTGGCAGTTGGCCATAAAACTGCTCCTTCCCGTGAGACACGGAGGCGTCTGGTGTCAGCCTGACACAAACCATTTGACCAGGGAAAGGCCTCTCTCCTGGTGGGATTGCAGAAGGGCTGATGCTCTTAGTGAAGGTGGAAGTGTAGAGAGAGGGGCTCATAACCCTGCACTAATAAATATTAAATGCCTGTTATCAGGCCTGGCATTCGCTTTGTGGCTCCAGCTTTTTCTCCTGCTTTGGAGGTTATCCACAAAAGGCAACAGGTTTATCAGCAAGTTCAAGCATGTTTGGACTGCAAGGTCTCTCCTGGTGTCTGGCACGTGAAATTATCCTAATCTGCCTTTAATATCCCTGTACTTGGGGTGCCACAACACACAATCTCTGCCCTGCACTTCTGGTTTGGGTTTCTGCTGCTCACGAAGGGCTTTAATCCTCTCTCCATCTCTGTAAACATTGCAGTGTGCTTAGTTCCCCCCATCAGTGCAGGGTGCCCGAGCCTGTGGGCTCACATGGCAGCAGAGACTGAGGGGCTGTTCTGGGGAGCAGGGAGGGCTGTGCTTTTAGGGTGAATGCAGGGTTAATACAGGGTTATTGCAGGGTGAATTTCTGGCAGCCCACAAATGAACACGGTGGGGTTTCATCCCTGTGCTGCCCAGGCTGCCTCAGTGCTGGTGGCAGAGCTGTGTGGAGCTGTGGCCTTCCAGCCTGAAGGCTCCTTCCCCGGGAGGGTGGGATGTGGGCCAGCAAGGTCCCCAGGGATGTGGGGGATCTCCGTCATTGGAGATTGCTGGGAAATGGGTGCAGGAGATGCAACAAGGCTATGCAACGTGAGCAATCTGAAATTCAATGAGCAGTTGCTGTAGGATCTCCTCTGGAACAGCCTCTCTGGTCCCTGAATCACCAGGTGCCTGTGGATAATGACAGGAGTTTTGCCAGAATAGAAAATGAAAGGATGAACCTCCTGACCCCCTGGCTCTGAGATGATGAGCAGCACCCTGCTCAGGCAGTTCACTTACCTGTCTGCTCCCAAGGAACACAGCTGCACTTCCCATACCCAAACCAGGGACTGAGATGAGTGTGGTGGTTGCTGTTGGTCCCCCTCATTCCGGCAGCTTTAAAAAAGGAAACCAGGGGAGAAAGATTGTATTTTTATCAGGTTTTGTTATTTGGGTTTGGGTTTTTTTTCCCTGGCTTATTGGCATAAGAAGGCAAAACAAACCAGTCTGGAGACTGGCAAGGTGACTTATTAAGACCCAAACAAAGTCACAGAACCCCACCAAAGCTAACAGGTCGCTAGTGCAGCTTCCTGTCTGAACGCGACTGTGCTTGTCTGTGGCAGGGCACCTGGAAAGGATTTTCATTGTTTTCCCTTCTACCTGCTGTCAAGGAAGATGGTATTCTTGTTTCTCTCCATCTCGGGGTGTGAAGCTCTAGGAATGCTTGGGTGAGCTCTCCCCTCACTGCAAAGGCAGCAGTGGTGGTTCTCTTCTCAGCCCAGAGCTGCTGAATGTGCTCTGTTGAGAGGGTCACTTGCTCTTAGGACATCCCATCAGGAGAAAATGCTCCCAAATAGGGCCAGTAGCCCACTGAGAATGGATAGAGCCAGTTCAGAAATGACTCTGTGCTCTGCTAGAGAGTTCAGTTAGGATAATTGCAGCAGATTGTTAGAGAACAGTAGGAGTAGAAAGTACAGATTAAACCACCCCTATTTCTACTGTGTATGTTATTCACAGAAGGGAAATAACAGTGTCACAGGGACTCCAGTAGAAAATATTTTTCAGACTGGCTGTGGGCAGCAGAATATTTGGACAGAACTGCTCAGAGGTCCAGACTGGTTTGAGCGCAACAAAGGGTTGTTTGGAGCTGCTGAGGTGGGGAGGGGCTTCATCCTTTTCTCCCAAGACTGACACTTTCCTGTTGCTGTTTATTCCAGGAGGTGAACAATTCAAACTTGAGTGGTTTGAAGCACTCAGGATCTGGTTTCTTGTTTGTTTGCTGAACATACCCTCCCCATCTGCTAGAACAGTGTGAGATGTCTCCAGCTGTTGTCAAGGTGCTCTCAGGGTTGTCTGTAGCCTCAGATGCTGAGCTGTGTCTGCTCCTCGGGTCCCACATGAGTGCACAGTGCAGAGGAAGACAATGATAAATATTACTGCAGGATGTGCCCCTTCAGGCGACCCCAAAGGGCACAAGGAGTTCCAGAAGCTCCCAGGGCATTACGGTGAGGGGATTCTGTACTCCTGAGGGCTGGGTAAATGATTTCTGCTTTAGCTCAGCTCAGGAGTCTTTTGCTCAGCCAAAAGAAGATGTTGTGTCCCATACAAACAGAGCTTGACCAGTCTCTTATTTCAAGGCAAATCAGGAGTCAGCTGTGAAGAGGGAATATCTGGTGGTCTGGAATCCAGTACGGCATGGAGAGCTGAGGCCTGGCTAGCCAGGAAGAAGCAGCACAGGGAAAACTAGCCCCAGCTTTCCAGGGCCAAATTCAATGGAACGACAATGGGACAGCAGAAGGGACACAAACTCTTCCCCATTCACTCCTTGGTCCATGTGGTCCTGAGATTTTTAGCTACTTTCAGTTGGCCTATGAGCACAAAAATTATATCATGGTAAAGGAATTGCTAGACCAGAACTGCCGCCTCATGTGAACTTATTTAAGCGTATCTTATGATATATTTTTATGCGCTGGTAATTATCATCCATACCCAGATTGCCCTACTTATCCTTTCCTCTTGCGTCGTTACTTGTTCATGCAGGAGCGTTTTCCCCGGGGGGTGTCATCAAATACATTATAAAAGTAGAAAACACTGAATTGTGTTATAGAGAACATTTTGCCTTTTTTTTTATAACTCGCTTGTATGCAATTAGTGTAAAGTACTTTATAATCAGAGGTTTCCTGGTGGAAGAGATCAAGTGGATTTGAACAGTCCCACTGTCCCAGGCAGAAGTTGCACCAGGGCAGATGGCACCAAACAGCCTCATTCTGCACAAAGCTAGCATGATGCAAGTGCCTGGCTCTGAACAGTGCCCCCTGAGCTGGATAGAGATGCAGGTGTCAGAAGAGATGCTCCCATTGAGACTGGAACCAGAAAGCAGCAGAAGACACCACGGGGGAGGAGATGGTGTGCTCTGGGGACTGCAGGGCCTTTAGGATTGAGGAGAGGCTGTTACCTGTCCGGCAGCCCCACAAAGGCTCTTGGGAGGCAGACGTGGTTTGTGCAGAGATGCTGTTATTCTGTAGGTTTCTGCTCTGTTAGGATGCATTTCTGGAAACACATTCCCCAGCCACCAGCTTGGCTGGAGAGGGTAATGGAGTGTGTAGGGACTCTGAGAGATCAGTCCTGAGGCAAACAACACAGCTGGGAGCTGTCCCAAGGAGTGGCAGAGTGGACAATCTCATTTTGTTGCAGTTCTGGGCTGACAGGGTTGCACTCACTATGTTAATATCTCTGTCATCCCAGCTGTGAGTCCAATCCAACATCTCATGGCATTCTCTCTTGCCTTGGCCTCAGCATCCCTCTCCCCATGTCTGCAGGTCTGTCTCATGGGAGAGAGACTTTTCACAAGGGCTGGAGTGACAGGACACGGGGGAATGGCTTGGCACTGTCATGGGGCAGGTTTGGATTAGATATTGGGAAGAAATTCTTCCCTGTGAGGGTGGTGAGTCCCTGGCACAGGTGCTCAGAGAAGCTATGGCTGCCCCTGGATCCCTGGAAGTGTCCAAGGACAGGTTGGACAGGGCTTGGAGCAGCCTGGGAGAGTGGAAGGTGTCCCTGCCCATGGCAAAGGGTGAAACAAGATGAGTTTTAAGGTCCCTTCCAATCCAAACCATTCTGGGGTTCTGTGATCTCCCAGATGACTGCACAGGGCTGTGATGGTTACACCAGCAGCTGAGAGACTAAAAAATTCTTCTGTGGGGTTGGGCACAAGTCCCTTTTTTGGTGGCTCTATGTGTTGTGTGGGTGGTGGGTGTGGGAAAAAAGTCACCTAGAAATTTGTCCTAGAAGAAACTATTAATGAGCACTGGAGCCTGGCTTGCTTCAGGAAGGTCATCTGGGGTGAGCATTACAATTGGTCCTCAAAAAAGTTTCCCCATCAGGTAGAGAGTTGTTATGGGCTTTACTGGACAGCAGGGTCACCGTGAACAGCTGCAGCACCTTCTCTCTCTCTGCTCCCTCTCAGTCCTCTCCAGAATGCTCTTTATAAGCTCCTTCTGCATTAATGAATTCCATGGATTGGGTGCAGGTTGTGGGCTGAATTGGGTCAGGAATTGGGGTCAGGAATCCAGACACGGGAATGGATGAGGGTGTGTCACCTCTGGGGAAAGCTCATCAGTGACGGCAGACCCCTCTGGTTTGGCACACGCAGCCTTTGCCTTCAGACTGTCGAGTAAATGCCATGCCACTGATGAGTCGGAAAACCTCCCCTGATTGTTTTTCTTAGTCCAGCTCAGATGTTAACTGTGAGCCTATGCCAACCCCTGGAAATGGGAGGGGGATGTTCTCACTGGCTCTCCTGTAATGGTTTTCTGCTCACAAAGGGTGTGCGATCCATGCTGGGAGTTCTCACCTGTGGGAGGTGCAGAGGGAAGAGAGCAGCACTCCTTGGCTTCCCACACCAGCCTAGAAGGACAGAGATGGCAGGAAGGCACTCGCCCACGTTTCTGGCTGGGTGGGATCGCTCAAGCTGTCCTAACCCATATGGGCTGGTGACATGCTAGATCCCCACCCTACGACACAGGAGCTCTGTGGGGAGACTGTGAAGGGCTGCAGTGGGTGGTGGGACCACAAGCTGCTCCTCTGAATAGGACAGGCTTGTTAGACACCCCTGTGGGTGACCTCTGAGGGCTCTTAGTAGGGGAAGGCACAAGTGGAAAAGACAAGAGAGGTGCCAGAAGAGATTCTGGAGTAAATTGGCTGGCACGGAGGGAACCATGGTGTGTAGAAAGAGATGTGACTGCACTTTTCTCAGGTTTCTGGACAGTAAATGAAGCGAACTGAAGGGGGCAAGCTTAGAGCTTGACTGCACAGTGTAAGGAGAAATCAAAGTCCTGGGTGGAGAATGGGCCTGGAAAAGAGCCTTTTAGGCTCTTAGTCACCTTTCCATGGTGACTTGTGTAGTGGATGAGAGCCAAGATTTTGAGGAGATGTTTAACTTGTTTCCCATTTGATAATTCAAAATATTTTTTTCTAAATTTAAATTTTAGATTGTTCACATTGAAGTATCCAGGCCTTGGATAATCTCTTTCCTTAGTTTTGGCAAACACCAAGACCTCTGGTTTTTTTCATCACATCTCCCTTTCATACCACCACCTGGAAAATTTGCTTCCCAAATCACAGGAACCTCAAGGTTACAGTGCCATCAGATGTAAGGGGCTAATCCTGCCATGCTCACTGCAGGAACTGGATCATGTCCCTGCAGCTGCTGACTGAAGGAAAAGGCTTTGCTGGTGCCTCCAGTTAGCACTGACAAGGCTTTCCAAGGCACCTGTTAAAGAGGGTCTCTAAGGCCTTAAGAATTCCTTTAGTTCATAAGTCTCTCACAAAAGAACCCATTTAAAAAAGGGAAATACTACAAACAAGTAATTAGTGCTGAGGAGAGAGCTGTAAAACAAGGAAAGATCTAAGCTAAAGGGCATGTTCTCTCCTTAACATAACAGAATTTTGTGCCATCAACCTCAAATAGTCTAGTAAAAGACTCCCAAACTTCTGCAAGAGCATCTTAATGGATAAGTACAGCTGCTCATCCTCTACACACAAATGCACTGAGATATTTTTATTGGATGATTGGGAAAATCCAGTCCCAAGCCATTTGAGGGCTCGGAGGAGATCTTGCTCCCATGGTCTGTGTGTGGGTAACTGGGATAGAAGTAGCGGGACAAAATTCAGTGGGAATTCTGCAGAGGAAAGAGAGGTCTCAGTGTGTGAATGACCAACAGATGTATCACAGAGCTAATGGTTGTGTCTAATGTCTCTGCACACCTGGACCGTGTTCAGCAGCATATTTGGAGAGCAGAAAATGTATCCTGGCAACTTGCTTTATTTAGCTGCAGTGTGCAAACGTGAGGCTGTTACTGCCTTTCACTCCTCGTATGTCAGCATGACTTCGAAGTGACAGATCTCTCCAAGATATGAAAGTGTCAGCATGCCACGAGCAGCAGCCCAGAGCTCAGATGAAGCTGTGGGTGGTGATTTTTCTCAGCATGGATTTATCTGACTGCAGAGAAACATTTCTTACCGTGTTCAACACATGCTTTTGAAACAAGAGGCTGAGCATGATGTTATGGGAAATCCCCTCACAGACCTCTCCTTTGCAGGTAATATCCTCTTCTCCTTTGTTTTTAAATCTCCTCTGCCAGAGGTTTTTTCTGTCTTCCAGCATCTCCTAACAGTGCTGCTTGCAGTTATGAGCAATCAGCTTTGCTACTCCCAGGTTACAAATTCTGTGCTTGGGGGTCCTTGCTCATGGAGACAAAGAGCTTTGGCCAGAGGGGGCAAAGAGCCAGACCTCCCCGAGGTGCAGCTTTTGGGAGGCTTCTCTCGCCAGGGCAGGAGCTGATGCTCACCCATCCCTTGGGCTCTGCTGCCGTGCGTGGGAACCCCAGGCACGCTCCAAGCGAGGCAGGCTGGACGGGACATGTGCTCCCAGGCACAAGCTCCTGCTTGCTTCCAGGCACGGGAATGTTGTTCTGCGTGGAAATGGCCCTTCTTTGGGCCCTCCTAGCCCTCCCCTGGCGCTATCACGGTGGCTGCCAGCTCCCCCCGGCTGGGCTGCTCCGAGGAGCCGCTGGAGGAGGCAGCCCGGGCAGGCTGGCACCGCTGTGCCAAGCGCTTTTGTCTCCGTGGCTTGGGGAGGTGCTGTGATTTGTGCTCTCGGTCACTGACAGGTCTCAGCTGACGACTCCCTCCTCCTTTTGTAAAAATTACTTGCAGAGCAGCTAGTTGAGACACGACAAAGTTTTGAAAGAGGGAATTTCGTTTCCCATACGGTTTCATGGGAAAGGTCAGTGCTCCACCCCCAGTGCCACTCTGGGTGAACTAAACACACACAGCTGTGCTCTCTGCACGGGGAGGGAGCCTGGCACAGGGCAGGGGATGCAGGGCTGGGGACTCAGAGCAGGGGACACAGGACAGGGGGCACAGGGCAGGGATCAGCTTGGGCTGGCACCAGGGGCTGGTGTTGCCGCGCCACAGGGTGGGCCTTGTATGGCAGCCCTGGGCAGGACTGTGGCAGCACATCAGCCCGTTGTGGCATTGTGCACCTCTGGAAAGGCTCTGGACTAAATGGCACTAAATCCATGTGGTGTCCTGGATGTGTGCAATGAAGACTTTACCTGTACGGTATCTGAGTATCAAAAAAGAGCCCTGAAGCTTCTCTCACCTGACTCAGCATCTCAGTAAAATCACAGCTGTTTTGAATGGTTGTAACCAAAGAGGGGAAATGATCTTGATGGTGTTTGACTCCTGTACCTGGCTTGTTTCCTGATTCTGTACCTGAGCAGAAGTCAGTGTAAATCACAAAGTGCCTTCAGCTTACACTTGTCAATGGTTCCACTTGTGGGCTACTTGTTGGGGTAGCTGGTCCTGCTCTGCCCCACCATGACTTATGGGGAGCAGATCCTTGCCTTTCATAGCTGAACTGGCTCCCAGAGATCCATTGGACATCTATAGTTGTTACTCACAATGGCTCCATTTGGCATGGAGTGAGTGACGGCTGCAGCCCTGGGGTCAGTGGCCAGTGGGAGGATTCCCCTTCTCCAGCAGAGGTGGTCCCAGCAGGTGTCCATGGCATGTCCCTGGATGAACAACGGCATCCACCCAAGGATGAGAGGCTTTGAGCCGAGATACGTTCTGGGCAGAAGGCCATTGCTCAAAACCCACTTGAGCAGGGAGGTTGGACCTGCTGGCCCACTGTGGTCCCTTCCAACCTTCCCCATTCTGTGATTCTGTGATGGCAGAATCTGTGATTCTGTAGCTCTGTCACCCTTGAGTCTGGGAAAGACCTGCTTGCTTTGCTATCCTGCTTGGGGGAGGAGGTGCTTTTTTTTTCCATTGTGATCCTGCAGTGGCCACAGTGCTCTGTGCTGGTTTTGGACTTGCTGCTTTTTCTGGTGGTGGCCAGAAAAAAGAAAGAAAACCACATTAACTCCACAATGTGTCTGTTTGCCAAGCCCCATCCTCTAATGCTCTGCTACAAGCCCATGGTCTCTTTGGTGGGTTTGGGCCCGTGGTACCTTTGTGTTCATTGTACTCAGAAGCCTTCAGATCCTGTTTGGCTGGAACATGAGGGATAAAATCACAGACTCTGCTTACAAATTTGGTTCAAATGGTTCTCGGATGCTCGTGTGCTCACCACTGCCTGCTCCCTGTTGCTTCCAGTTGCTTCAGTTGCCTTAAAAGGCAGCAGAAAGTTCTCTGTGCTTTCCCAATGGCACATTTTTCCAGGTAAGGTATGCCCAGAGGGTCTATTATCTTTCTATGAATGAAAGCAAAGGGACCTGCTCCAATAGGAAGCAGATGTTCTGGGAAGTTCTGGGAAGTCCCATCCATTCAAGGCAGGCTGATCTGGGACCCAGTCCCTGATGTGTGCGTGCATGTGTGTGCCCTTTGCATGGTTCACTCTCTTGTCAAGGAGCAGGAACAGAGATAAGCATCAAGGCTTGGAGTGTTGGTCGTGTTCCACAGCTGAATGTGATGAGAAATCACTTTGTCTCCTGTGCCTTGATGATCCACAATCAAGTGAAAAAGAGCTATGTCTTGTTGGCTGATCCCAACCCAGGTGACCCAAGGTGATTTCTGCCTTTCGGTGTGTGGAGCAGCTCAGCTTCCCTTCTGGGGGAGTTCTTGTAAGGAGGTGAAATGTGAGCGAAATGTAGCTCAGCTCCTTCAGCAAGACTGGAGCAAAGGGATCACAGCGCTTGGGGGGTCGGTGAGTGCAAAGGGGATATGGGTGAATCAGAGAGCTCTGCCCCGGATGTCAGGATTAGAAGTGACTTTTATGCAAAGGAGAGGATGACTCAGATATATTTGAATGATTGGTTAAATATTGTTTTTTTCTTCCTTATCGAGTCCTGGTTTTAAAACATGGCAGGACTTTAATGCTGTCACCCCTTTGTGAGCTGTACAAGTATTCAACTCATACTACTGTTTTCTGTCCTTCTCACTGGAAAAAACCTCTCAGTTTACATGTCCTTATGACCCAGGGTTGTTAGAGCTCAAGAGAATGCAGGTCTGAGACTGACATTGGCTTCCTCCAGGAGGAAAAGTCTTTGTTAAGATTTCTGAGCCAGAGAAGTGCAACTGTGGTGTCCCTGGTTTGGAGAGACATCTCCCAGTGTGGAGAGGATGCCCAGAGCTCTGCTGGGCATCCTGGACTGGTGAAACTGCTCTTGTCACTGTTAGGCCTGGACAAATGAGATCAAAACCTCGGTATTTGACTCCATGCGTCCTTCTTTCTTACTGAAACTTGGTTCTGTTGAGTAAAGCAAACACCCTTAGAAAGGGTATCTGCTTTGGACAGTGGAAGAGAGATAGAGCCATAGAATCATGGAGTCATTGAATCACACACTGGTTTGGGTTGGGAGGGACCTTAAAGCTCATCTCATTCCACTCCCCCTGCTATGGACAGGGACACCTTCCACTAGTCCAGGTTGGTTCTGAATGTTTCCAGGGATGGGGCAGACACAGCTTGTCTGGGCAACCTGTGCCAGAGCCTCTGCACCCTCACAGGGAAGAATTTCTTCCCAATATTTAATCCAGATACCCTTGTCCATCCAGCTGGAAGGATCTAGCTGAGCTCTGCAGTGCAGGGCTGTGCTGGGGGGAGCTGGAGGAGCGATGCCCCCTGGACTGGAGCAGGGCTGACCCCTGGTCACCCCTGCCCACACAAACCCCGGAGCAGAGGCAATGGTCCGTGGGGCACGGCCGGCCAAGCGGGAGCACGATGGGAGGTGGCTGGGCAGAGCTGTGGGTACTGTCACTCAGGTGTAACGTTACAAGAATTGTGTGGGCATCCTCATATCCCGCCGGGCATGTTTAGGCAGATGGAAAATTCAACCAAAGACAAATGAAATTCCATAAGAATGTATAAATCGCAGCATGATCCTCATAAAATGAGCTCAGCAACACTCGTCAGAAATGTCCTGAACCCGGCTGGGCATGGCTGGTTATGTTTGGGTTTTGTGTTGGGAGCCTCACAGAAGACATTGTCTTGGAGGAGTCAGTGATCTTGAACGTGCCATGTATGCTCTACTGCGCCTCGTCCTTAGGGCTTGGGAAACCTGTATGTTATTAACATAATCTGTAACTTATCATTCCTCAGGACAGGAAAACTGTATGTGGATCAAGGGGTGAATGCAGTGATCCTGATCGGGAGGCACTATGCATGGAGAGTCAGTGATCCACGACAGAGTGACCCGTGCTGGGCTGTGTGGGGTGCCCAGCATGGCCCCGAGCTGAGCTGTGCCACACAAACCCCGCGGCTGCAGCACAGGCACAGCCAGCTCACGGTAACAGAGGAGCCCATGGGCAGCTCCCACGGGGAATCTGTGATCACACTGCCTCTGTGGCCTGTGCACATCCCTTCTGTTTGGCAATACACGTGGTGAAGAGTTTTTTGTAAGAAAATGTAGCTCGGATGACCAAAAGGAGATTCTCTCCAGGGACAGGATCTGTGCAGCCTTGGAGGAGGGCTCGCCTGGGCTCTGTTGGATGCTGCAGAAATGCAGGGCTCCCAGAATCCGGTTACTGGCTATCAATATTTCTCTTTAATTCTATCTTATTAAAGCAGCTGTTTAATTAAGGGATTTACTGTTGGACTTCTCTTACTGAGCTTAAGACAGAGCCCTGCATTAGCTCTCCATGTCTCACCTCACCTGGTGCAGAACAGATTTTATAAGCCCCAAACAAGTACCCTACTTCTCTATTTTTCAGTGAGATTTGCTATTGAGCCTAGAGGGTCAGCACACACAGAGGGCTTGGGGGTGGTGCAGCTCTGGCTCTGCAAAGTATGTGTTTCAGAGGATTTGGCTGTGCAAGTAGTGGAAAGGAAAATGAGGCAAGTTTGAGTGAATTTGGGCCTGGCTTTGCGCTTTGTATAAAGTGAAGGTCATCTGGCTGGAGAAGACACAGGACCAGGAGTGGTTGGCAGCTCAGGTGAGAGAGGACAGCCAAGTTATGACTTCCTGCTGAAGGGAGAGGGTATGCTCTCCTGGTTGTCTGCTGAACTGAGTGGCAGTTTCAGAACCTGATGGGAGGACAGACGGGACCCTTGCTAGCTGTTGGAAGTCCTCACTGGCACAAGGAAGGCCCTCAGAAGGGAACTTTCTCAGGATCTGTTGACTGCTTGTTCCTGCCTGGGCTGCCCAGCCTGCCCACCCTCCTGTCTGTGCAAAGCCCTTGGGTCTCTTGCTGGGGTATTCAGCAATTCCGGGGCCACTTCAGCTGTGCTCTGCCTTGGTGGGCTGGGCTGGGGTTTCACTCTCAGTTACTGGAACAGCTGAGAGCTTGTAAGGAGCAGAAAGTGTGAGGGTTCTGGGAGAGGTCTGGTCACCAAAGTGTCTGCAGCCACTCCTGGCTCTGTGTCACTCATTCCCTCCCCTCTATGTGCCTGGGGAAATGACACAGCTGTAGAGAAGCAGCTTAAAGCAAGTCCCAACCAACCAACCTGTGTGCCTCAGACACGTGACACTCACACCTGCAGCTCACAACGTGAATAAGAGTGTCTCAAACGCATACCTATGTCCTTTCAGGCTGTAGAGAAATCAGCCTGCAGGACCACTCGAGCTAGCATTGCCAACTCAGCCCATACTTAGCTGGGGAACCATGAACTTCTGCTACAGAAAGGCTCTGGCTGTGCCCCAGTTGCCCTGAGTAATGTGCTTTTGTCATAGAGCTGAGGCTGGAAACGTCCTGGGGCTGCTGGTGTGAGCATCCATCCAGTGCTGCTGTTGCTCGTTAATTAGAGTTTGACTGGCTGGCTGCTCTCAGAGTGACTCTCCTGTTTGTTAGTAATTCCTTCTCTGTGGTGGTCAGCCTTCTTTTCGGTGCTTGTGAGCTGCCCTACAGAGAGAAGCTGCTGGCAGCACCCTCAGTCAAGCTTGATCTGATTTTGAAAACGTTCCATGTTGGATCTGTAGCTGATGAGGATTGAAAATGGATTGTTCTTCCTTCATGTGCTAAACATAGCCTTTCTCAGCCAGACTTTCTAATTCTTCCTTTGACTGCCCTTGGACGCTGTCTGCCTTCACCA
Source organism: Origma solitaria (assembly GCA_013397895.1). Lineage (NCBI taxonomy): Eukaryota > Metazoa > Chordata > Aves > Passeriformes > Acanthizidae > Origma > Origma solitaria. Next base: position 3,014,476 of record VZRL01003878.1, on the reverse strand, counting down.
CTCGGTGCACTGTGTGCTCTCAGTGTGGGATGTGGACACGACTCCCAGCAGCTCCACAGAGCCCTTGCACTGTCTGCAGCACACTCTGCTTCCCTTCCTGCCCTCCAGAGCACAGGATGAGTTCTTCATAGGATCCCACAGTGGTTTGGATTGCGATGGACCTTAGAGCTCACCTCATTCCAGACCCCTGCCCCTTCCACTATCCCAGGTTGCTCCAAGCCCTGTCCAACCTGGCCTTGGACACTTCCAGGGATGAGGCAGCCACAGCTTCTCTGGGCAGCCTGTGCCAGTGCCTCACCACCTTCTCAGGGAAAAATTTCCAATCTAAAATCCTTCTTTTACCTGCCTTATCTGTGTGTGCTGTAAACACAGTGGATCTACACAGCTCCACTTGAAATCAGAGCTCCCCTGGAGCTCTTAGATATTCCCAGAATAAACCTGTACCCTGGTAACAGTACAGTTCTCCCCAGAAATTATTGCTGCTTCTCCAAGCTCTTTCCAGCAGGTGTATCTCCAGTCCCAGTGACTGACTCAAGTAAAGCTCTTTCTTAAGTCCAGGTTTCTGAGTCATCTCGTGCTGCAGTCAGAAGGAAGTCCAGGAGAGGTAACTTGTTCCTGTGATGCTTTGGCATGTGTACAGCTCTGAGACCTACCCAGGTGATGAACTAGTGTGTGAATAGAGACCTAGGGCAGTTGAAAGGGTTTTTGACTGTTGTGCTCTCAGTGGATGCAGCTCTCAAAATCTGACCCCCTTTGCTCTCTCCTTTTCCAGAATATATTACTAACATTACCCCGGCAAATGGTTTACTCATTGTCATAACACAGGGTTTGATAAGAGGGAACTTTGCAATGACTTGCAGGATCCGAGATTCATTAGAAGGTCTCCCTTTTTTGGATAATAAAATGACCTTGATAGAAGAGAAAAAAATCCTTATGAGCATCATAGATTCCTTCATTCCCAGGGTTTTCAGAGAGCTGAAAACCCTGCAGAACAAAGGAAGGGACTGGCAAATTCCCAGTGCCACTCAAAAATCAGCTTTTCAAACGCTCCTTCTGCCCTTTGCCTGGCAGGGCTGAGTAATCTGGGGGCTCCACAGCCCTTAGCTTCACAGAGGGTGGTGAGAGGGTGGCAGAAAGCCTCTCCCTTTTTAGTTGGGACTTAAGTAATAAATTGGAGTGCGTTTCTCACCCTTTGCCCATGTAAGTTCATGCTCAGAGAACAAGTGCACAAGTGCGTAACCTCTAGGAAGATGCTTCGGAAGACTTTGCTCTCCTATAGGGTTGGCCTGCATTGGGGAGCAATTAGATGTGCTCTTTATTGGTCTTTATTTCACAACCTCCCCCGATGACTCGTTCTTCAGTCTTGTTCTTTTTGCATCCTCCAGCTGCTGTTGCAGCAAGGAATTGTGGTGTGACTGGCAAGTAGCACTTTTTCTCATGGTTTTCCCCTGCTTCTGGAGTTGATGAGTTTGTGGAAAGATTGAGCTTAGATCCTCATCCCCAGTGAATCCCCAGAGTGCTGGTTGAAAGGTGAAACCAAGTTGCATGAATTTTCCTGGCAGAAACCTGGGTAGAGTTTGTTCTTAACCTTGGTCAGAGCTGATCTTTGGCTTTGTAGGCTCAAAGCAGGAATTCAGCTTTCCAAAAGCATTTATGAAGTACAAAGTGAGTCCCACTGGGCTTTGCCTTGCACCAGCCTTCCAGAATTACCTATGCCTCCTCACAGGGATTAATGGAGATGATTCAGTGATACTGTCAGTAATGGTTCCAGCAGGACAATCTGGCTTAGCACCATCTGTGAAGAGGCAAAGATGTAAGTTTCTGAATGCTTTTACTAAAAGACAAATAAATCAGCCTCTTGAAGCCAGCATATGCACTTGCTCTCTTGGTTTTGTAATGCTCTGTGCTTCTTTCTGTCCTCTGTTTGCTTTCACCAAGAGCCTAACTCAGCCTTTCAGCTTGGAAAACTGTCTTGTTCTCTTTCTCAGTGACTAAACACAGAATGTTCATTGTCAATATTTTAAAATATTTATCCACATAAATTGAAGTGGCCTGGCTGCTGAAAGCTGGGAATGCTGGTTACAGCTACTGCAGCTCGACACCTTTGCAAATTGGATTGTGTTAAAGTGAAATTGGCTTTGGTCTGATGTTTGGTCTGATGGTGACCAAAACCCCAGATGCTTGACCACTGCAAAGTTGTTTGGGAAGGTCTGGCAGAACTGGGAGGTGAGTGCAGGCCCCGTGGCCCTCTTCTCCCTGAGACACTGCTGTGCATTGCAGCAGTGGGGACAGGAGGCAATGTTTACCTGTGTTTATATCTGCAGAACCTGCATAATTTTACGTAAGAATAAAATAAATATTGTTTGTTTGAACAACACAGAATGTCTGTTATTCTAAGAATTTGGGGGGGGGGTGGGCAGTGAAAAGTGCTGTGGTCAGTTTAAGTGGCTGGAGCTGTGTCTGGTCTATTTGTTGTTGGATTGAATCACCCTGTGCATATCTGGACACGTTTTGGGATTATTTGTTTACCTGAGTGAATTCCTCTAATTTGATTTTACTTTCTGATAGGGGCAGATTTGTAGGTCTTCGTCCTATCAGATCCTGTGGAGTGTTTTAGTGCTGGGCTGCTCATCTCAGCCTTATCTCAGCCTCTGGCCAGATGAAAGCCTTGAGAAAGCAGCTGATCAATTAATCCTTTGAGAGATCCATTTGTCATTGCTTCCCTTTGTTTTGTGTAAGGGGGAATTTCCAATACATTTTCTTCATAAAAGAAGATGAGGGAGATATTAACCGGCAAGGATCAAAACCTTCCCCATAAAGTGAAGCAACGAGGAAAGCCAAATTGGCTGGGAGAAAATATGAAGTAGTTGGGCTGTGCAAGAGTCAAGAGACAAAGAGCAATTTTCACATTACCACTTAATACAGCGTTTTCTCTAGTCCAGGTTTTCTGACTGGGACTCTTTGGGGATCCACGCTGTTCATTGGGAATGAGTTTTGGTTTGTGACCATTACTGATTTTGCAAAGGTTTCTAAGGTAATATACAATAACAAAAGTATTGAAAAATGACTAGGGAGGCTTGGGTTGTCTTTGCTCTGCTTCGAGGGGAATCCAGTTTCTGTAAGTTGGTGGGGCTGGAGCAGATCTCCCCCCAGAGCAGAGGGGTAGGATGGTGCATCTGTTTGGAAACCCCAGCTCCAGCACGGCACGTAGCCAAGGATGTCACTCGGACAAACACCTCCACTCCTCATCGTGGAACTGGCAGAAGCGCTTGGGATGGTGATGAAACATCCCTCACCCATCTGGTGGACGATCTGTGCCAACGCATCATCTGCAGAGGATCTCATCGCACAGAGAGAACAGCTGCTGAGGATGAGCTGTGTGGAAAGGACAGATCGGAAGGTGCCCTGTGCAGCCAGGGCAGCAGCACTCTGGGCCCACCTGCAGCTAAAAAGGTGGGCATGAAGTGAGGGCAGAGAAAGGTGATGGCTCTGGTTTTGCTCGGAGCTCACTGCAGGGGAAGGGAGCCAGCAGTGCTTAGATAGGCAAGAGTGTCTGCGCTCTGTGGGACCACTGGGGAGCTCAGCAGGGCTGGGAGGCCACAGACAAGTGCTTTGCACAGCACATGGATCTGTAGAGCTCCTGCTGTGCGGGTAGCTCTGAGGAGCAATCTGGAGACAGTACTTCGTCATCAACACTGTGTTTGGTCTCCGTGGGTTCCTCCTTTGCTGATCACAGTGTCCCATGGGGTAAACGCATCATTTCAGGCTGCTAAGACTTTCTGCTACCACAAATGGCTCCCCAGCCCAATCTTCTCCTTGATCTGCTACTGCTGCAGCACCATGGGAATGACAGCTCTTTTCAGGGGTAGAGATGAAGCCAGTGCCCAAGGCTGCAGATGGAGTACCTGTGCATCCTAGAATTCCTTGCTTCCCAAGGCGCTGCTGTCGTACCCTGTCACAGCTGCAGAAAATGGAAGAGAAGGGCCAGCTTCATTCGTGGGGGAGTTGGGCAAGAATTAGGCCAACTTCAGTCAAGAGATCAGATCAGAAGGAAGAACTTTAATTGACAGACCTACTGAAAAGAGATGCGAGCCCAGTCTTTCAATTCAGGCATGGCTGGATTGGGAATTCAGATGTATGAAGGAGCAAAAGAGCTCTAAACCCAAGAGATGAGAGCCATTGCAGAGATGCCAGCAAAGATCCAGGCCTTGCCTTGGTGTAAACTTGAGTGAATGCTAATTGGGTTAGGGAGTAAATTTGATTTAGAGGCTGGGATAGTGGGATGGAAAGGGGCCCACTCGTCTCAGGAAAGACACTTTTTATGCAGACACCAGCTTTTTACTTCAATGCCCTCCCACACGTTTAAGGACTGGGTGTCCTGCAGAGCTTGGTGCAGCAGCAGGGTGGGAGGGTGCTGGCCAGGAGGGCACTCGGGCATAGGAAATGCCCATTTTGCCTTAGGGACGGGGCTATTTACAAGCTGCCGGTGCTGGTGGATTGTTTCTTTAGGTCATGGCGTGCCAAGTATTGTTTAGTTTAATAGCCCTGTTAATAGGATTATATTTGCCTGCACTATTACGTGAAGGAAAATGATTCCTGCTTTGAAAGGAAAAGACACTTCAGTAGCGATGTTGCAAGACACACATCTGTCGTCAGATGCTGCTACTGAGCTCAGATGTCTCTGGGCTTGAGCCAAGGCTCCTTCTCATGCTGCAGAGCCTGGGCTGGGGTGGGACACACACGCACAGCACAGAGCAGGCTGCCGGGAGCTCTGCACGCAGAGCTGGTGCAAGCAGCGCTGGAGGTCTGCGCTCCCTGTGGAGATGTCCTGGAGCAGGGCATGCCAGCGGGCACAACGAGGTTGCACCGAGCAGGTACCACAGCTGGGGTGGCACTGCCGCCCAGGTAAAGCTGATCCACTCCGTACTGGTGATGCTGTGGTTCGTGCAGTCTGCCAGAGGTCCTCCAGGGCACAAATTTAGTGGTTGTTCTGGGAAGGTCCACGGAGCACAGCTGGGACCTTGGTGTAGCGCACAGCTCTCTAGCCTGAAGGCTGCCAGTCTTGAGTTCTCTGCCCATGTCTGCCAAGAACATCTCTGCTCATTTAAACGCTTGGCTCCATGTTTCTTCTCCTTTACTCCTGCCACCACCCAAGCAGGGTCAGGCAGCTGCTGGCAAGTGACAACTGTGACAACTTGACATATGGGGTAGAAAGTGCAGGGAGCAGAACAAGAGCTCGGGAGAAGTGGCTTTCATTTGTGGAGCTCTAGAAATGTTTTCCCAGTAGACTCCGGAGCACCTCAGCTGCTCACTTATGATTTCTGGCTTTCTGGGCTATCTGCTACACGAATCAAACAGGGGCAATTCCCCAGCAAGCAGCTAGAGGAACAATGGATCCTGGGATTTAGTCATTGATTTATGTCTAACCTTTGGAGCCAGGGAATGTGCGGAAGTCATTACCACGTCTTCAGCAGAGGTGAGCCACTGACAAATGTGTCTTCTTAGCATGAGGTTGACCTGTTACTGTCTTTGTCCAGGAAGCCAAGAATGCCAGCTAGGAGGTACAGAAAAAAAACCCAACAAACAAATCCCACTGTAGGTTGCACTACCCAGCCTTACTCCATAAAATGGAACTAACAAGCAGCACCTTGAGGGCTGGCAAGCAGCTGGTGTTTCTAGACGGGTGAGGGTCTGCCAGTTCCCAGAGAAGGGTAGGGCATGCAATTAAAGAGTGAAAAAAAATCTGTGTTGTTTTTTTTCAAAGGGATTTTCTTACTGAGAATTGGAGAAGGGCAACAGGCAGAGCTATGCTTTTAAACCCAAGCCCCTTTATCCTCCACAGTTACCCTGAACAGTCTCAGGTGGGACCATCACTGGGGTGGGTGGTCAAACACAGCAGTGGTGGAAGGGGACCAGTGTCCTGGGTGTGGGCACTCAGAACTGACTTCCACTTTTGAAAGGACTGAAACTGGGCTGTGGGCAAATCCAGATCTGTGCAATGCATAAGTCTTCCATCTAGGCTAATGTGTGTGATATTAATCTCTTTCCCACTGTCTTCCACCCAATAACTGAGTTTTTCCTAACCCAAAAGTCCCTGGTGTTCTTTCTGTCCCTCCCAGTTATTCTGCTTGAGTCAGGAATCGTAAGTGCTAGGTGACTTGTGTTCCTTGTGCCTTCTCAGGAGTTCTCCTGGTCTTCCTGGCCCTTCCCCTGCTGAACTTTGTGTGGGAGAATGTAATCTTTGTGATTTTCCTCCTGGTCTTGCCTTGTTTCCCTCTTCCGGGACTGTGAAATGGATTGCTTTGATAAAAAGCTGGGCAAGCACTGCCTGCAAAATGTCATGAGGAGAGAACCCTGCCCCTAACCCTCCGTGTGTTACAGAGACCATGGCTGGGCTCTCCATTTCACCGTGCCAGCCAAGCAGGCTCTGTCCTAGCCCCTCCCTACAGAAAGGAACAAGCGTGTCTGGAGGGTGATGTGAGTCTGAGGTGGGTTCACCTGCCCTTGGTGTGGCCAGCATGGACTTTGTGTCACCTTGGCCGTCTGGGATGACTCTGACCTCACTGTCCCGAGGTCACACATCATTCTTTGACCTCCCTGCTGGTTCTGAGATGCCAGGCTGTGTCCCATGGCTTTGTGTGACACAGGCTGCTGTGACTCAAGGCAAAGAGTGGCTGCAGCACAAGACCTCCCATGAGAAGAATTCAATCGGGAAGCACAAGTCCTGGATGTAGCAGATGTTATGAATGGGCTCTGAGGTCTGTGCTCAGTGGCCTGGCCACTCTGTCCCCGATGCTGGGACAAGGACATGAGAGGCAGGAAGGGCTGGTGACCGGGGGGGATGGATTGGAGGAACACCAAAGGGCTGGGGGGTGCGGGGAGCAGGGAATGGTCCATCTGGCTCCATGTCCCTGCTCTATTCCATTTGACTGAAAGAGCCAAGAGGGACAGAGACTTCTCTGAGCTGTCTCCTGTCCCCCTGTGCCTCTGAGCCGTGGGAACCTCGCTCATGGATTGGGACACTGAGGGAACACATGGGAGTCTGTGTTTCTCTGTGCGATGTGTGATGTCTCAGAGCAGGATGGGGCCTTGGGTTATTTACATTGAAAGCTTAGTCATCTGCACTGAATTTGCCTTTAGGACTGCCAGTGTACCTTTGGGGAGCTCGGAGGACAGGGCTGAGTGGTGGGATCACTCCAAGTTTTATGCCTTAGCTGAGAAGCAAAACATCTTGGCCGTGCTCTAAACAGAGGCAGATGGGACAGGCATTTCCACCACTCATGGACCAAAGTGTTCAGGGTCGAATGATGGCCAGAGAAGGACGTTACTGTTTTGTTATGGCACATGAGGCAGAAAAAACTCCATTGTGTTAGACCAAAGAATTGCAGACAAAGTCCTAAAACAGACTCTGGGAATGGTGGAAAGGGGAAGGGAAAGAATTTTCTTCCCTCAAGTGGGGAAAGGTATGGGATCAAAATCTGTTGTTTTGCCAGAAATTCTGCTGTTCCTGCTTGTGTGCTTTATAGAGGAAGGCACTAAATTCTGTGTACACTTACCTGAGTTAACAGAAGTCTCTGAGACAAAGCAGAGACTGTTTCTTCAAGATTGTGGATATTTAACTCCATAGAAAGTTGCAAACACTGCTCTGTGCCCTCTGAATCCCTAGTGTGCCAGTCTATGCCATCACTAGTCCATTTGCAAGATTTTTTCCACTACTTGAACACTTGAATCATGTATTTGGTGTATCACAGGCTTTCACTTGAGACCCTGGTCCTCTCCATTCTCCATGCTCAAGGAGGTGTATCAACACGAAACTTCTCTTGGGGCTGAATGAGGCCACTGCAGATGGGACAGGTTATTTTTTGGCAGTGCTACCAAGGCTGGCTTGTCAGCAAGGGCTGAACAAGGTTGGCCAGGCTTTGAGGTGCCTCCTACAATTTCAAATTTTGCATTTGCCAGAGTTATAGGTTGTCATTAACGGGGCTGTTTGGTGGTTAGGGAACTGCTGGGACTTGCGACCTTGCCTTGCCCAGCACACGGGCATCTGGAGCAGGAGGGATGCCAAAGTGCTCCATTACATAATGCAAGTTTATATCTATATAAAAATGATAGCTGCAGGGAGCCGGAGCGAGTCTCCTGGTGGGAGTGCAAAAGCAGACACATTATGAGTGCTCAGGTTTCTCTCTCTTCACCAGTGCCCTCACCTGTGCTAGCCAGACTCATGCCCACAGCCACATGTGCGTGATCGTGGCCATCACATCTGGGGTTGCTGTGTGGACAGAATGCAGATCATAACGCATGACCTGCGTCAGAGCCTGACATTTCCTCCTGTAAACTGTTCAGCAGATGTTTATAAATGTATTTGTAATCTTTAGCTGGTAAGATCAGCTAAGAAACATTTTACAAACAGGAAGGAATATCTAGTTCTTCAGTGGATTTATTTGCGCTGAATGATTTGTCCAGGTGTATCTGTGAATGGTCTCCTGGCCTGAGAACGCCAAGACAAGTCTGCCTTCAGATGAGTCCTAAGAAATTCATGGACACGGCATTACAGAAGAAAACTCCTTTCTTTTTGTGGTTTGCTATGAGAAGGATTTTTCTCAGCTTTAATATCTGCAGGGGGTAGTTACAAAAGCAGCTGTTCTGTCATTAAAGGAGGATGGAGGAGTCCTGTCTGACTGAGCAGCATATTCATTCTCCTCCATTAACTCTCTGCTGAGACCTACAGCTGAGCTGACCAAATGGTGTCAAAGTGGGGTGTTTTTGTGAATTCTCCTCTTCTCTTTTTGTGAAGTCTTATCAACTCTTGGCTTCCAATGAAGAAGACAGAATACTAAAAGAAGAGACTGCTTTATGAAATGTCTAGACTTAATGAAAGCAGAGAGCACCAGGCCTCTCGTGGGAGAGCCCCCTTCAGAAATATCTAGAGAAAGATGGTTAGAATTAAATTTTATGGGGACATTTAAATTCTCTTGTGGAATACTACGCATGAGATAAACCCACGTGAAGTTTAATAACACATTTGGTCTATTACCATGATCAACAGTTGTAACAGTTCTTATTGTACTGTGTCTGTGGCCCAAGTCAGACCAGCCAAAAGCTGTACTGGAAATTTAAAATGGAAATTAAGCCTGACATAAATTTCCTCTGCATATCACCATTAGTCAGGCTGCTCATGGCATCCAGCTTTGCGGTAAACGCTAATTTATTCTTGTAGAAAGATCCCTTTGGTCTTTCTGAGCCTTTTCCCTGGGTTGTTGCTGGTAAGGGCTAACGGTCATCTCGGGACTATGGCACTGAGCTCTGTTCTGCTGCAGAGCCCTGGGTGAGAGGGAGCAATCCAGGTGACACAGGTGCTATGGTGGCACAGGGGAAGAGGCCCAAGATGTGTTATGTGCCAACTGACCACCAAGGCTCATTACAGCTGCTCTGGGGCTTCACCATCCCTCTTTTGTTGTGCTCTGCTAACCTCTCAGGAAGGTGTGACGCACAGGGCGCAGCCACAGCAGCTGTAGGGCTGCTCCCAGGGACCCCTGAGGAAGGGAGATTGTGATGGAGACAGCTGGAACATGATGGGTGGGGGACATGAGATGAAGCAGCTGCAGGGTTTTGCGTGTAATTTCATCCCAGTGTGTCTAGTGTCACTTGGCTTCTCCTGGATTTGGCTTGCCACGGAGCTGTGGTGGCATCTCAGGTGCCTAGAGATAACCTTGGGAATTGCTGAGCCAGCTGTTGCACTGCGAGTCCTTCTGGGGGACAAGGTGCACAGTGCGGATGTGCTCCTGGGAGAGCCAGTGCCCTGAGCTGGGCGTGCCCTCCGGCTCGGTGTGTGCCACGGTGTGGGTGTCCAAGGACCAGGCTGACTGCTTGGAGCTGGGAAGGAAAACATGTGGGAGAAGCACCAGCAAGTTGAAGGGAAACTGAGAATCCGATGCTGGGAAATGGCAGAAAGGATAGTCAGGGACGGGGATGGATCAGGGAAGGAAGGTGAGCCAATGGGCAAAAACTGAAGACCAACCCAACCATCACCACGAAGCCTAAACAGCCCTTGGCCCATCCTAAATTCTCCTTGAGCTCTGAGGGAGGGGCCCTGTTCGCTCTGAGGGCCTGCATTTGCTGCAGTGAGGCAGAGGCAGGTCCTTCAGGCAGCATTTGCTGTTGGGAAGGCGCTGCTGCTGTCCCTGCCCAGGGGCTGCCAGGTGCTGCTGTGAGCGCAGCCTCCCACCGCCCTGCACCCCTGGGCCTTGGGGATCTCACTCAGGGCTTCCTCGGAGGGATGAGGCGTTTTAGGGATATGCTGGCACTAAGCGCCGCTGCTCAGCAGTGCTGTTTCTAGCCTCCTGCAGAAAACAGCTGCTGGGTCTGGGGCTGCTCCCCGAGCCTGTGGTGGTGCTGACACAAGGCAAGGCTCTGAATTTTTCAGCAGTCATATGGTGGCTGCCCTGGTGTCCCTCTGATTGCTCTTGTCTGCAAGGAGGGGAATTCCCTGAAATACCACTTCTCAGGGCAGGGAGACCTCCCAACATGTGCCTTGGGCCAAGCTCCCTCCAGCCGCGTTGCTGACTCTCACCAGACTGGCCTGGCCTTCCAGAGCCATCTCCCACATCCAGCACAGCCTCAGAAGAGCCACCATCCCAGGGACCTCCATGCTGGGTCCAGAACCTCCCCAGCCTGCCCCAGAGGCTGTGTCCCCACGCAGCAGTGGCTTGTGTCAAGGGTGGCCAGCCAAGTTTGTGGCCCCTTAGCCTTTCTGTAGCTCAGAAGGTCCAGACTGAGGAGGTCTGGGCCTGACCTTGGTCACCCAATGTAAGGAATATATTAAGCTCTTAGAGAGTGTCCAAGGGGGGGCAGTGAGGATGGTGAAGGGTCTGGAGGAGAAGCTGTCTGAGAGGCAGCTGAGGAGGGCGCTTGGTCTGTTCAGCCTGGAGAGGAGACTGAGGGGAGACCTCACTGATGTCTGCAATTTCCTTGTGAGGGAAAGAGGAGAAACAGACATTGGTCTCTTTTCTCTGGTGACCAGTGACATGTCCCGAGTCTGGAACTCTGTCAGGGGAGTTTTATGTTGGATATGAGGAAAAGGTTCTTCCCCCAAAGGGTGGTCAGGCACTGAACGGGCTCCCCGGGGCCGTGGTCACAGCCCCAAGGCTGCCAGATAATGCTCTCAGGCATAGGGTGGGATTGTTGGGGAGTCCTGTGCATGGCCAGGAGCTGGATTTATCGATCCTTGTGGGTCCCTTCCAGCCCAGGATATTCCATGATTCTGTGAATGTCGCTACCCACACCAGGCAGGGGATGGTGGTGGCACCCGTGGCGTAGGCTCCTTCTCTCTGGAGGGGGCTGCTCTGAGTCCAGACCCATGGCATGCCTGTGGCAGGAAGCTGAGTCTGAAGTGCAGGCTTTAGCTGGTGTGTAATTGCTCAGCCAGCTGAGCCTGGCACCCAGCAGAGATCCGGGATGAGCACAGAGCCTGCCTGTCTCCTTGCAGGATGGAGCAGTGCAGAGCTGGCGGCACATCCCCATGGCACAGGGTGAGGTGTGTGACCCCGCAGGCACCCAGCGTGGGACAGCTCCCTGCCCTCTGCTCCGCTCCTGGGGTCCCAACAGCACAGCCCCCCGAGCCTGGGGATGGGCACGCGGCAGGGAGGGGCTCCAGAGCAAAGGCACCTTCCCTGACCTGAGCCAGCCTGGAGACAGAGCTCGATCTGCTCCTGGCCAGAAAGAAGGGAGCAGTTGAGAAAATGAATACAGGATTTGCAAGGACTTCAGGAATTGTTCCCTTGTTAATAGAACTGCAATTTGTGGAAATATGATGGAGGGTGAAGGTCTGCAAATACTTAGAGGAATAATGAGCATTGTAAGCAACAAGCACCACAGGGGAGTATGAGAAATAGATTGTACCAGACAGGCCATTTCTGCATAATTACACAATTAGTGGACTGGGGAAGACAGCGGATAACCCTTCGCAGTGTGCTGTGGTGCGGCGCAGACCGTGCTGGAGACTGGAGCAGCAATTAGCTGGAATAGCTTGCAATATGTGGAAAGGCTTGATGGAGGGAGGAGCACTCGTCTGGCACAGGAGGAAGGGGAGATGCTGCCCGGGAGAATGGTCACTCCCCCCAGTGTGTACTGTGGTGGTGATAACACGGGGGACAGGCGTGGAAAACCCCCACGCTGTGCTCTCGAAAGGAGCAGTGCAAATGAGGGGAGAGCAGGGAATAAATGTCGGGAGGGAGGGTTTTGACAGTGAGCAGAAAAGGATGATTTTTGGTAATAGCCTGCAAGAAACACAGCTCATACCTTTGGGCAACAACAATTATAGGCAGAATTATGTAATGAGAAGGCGCTGTTTGGGAAGCATGTAATTTGGAGAGAGCCCTGGCTGCCTGAGCAGATCACAAGAGTTCAGTGGTGCTGAGCTCTCTGCTCCAGGCACCCGCAGACAGAGGTGGCAGTCGGTGGCATCGCCCTGGGCCAGCTGTGGCCTCAGCTGTGCCACAGTGAACCAGGCAGAGGTGAACTGGCAGCGATCCAAAAAGACAGTGGTGAAGAGTGGGAGGCCTTCCTTCGGCCCCGAGGAGCCGAATACAGGAGCGGCTGTGAGAAGAGGGAGGGAAGCAAAGTCTGGAGACGGCTCCTCTTGTGCTCTGTGCCCTCACACCTGCACAAGAGGCAGCATGTTGGGGAGGACAAAAATAATAACGCAGATTTGCCGCTGCTTCTTCCCTGCTGCAAAGTCAAATTCATTCCCCCAGGCTGTTCTGTCTCTGGATTAGAGGAGTTATGCCAAGAAAGTGCTCTCTGCATTGCCCTGATCCTAAGGCAGCGTGGAGCAAGGCATGTATTTGTCCCTCACTCTTGGTGGGACAGAGCTTGGAATCCATGCAGGCTGATCTCACCTCTCTGAGGAGCTGGTGCTGTCAGTTCAGGCTTTTTGTACTGAATTATTTCTGGGAATCACCAGGGCCTCCCCTCTCCACCTTCGTCCCCACACATCCTGGAGGAATCCCCTCTGCAGCTTGTTCTCTGTGCTGGCATCACCTGCCTTCCCTGGTTCCTACCCGGGGAGAGCATGTCACTGTTCTCACGGCTGCCTGAGCTCCCTCTTTCCCTTCTCCCACGGGCAGAGACAACAGCAGATGCTTTCCCTGCCCATCGCTGTCCCCGGAGCATGAGGAGCAGGGCTGGCAGCTGTGGCCCTGCTCTGCTGCTGTCCCCTGGCCACCCGAAGCATGGAGTGTCATAGCCAGCCAGGGTGACAGTGCCAGCAGAGCGTGCCGGGGGAACACAGCTCACAGAGCTGTATGGGGAGGTGATGTGAGCACCAGCACCTTCCCTCAGCGGGGCCTTGGGTGTCTTGTGGTCTGGGCCTGGGAAAGATAAAGATAATTTTCTTCACAGTGGCTCATAATTGCCATGTTCCAGCTTTTTGATCAAAACAACACCAATAACACGCTAAGATTCTAACTTCTGTTAGAGTAGATTTGAGGCCATGCAACAGGTTGGGAGGGACACAGGCGGGCAGATGACCTGTCCTCAGAGATATTCCCTGAACACTGAGATATTCCACACCATTCAACATTGTGCTTGGCAGTAAATGGGTTAAGCATCTGCTTGGGAACTGGCTGGGAGTCATGTACTCATGGAAGTGGATGAGTGATTGCCTTTGCATCACTTTTTTGTTTTGTTTTCTTCTCTCCCCTTCTACTCATCCTTCACTTATGAAACAGTTATTATTATTTTTATTTTTATCCTGACCCCAAATTTTCTTGCTTTTATTCTTCCTTTTCTCTTCCCTGATCCCACTGGGGGTGGGAAGGAGTGAGCCAGCAGTTGTTGATGCTTAGCTGCCCACCAGGGTTAACCCACAGCATCTCCTCCATGGAAGTAAATGAAGAACATCCAATTACTCTGCTGCTTCAGGCACATTTTCACCAGGCAAATACAACACAGAACAACACGTGCCCTGTGTAATATACTTGTCTGTCTGATTGTGCTCTCCACCCACAACATTGCAGTGAGTGATGCTGTATCTGCTTTTCTTGGGCTTTTAAGGTCCTGGAAGAGGTTTCTGGGAAAGAACCTTCATTTGGGTAGAGATGCAAACTCTAATTGCTTTTTTAAACATTTCTGTGCGGCAGAGCTCAGGTGTTCTAGTTGATATCCTTGCAGAGGTGTCGCTGGTAGGACCTTGCAGCTGCAGTCCCTGGGGCGTGCACAGAACCAGGGCACGCTGGACCCATGGTGATGTGAGCCCTCCCTTTATGGAGCCTCATGAGCTCTCACACCTCTGGGATCTCCTACACGCAGCCTCTTACCCAAGTTCACATCTCTGTAAACTACAAGAGCAGCTTCTGATTATTTTTCCTCAGTGTGGTCTCAGTTCCTTCTGTCTAACATTTATCCTGTCCAAGTTCTCTTCCGAATGGGAGAACTAACACAAAAGATGGGCCTTTTCTGTCCTTGGCCCCGTGGCTGTGGGTTTGGATGTGTTTTGTCTTGCAGGCATCCCGAGGGTGTGGGCAGCAGCCTGTGGTAGGTGTGAGGAGCTGGTGGCTGTGTGGGACAGAGAGGGTGACACTGGCTCAGGGGGCACAAGCCGTGATGGCTGCAGGGAAGCAGAACCTCCTCCCGAGCTCTCCAGGCTGTGCAGGGTCTGGCACAGTGCTCAGCCAAGGATCACTCTTAGATCCACTCAGATTGGAGGCTGAGGTGTCAGAGTGCCCCTCAGACGGGCTCTGCCTCCACATCCACTCCTTCAGCTCCAGACTGACCCTGCGAGCAGACAAAGGGCTGAGCTGGAGAGGCTTCATGCTATCACTTTAATATAAACATTCCTAAAAGCAACTTTCCCGTTTCTTTGTGGGAGGCCATAACCTGCTGGGGCCTTCAGCACTTTAGCAGAGTTGCCTCTACAGAAAAAGAGACCATAAGAATTAAAGGAATTTTCCACAAAACTTCCTAGCCTTTTCTGGTTGGACCTAGTTGAGAGGCTTAGGATGGAGGCGTGAATGGAGGATGCTCTGTTCATTGATTTCTTGTGGAAATTGCCGTTGTTTGCAGGGGCAGCAGGAGGAAATAAAGAAGAATTGTTGAAGGGAATGGCAGATGTCTCTTGCTGGGATGATAAATATCCAGGGTGATTTCAGAAGTGCTGAGGGCTGGCGGGGGGGGCTCAGCAAGGAGCTGAATTCTGCTTTTAAGGTGTCTGGGCCAGCTCATGGGCATGGACACAGTAACCTGACTGCAGCTGTCCCAGACTGATGAGTGCGTTTGTGCCAGCTCACAGCAGGCTGTTCTGAGCAGCCTCAGTTTGTGAGACTGAAAGGGCAAATCTGTGATTTAAAGCCATCACTGAAGCCCATCAGCTGAGCCTGCTCACACACAAGCCCTCAGCGCTGCTGAGAGTGGAGCCTGAGTCCAAGCTCAGCATGGACTGTGTGTCACAGCTGGGATGCACCAGGAGCAGCCACGGTCCCGAGCAATGATGGACCTGCCAGCTGTGGGAGGGCACCCAGACATCCAAGGGCACCCACAGAGACGCCCCACAGTGCCCATCCTCCCCAGCAGTGGAGCTTGGTGTGGCCACACTTCTCACCCCCATGGAGCTGCTGCAAACACGGGCTGGGATTTCTCCGCCCTGGCAGTGACTCCGCTGACATCAGAGTACAAGAGAGGGACTTGCTGAATGTGTCAGTAGCAGGTTGAGGACACCTTCGGGGTGTGCTTCCCTGTCCTTTTGCCTGCTTTCAGCCCTAAATTCAGCTGGACTACAATAAGAATTGGTAAAGCATGCTCACTTTTGTGAGAAAAACTGTGTATTATTGTAAGACGTCACTGCTATGTGATAAATCCTGTCATGATGAGGATTTGATTCCTCAAGGATGAAAAGGAAGAGAAGATGCCATGTGAAATACCCCACTTGGGCTGGCTGTGTCAGGTCTCTACCAAGCATCCACAAGACTTGTCCCTTTTCAGAGCTGCATTTGCATGTGCAGTGGGTGTGAGGCTGGATTTGGGAGCATGCAGATGGGAAACAGAATGGCAAAAATGCCATTTTTGCAATTCAGGAATATCAGACGATGCTTGAATGGAGCTTCATTGTCCTTATTGAACAGATAAGTAGCTGTACTTGCTGAGTAGTTTTTCACTTTTCCTTCATGGCAACAAAAGATGTGGCAGCAAGAGCTGCAAAAAGAAGGATGGTATTTTTAGCTTGAAAATACCTTTCCCAGCTTGTCAGTGTGAGCAGACAAACCTGCATCACAGCTTTTGTTGAGATGGTGGTCCAGCAAATGCCAATATCTTGTCTTCTGGCAGGAGATCCCTGTGAGTGGATAACCCCCAGGGTCTGATTCTTACCCTGGTCCTGGAGGAGCTGTCTGAGCAGCAGTGGCAGGAGGGCTTTGCAGTGGGTTTGCTTCAGGAAACCTGCTGGTGGGACTCTGTGTGTCAGGATCCACAGCTTTGCTGCTTTCACAGTGCCATAGCTTTTTTGCCTAATTTGCAGTGCCTTGTAGGAAGAGGGCCATGGAGAAATGGTGGCCAGCAGATTGCATGGATAAGCCAAAGGGATGCTGACAGGTACAGTCCTACTGTGCCGTCCTTTATTCTGCATCTCCAGAAATAATGTGCAAGTATTTCTGCCTACCGCCAAATTGGGGTCAACTCCACCATTAAGCAGGAGCTGTAAATTCCAGGACAGCCCATGGAATTTGACACAGAGGTTCCCCAGAAGCTGATGGCCACCTCCTGGTGATGCCAGTGAAGGCAGAGTTAAGCCAACCCTTGAAGATTGTGAGAACACCACGATTTAAAATGGGTCATTGTGCTCCCAAGACTGCTGCCGCGAACACAGCCACAGCCGTGTGTGGAGCGTGCGCGCCTGACTTCGCTCCTGAAATTTGGAGTCTGCAGGAGCTGGAAGGGGCTTGCCGTCTGGGTTTCAGCTAATATCAAGGAGCAGTGATGGCTCAGAGCTTTTTCATTAGTCCCCATCAGGCCGGGAGGTGTTGCATTAATTTCTTTCCAGATGCAAAGCTGGCTGTTTTTCCCTGGAGAGCACACGGCTGTTCCGCATGGGAGCAGTGCCTTCTATCCTCCCAGAAAAGAAGCCGGAGTGCAGAGCAGAGCGTCGCTCTTCTCCACAGACCCCATTCTCCACCGAGCTCGTCTGGGATTTTTGTTTGCAGAAGTAATTCTACAGCATCTCCTGGCAATGGATACTATGTAGAGGAAGAGGTAGGGAGGCTCTCTTTTGCCTGATCTCTGTTCTGATTTCCTGGGGATTATAAAGGATCCCAACTTGTTGGGTTTGCATATAGGCAAATCCTAACAAGGGAAAGGATTCTCTGCCTGGTAAACTCGCCCTGCTGCTCAGAATGTTGGATTTCATGCAGGAATTATCGGTACTTAAGGTATGGCTCAGTGTCTTATATAATTACATCCCTCCTTTCCTTCAAGCTTAAAGCTGTGCAGGAATTGTAAAGACTGAAAAATCCATGTTGATGGTGGTTTAGGTTATAACTCTTCATGAGGCCGTTTAAAGCAATAAACATTAAAAGCTATTTTAGAATGAAATATGAAGTGACTTTTGAGAGCACAGCCATTAAAATATGCGCCGACCACCAGATGAGGCACCTGGGACACCACGCTGGAATCCCCTTGCCATTGGCAGGTTTTATTGTGTCAGGGCAGCCACAGGAGGACTGAATCACCTGCTGAACGTAGCTCCTGTGTGTGGGCGTTGGGACTGCTCAGGAGAGAGCGTATTCCGTAGGATCCATGGTAAAGCTGGATCTGGAGGGGCGGATCCCTGCCCTGGGACAGGGGCCAGCCCGTTGGATACGGTGCTGAGATGTACAAGATGTACACCTGCCAAGGCAAAAATTAATCTGCATGTAATATTCCTCACCTGTCACAGGTGAGACTGGGGTGGTGCCAAGGTACAAAAATAGCCACATTGGGTGTTGCTGGGGCTCTTTCTTCTCGTCACACATCCCAGGCTGCTCAGGATGGTGGGGCCAAGCCACACACTGCCACTTCTTCTTCTTAGACTTATATTTTTAATTTTCTGATGCTGAAGCTGAACTGTGCACAGCTTCACCCTCTGAGAACTGTTCAACAGTAGAGAATCCTTGATTATTCATTCATTTGGAAAAAGGGGGGAAGAAAAGGTAGGGCATCATCTTAGCTGCACTTGTTACCTTTGAAAACCTCTGCTAAACACAAGGACTTTGGAAAGATGATTGCAAGAACACACCAAATTTGTGTCTTTAACAGGAAGGGAGGCACTGATTTGCTGGAGTGGAGGAAGGGCTATAGTTTATCTTAAGAAGTGGTGGGGAGTAAGCTTAAAAACGCAGTCTTCATGTGAAGGAACTTGGGGGGAAAGATATTTCAGGATGAAAATATAATTGCAAAGGAAAATAAAGGAGGAGGGAAATGTGTTTTATGAGGCACATTCGGGACACATGTGCTGGCAAGGCAGCTATCCCTAGGAGTAAAACATCCAAGTTCCTCAAAACTCTGCAGATTTAACACCAAAATCTAGACTACTGGGTTTGGGCCTCATTGTGCCTGGCAAATGCTGTCTCATGGATTTGGGTGGCTGTGTTAATCCCTCGTGTTTGCCCTGGGGACAGTGCCCATGATGGGTTTTCATTCATACGAGGTGAGAGATGGGAGCTCAAATCATACAGGTGTAAAACACTCCTGAGGATTCAAAGGAACTGATTTCCCAAGGCTGAGAAAAACTGCGTGAAGTTGGTTGGGTGTTAAAACACTCTCAGGAAAATGAATAGAACTGGAGCTCTTTGAGCAGAGGCCAAGAAAGTTGAGATTTCAGAGCCATGAAAGCAGACAAGGTTTAGCCCACAGATGTCCTGTCTTGGTAGCATTGAAAGCCACAAGTAGAAGCAATAAGAAGATCAACAAATTTAGCAAAGAGAAAAATAGGTAGCAATCCGTGCACATCTGGAATTATGTGTAGACAACAAGCTCAGAGACATCTGGAGGGAAATCGCCTATCAAGTAGAGCTCAAGTACAGAATTATAGGACTTTACAAACATATTAGCTAAGAGAAACATGGTGATGAGCCAAGCAGTGGAATAACCATGTGGGAATCGTCATTCATAATAACCTAGAAGACACTAACTGGTCAGTAGCCACTGTTACCTTGCTTTTGGAAAAGGAACGGTTTGATGGACTACTGCTGTCCTGTGACAAGGACCCATGGGGGGGTCAGGAGAAGGCTTCAGGGAGAAGCCTTCAGGTACCTAAAGGCACTTACAGGAGAGCTGGAGAGGGACTTTTCACAAGGGCATATAGTGAGTGGATAAGGGCAATGGCCTTAAGCTGAAGCAGGGTACATTTAGATGGGATATTATGAAGGAATTGTTCCCTGTGAGGGTGAGGAGGCTCTGGCACAAGTTGCCCAGAGAAGCTGTGGCTGCCCCTGGATCCCTGCAAGTGTTCAAGGCCAGGCTGGACTGAATTTGGAGCATCCTGGGATAATGGAAGTTGTCCCTGCCCATGACAGGGGGTGGAATGAGATGAGCTTTAAGATTCTTTCCAAACGTAACCATTCTATGGTTCTGGGTTTAAACAACGTATATTAGGCTCAAACTCCAAACCCACCAACTTGGGAGCTTTTATGTCATAGTTGAGAGCAGGTTGGCTCAGGTGCTGTCTGGTGCTCACATCTCAGCTTCTCATGAGGCTGTACCCCAGCGCTCAGAGTGGTGATGTCCTCTGCTCTCACTGCAAGAGGAGTGTTCTGAGGTCTCCTTTCACCTCCATACAGGTGAAGGAGTGATTGACCAGCACATACCAGAAAGCCAGTGCTGGCAGCAGGTCACTGTCCATGAGGAGTTTCTGGTGACATTATCACCAGCAACTTGGAGGTGGAAATGCTCCTAAAATCAGCAAGATGAGACAGAGACTGGTGGGGTTTCAAGGGTCAGTGGGAAGAAAGAAGCTGGAGGGGCTAATCGATGTGGCTTGGCACACTGGCACTTGAAAACAAAATGAAGCTTCACCACTGAGACTGGGGCTGTGAAAGAGCAAAATATTTCCTCTTGGTGACTCTGTCTGGCAGAGCAGGGACAGAAGATAGGACCTGCAGTAGAAACACAGAGGGACAAATTTTCCTTGTGAAGCCCAGTGCCTGAATGTAGCACTTGGGAGTTAAAAGGCTGGGAATGGGCGGCAGTAGGGATTTTGTGTCTGTATTCTCCCCTGTCCACAAAAGACAATGGAATAGCGCCTGGTTTTTGTGTTCTTAGCTTAAGTAGGATATTGCAAAATGGGATAGCCACAGATATGATCCTGAGCTGGAGAAAATGCCATACAGCAGGCAATGGAAAAAAAGCTTGATCTGTTTAGCTTATAAAAAAAAAAAAGAAAAAAAGAAAGAGGGATAACTTGATTACAGAGCGTAAGTACTTCCATGGGAGAAAATACCAGTTGCTGAAGGGCTTTTTAATCTAGAGGAGAAAACAAGAGTAAGAAACAATGGCTGGACAGTGAAGCCAGATATTTCACTTCAGAGCAGGCAGACATTGCTAACAATGAGGGTGATTAACCACTGGGAGAGGATCCCAAGGGGGCTGATACCTCGTTCATTTCTTGATGTCCACACACCAGGCGGGAGCGCGTCTCTGGAGGACACGCTTTGCTCACCAGTGTGGAACTGGATTTGATTCATGGATCGAATGTGCTACCCAGTGCCCTGCAACTCCTGGCCCCTTTGGGCCTTTGAAGCCCTTAGCTGCATCTGGGAATGATTTGGCAGCTCTCTGGGGCTTTCCAGCTGGGGATCCTGATGGACTTTTGAGGCAATGTCAGCATGGGCAGCCCTACAGAAGGGACCGGGCTCAGTCACTCATCACATGCTGGACCTGTGGAAAGGGCCTGGTTAACCCCCAGGCAGATGAGACATGGGCTTAGCCAACGACCTAGAGATGGAGGACATCCCAGAGATGGAGGACAGAGACCAGAAGTGCAGGTAAGGGCTCTCCAGCCATTTCTAACTTTTGGAAAACCCTCCTGGGACAGCAAAGAGATGGGTGCGAGGGCAGGTGAAGCCACTCTGATTTATGGTGGGAACAACAATAGGAAGAGAAAGGCCAACTTAACCCACCTACAGGGTCAAAGCAAAATGAAAATGGATGGCAAATCTCTGCCCTTCCCTTCTGACTCCACTGCCTCTCTCTTATCACTGTCTGAACCTCAGCAGCTCCCCAAAACCCTTATTTCTGTGATGCTCCAGAAGCTGTTCAGAGCTTACTTTCAGCCAGAGGCAGGATCAGCAAGTGGAAAACCACCTCTGGACCTCATGTGGCCACGACACTCCTGGGTGAGCTTCTCCTGTCTTGTAGCACTGCTTCCCTCACCCTCCCACGGCAACCCAGGGCATCTCTTCAGCCAACTGGGAGCAGTGAGCAAACGGTTAAAGTTTTGCTTCTCCACCCAGTGGTGGGTGTTGTCTGTGTCAGAAACAATATAAGAACAGTCGGAAGTTGCAGCTGGCAAGTAACATTTGGAGTAGCAGTCGTGGGGCATATAGATCTGGTGTGGACTGTCTTTTCCTGAGACTGTAAACACTTGTGCAGAATGTCCGAGAACAAGAAAAAAGGGAAAGGAAAGAGCAAAAAGAACAAAGAAGGGAAAAAAGGGGAAAGAGAACCTGACCCAGGAAAAGGTACTTCCCATTTTTAACAAATTTTACTTAAAGGAAGAAGAGACAAGCCAGCAGGAAAGTACTTGTGGGTTGCATGAGGGTGCAAATGCCAGGGACCCTTTGCCAGGCGAGTGTGCAAATCTCTGCATCTCATTCATATTTCATGCTGTTATAGGTCTGCTTTTGTTACAGGTCTGCTTTCTTCTTCATCTTCTCTCTTTTTTTCTTTCTTTCTCTTTTTTTTTAAATACCCAAAGCCCCAAGATTCAGGGCAATATGCTCTTTCATGAAAAGCAGTACTCGGCTCCTGTCATGGTGATATGGGAATTGAAGGGGTTTGTGCTGATTCTCTAGGGGTTCTGCTGTGTTGTGGTTTGCTGTTTAGTTGGGCATTTTCTTGCTTCTTCCTGAGGTAAATATCAAAAGCAATAATTCTGGAGGATCACAGGTACTATTCCTTGAGACAGACGACCTTTCAGAGATCAGATTTTAGTTATAGCCTCCGTTTTTGAGGTAACTACAATGACCTGTAGTGAAAGGCACGTGGGCTCTTTGCTGATATGCTGATATTCCTGAAATCAGGCTGTTCTTCAGAGATTTGACTGTTCTTGCTGACCGAGTAAGGCAATATTTATGATATTGCCAGGATTAAATGTTTTAACTGACACAGTTTGACTCCTGAGTACATGGGTAGTGCAAGAACTGTCTTGGAAAGATACAGAAGATTTGGTGGTAATGCAGCCCAGTGTAATTCCTTTCTCTCTCATGGTATCAGGGGGGGATTATCCTGGGCTGTTTCTTATCTGTGGTTTATCTGGCAATGCATTCGGAGAGAGCGGCAACTCTGTCAGGCTTTGTGTTTTATCAGTGTTAAAAGAGGCTACAAGTCGGACCGGGTCGTCCCTGAGCCTGTCTGTTCAGCTCCTCACTTGCCTGGCTGCAGTTCTGCTCTTGGTCCTGCTACCGTGACGTGAGTGACCGCTCTTGACCTGAGCAGGTTTGTCCTGGCTTCGCACGGGCATCACTGGTGGCAGGATTTGCCCCTTCCCTTTTTCATCCCTTTACTTTGAGCGTGGAGAGCCTGCTGAGCCCAGAGCAGGGGCTCCTGCACCGGCTCTGTGCCGAGCTGCTGGGGTGGCAGAGGGTGCTGATGCCACGGCGGGCTGGTGACATCAGAACATGACTGATGCTGCTGTGGGATCTGGGAGGAGGCTTTTGGGAAAGCTTCAAGACAGGGAGCTTGGAACCACCAGGCAGAAGCAGCAGCTGCTTGGAGATGACAGGCTCTGCCCCGGGGGCTCAGGAGGGTGCAGGGGTTGGGAGCTGTCTCATGCCGTCAGCAGCATCACCCTGCCCCTGCCTCCGAAATGCACGGAGGGGACAGGGCAGTGCC
Organism: Origma solitaria; assembly: GCA_013397895.1. Taxonomy (NCBI): domain Eukaryota; kingdom Metazoa; phylum Chordata; class Aves; order Passeriformes; family Acanthizidae; genus Origma; species Origma solitaria. Next base: position 2,991,403 of record VZRL01003878.1, on the reverse strand, counting down.
TGCATCATGGACATCTGCTCTGCTGGGAGCAGGCTGGAGGGGCTGGGGGCACTGGGAGGCACTGGCTGGGGCACAGCAGGGCCATGAGGCACCCTGGCACTGCTGAGGAGCAGCCACCTGCTTTGAGAGAGGGGCCAGCTGTGCCCTGAGGCTCAGTTGTGTAGTGCCATGTCAAAGCCCTGCAGCAGCTCGCTGCCCTGGAGAGAAAAAGGAAAGACCCTTTACCTGTCATTACTCCCACTGACAGCAAGTCCTCCACTGAGATGCATTTTCAGGCTGTTTTGTCACATATAAATTCCACACCTGGCACGTTGGCCAGACTGAAAACCCCCTTTCTCCCCACTAATGGATCCAGAGTAGAATGGGGATACTTGCATTGATCATTGGGGATGATTGCATTGATCAGGTGGTGGTCACCATCCCTGGTGGTGGTCAAGAAATGCCTGGATGTGGCATTCAGTGCCCTGGTCTGGTTGACAAGATGGTGATTGCTCAAAGGTTGGACTTGTTACTCTTAGAGGTCTTTTCCAACCTAAATGATTCTATGAGTCCATGATTCCATCGTCCTGTCTGTACCTCAAGCAAAGGACCGAAAGGTTCCGTATTTGGCTTGCACAGCATCCTTTTGCTGCATTCCTTGTTAACTGGATTGTTTAGATCCAGGTCTCTCGCTTGCATCTACTGATGCACAGGTTGGCCACTGTTTGCCATGTGAGTACAGTAGAGGAAGACACTTTGTGGTGTCCCTGGATCAAACCCCACTTTGGGTTGGGCTGGTTGGGTCCAAGGGAACCTGAGAACACCTTTTCACATCACTGGTCACTTTCCATGTGGTCTGAGGGACACCATAGCGATGGTTCCCTGAAAGGACCTTCACAAGTGAGGAGTTCCTCCCCCAAGCACTTCTGAGTGGATGCCCCAGCCCAGGCACAGAGACCCTCGCTCTGGGCAGCAGATTATCTATGGGCTATTTCTTCAGCTTGAGGCTGAACCTCAGACTGCTCTCCAGCATGCCCATGCTGATGCAAAAACCCAGCCCTGGCACACACCAGGCAACTGGCCAGGCACTGTCAGGGGATTTGTGTTCTCTCTTTTCCCAGGCTGTAGAATTTCCCTGCAAACAGGATGTGCTGACCTCCCTGAAACCAGGAGGCAGAAGAGGAATCTACAAAAATCTCATGCAGGTTCTACAGAGATCTGGACAGGAACACTCATTTGATTGTCTGTGCGGGGGAAAGTAAGGGAATGATGGCAGTGTGCAAAGCCTTCATCCTTCACACTGCATCCCTGAGCAGCCTCTGGGCCAAACTGAGGGCCAAACTTTGATCCCTGTGACATTCTGACTATCTCGATCTACCCTTGTGCTCATAGGTGTCTGCATGGAAAATTATCCTCAGCCATCCCTTCGGGGTGTGCTCTGTAGAGAGCCCCAGGACAGCTCTGGCAGGACCAAGACTGGCCTGGGCTTCCAGAGGTGATGTCCCAGCCCTGCCAGCTGCTCTGGGGGAATTGCCCCAGGTAAAGCTCTTCACTGCCAGTGAATCCGAGCAGCAGAATAACCTCTGGAAGGAAGAGAGAGCTGAAACAGTAGTTTCAGGAAAGAGCATCCATGTGCCACGGGGTGTGCTAGATTTCCCCTGGGGTCTCTAAAACTCAGGGGAAGAGAGGATTTGTCTTCCACTGTGGCTTTCAACACAATTGTTTTGGCTTCTGTGAATGTGTAAAAGAGGATTGCCGATCTCATGTCAAGCGCTAGCTTTGTTCTGAGGACAAGGACTATCTTTAATCCAAACTCACATTTTCATACCCCTAGTGATGCAGCTGTCCTAAAGCGAGTGCCTTGGCTACAGCTTTAGCCAGTGGAAGAGCCTGTGAAGGCCTCCAGAGGGAGATGGTGTCCACCTATGAAAACAAACCATCGGGATCCCTGTTTTAGACGTTTGTGACAGGCATGGAAAAATAGACGGCCTTTGTCCCACCCAGCACACGTGGAAGGCACACCCTGCAGGGACTACGTGAGCTGCGGGATGTAGGAACAGACCCACAAATTAATGTGTAATGCTCCCACAAAGTTCTGGTCTGGGAGAGAACTTCCTTGCTCCAAGAGAAGATGTGCTTTATCAGACAGAGCATGGCATGGGGCAGGCAAAGTCATGACACTGAGACAAGATCGTGAGTGTAAAAGGAGCTGCCCTGGCATATTATGAAAGATTTGGGGTAGACTTTGGGGAATTGGGACAAATCGACCAAGACCAATGCCAAAGTGCAGAGCAGAGCTGAGCAGAACCAGAGCTGTGGCAGGGGACTGGGATGAGAAGAAAAAAGGGCTGGCGGAAGCCTTGATAGTGGGATAGGAAAGGAGCAAGTTGAAAAGGGTCTGTGTTTCATCTGTACTTTCGTGAGGTCACTTGGGGAGAAAAGACCAGAGAAATGTAAAGCATTTGGTTGGTTAAATTCCCCAGCAATTCCAGGCATTCTCTTTTATTTTTATTTGGTGTTGAGGAAAACATTGCGTGTGCTTAAGGTTTTTGTTGTTTGCCAGTGCTAATAAGCTGGCAGCACAGGGATTGTGCTTTCTCTTGAACTGCCCATGGCAATTGCTAATGCTGGAAAACTACTCGGAGAGCAGGTGAAGAGTCTCTGCAGAGAGTATCTCATGTTTCAGTAGGAACTGGATTGACCTCCGTTCCCAGATGAGTCAGGAACTGGTGGAAAGGTTGTGCAGAAGGGAATTGCAATTGCAACTCCCAAAGCCTGAAGGGGAAGGTACCCCTGGGCACAAGCCAGCAGTGGGATTGTAGCAGAAGCAGGTGCACAGTGACCAGGTCCACCAGCCTGGGGTGCTCCAGAGCACTGCCATGTTACCTCCGAGTTTGGGGAGTGATGTGAAGCCCCTTGCAGACGCTGAGTGCAGCCTGTGTGGTGGAAGCTCGAGGTGTCAGAGAGAGCAGCACAGCCCTGACAGCTCCTTCACTGCCAGCCAAGGCACCTCTGTGTGAGCTGTGTCCATGCTGCGGGTGAACAGAACACGTTCCTGATTTATTCTCAGTCTTCTGTTCCTAGGAAAGACTCCAGTTCTAAGGAGCTCATAGAAATATTAGCCGAAAGGTTTGTTTACAAGAAGAATAACCCATGGCGGATATCCTACAGTAGCAGTTCTGTTTTCTATAAACACCCAGGCACACAGGATACCAGATGTACAGGCTCTGTCCACATGCGTGTTTCCATGGGCTGGTGTTCCGTGTGGCTCGGAGCACACATGTGGACAGTCACCACGCATCAGGAACGTGCAGTGGCTTGCTCAGCTTTGGGAATGGAGGGGGTCTGACTCACAAGCTCCAGTGATTCATGCTGGGGGAAAGGAAGAGGTACATCCCAGCTCCTTTCTGGTCTTCCCTGGAGCCCTGCTGAAGGAGGAATTGAGCAGAGCATGCAGCTCTGTTCCTCCACTGTCCATGGCTTGTAGTCTCAGGTGTTAATTTAAACAGAGGATTTATGGGAGAGGGACCCAGCAGGGTTGAGGAATAACCCATCTCTCCATGCAGGCAGACTACAGGGCTGGGAATGTCTGGCAGAGGGGCAGGATGCAGCAGAACAATACATTAGTAAGTAATCCCACTATGGATCCAAAAGCTGGTGAGTCAGAGCCCTGGGCATTCCATTTTCAATCCCTTTTTGGAGGTGTAAGTAACCTGGGAAAGGCAGTCTCTGGAAAGAGGAGGAACATCTGGAGAGGAGCTGAGCACAGCCTGGCTGCCGACCTTGGAGGTCATGTGCTCGGCTCATTCTCCTGCCTCATTAACGTGATGGGCTCCAGCTGCAACCTGGCTGAAGGAAAGCTGTGCTGCCATGAGCAGCCTGGCTCTGCCCTCCTTCCTCTGGGCTGCCACAGTCCTGCTCTGAGTGCTGCCCTGAGCCCTAGGCTTGGCTTAGTGCTGAGCTCTAATGGAACTGCAGCTGAAAACTGGTTGGAGAATGGGGGATGAGACTAGGGCAGGTTCTCCTGTGCCATAAGAGGAGCCTCCTGCTCCTCTGAGCCCTTCTCATTTTCCCTCCGATTCCAATGAGTGCTTTCAGGTGCTTGAGGAGGGATGTTCAGCCTGGGGGTTGTACGACCCTGTGCCTTTCCCAGTGCCTGAGAGCTCTGTTGCAGTGGGGCTGTGCTCTTGGAAAGGCAATGAGTGGAGCTTTGGGTAACAGTGTCTCCTGCTTGGGTGTGCTTGTTTGCTTCTGGGAGTAAAACCCCACAAAAAACACAGTGTCTCTTGAAGAGAACTTGAAGAAATTAAGTTCAAGAGGTGCTTGAGAGATGCAGTTCACGACCAGGACCCTAAATCCAGGCTGTTTCCCTTGGCTGAGAAGTCACAAGACTGTGAATTCCTGGTAAAAGCTGATGTCTGTGCTAGAAAGAGTGTTCAGAGCAGAGGCTGTGAGATAACCTGGAGCTTTCCTTTGGGAAAGCTTCTCCTGTGTCACTGAGGATGAGGCTGGAGGCAGTGGGAGGCTGGGCAGGAGCCTCCCAGCACTCCTGGCTCGCCCAGAGTCCCTCGGTGCTGTGTGAAGCTCCTTGCCCTGGCTCCTGTCACCGTGCGCTGTCCCAGGGGCTGGTCAGGGACATGCTGGCAGGGAAGGAAGGCACTTGGGGAGGGCGAAGGCCTCTCCTGCCAGGCTGGAGCTCGGACATGCATCACCTGCTGTGCTGACCTCCTGTCTGGGGCAGGATAACAAAATCACCTGACTGGGGAAGGGACTCTGCCCATGGGGGAAGCTCTCAGTGGACCCACAAGGGACCGATGGGGGCAAAACTGCCAATTCCCTCCACATCCCATGGGAGTGTCCAGAGCAGGGAGAGACGTACATGGCCTCCAGGCTGAGTCCTGGTCCTGGCTCTGGTGCCGTGCCCAGGCAACAAACGGTGTTTGAACCAAGGTGACCTGGGATGGTCTTCTCTCCAACAAGGGCAGCGCTGTGTTGTCGCATTTTTGAGATGTTTCAAAGTGTAACAACAAATACAAGAGAAAATGGTAAAAATTAAACATTTTAGGTAATTAATAACTCTGGTAATTAGGCTTGGCAGACTCAGTCATCAGTTCTTATAATGGATTTTAGTTCAGGCGTGTCTGGAAGGCAAGAGCTCCTCAATACGAGGGAGAGGTCCTTTGCAGAGGAGATCAATAAGCCTCACAAGGCTGTCTCCATGCAGCAACGGTGTGATCAAACTTCTCAGGTGTCTGGTGGGCCTGGAGCTCTTCTACAGGGTATTTCATCCCTACTATCCCCTTAAATTTTTGACTGCAAATAGAAGTCAGAGCCCAGTTTTTCTTGCTAAATTTTCATCCATGGTGAGGATGAGGAGGGGAAGGGAACCACATTTACTCTCTTGAGTCTGATGTTTGGTGGCTGGCAGCTCAGAAAAAGAAAGACAGCCACAAATGTAAGAGATGGACAGAGAAAGTGCTCTCTAGAGAAGCAGTGAAAATTTAATTTACCTTAAGACTACACTAAAGTCAGGTGCTTTAGTGTTTAGTTGTATTTTTTTTTTAAACCCCCAAAAAATTTGAAACAGATTTCCTACATCATTGACCGATGTTTGGAAACTCTTCAGAGAAACTTCTTTTTGGTGTCAGAATTTGCACATTTGCTTAATTTGAGAGTAAAATCAGGTTGAAATCCATCCACCATGTTCTCAGCAGATGTTTCTCTGACCTATCTCCTCTGGCTTTGTCGGTGGATGTATATGTACCAGCTGAGCATCCAACCCTCTGGCTTTCAACAGTTTTTGATTTGAAGGCTGGGACTTTATTCCCCTCCAAAACTGTGTGTGTACATGTGTACATATGTTTGTGCTCATATGAGTTTTCTATTCCACTTTGAAGTCCATAGTGCTGTGCAAGAATTCCCTGGTTCCTGATGTGCTCCAGCCCTCTGGGGGTGTGGAGATGCAATTTTTGGCTAGCACACTACTCTGGCAGAGCCTGTACTGACCCTGATGCTCCTTCTGTGTCTCTTGTACACCTCTTCCTCCAGTCAAACCACTGACAAAACTTCCATGCTCAGCATTTACATCTCTGGTTCAAAACACACCAAAGAGCTCTTTGTGTTCCAGCTGCTTCCCACCCCTTGGCTTGACCCAAGTGCTCCTGGAGAGCTCTCCTTGTTCTGGGGGCAAACTGCTCTTACTCCAGGAGTAGAGCAGGCGTTGAGTTTGTGGAGTCTGCTCAGAGCACCTGGCGTTGGCCACGTTCCTGATGTGAGAAGGCAGATCAGCAAAGGAGCTCAGGTCCCAGCAGGGAGCGGGGGATTGATGCTCTCGGGAGACACCAGGTCAGGGAAGTGAGGCAAAGGTGCTCCCCTGACCCTGGCAGTGTCCCCCCTGCCTGCACTGCTGGGCTGTTCAGGTGCCTGTCTCCTGTGCCCATTTCCCAGCCCAGCAGAGTGGGGCAGGGCTGGCAGAGAGGAATGTGAAGGTTAGGCCGCGGGGAGGGAGGAAGGGAGGCTCTTTGAGCTGCTAGCACAGTCCTTGTGCACACAAGGTACCAGCTTCAGCTGTGCCCATGCTAACCTGCTGATCTCTGCAGGAGACAAACCCCAGCTGCCTGACCTGCATTGCAGAGCTTGGAAGCAAGAGGAATACTGGTGGGGGAAGAGGCAAAACCACCAGCAGACAGTGTTTTTTTGGGTAGGCAGCTGGCAGTGCAAGGCAGAGCTTCCTCAGCCTGCCCTGCTCCGTGCCTGCCCCGTGATGCCACCATGGATGGACACAGCAGCATCAGCTCCACGCCAGATCCCAGTGCTGGGCTCTGTGGCTTCTGCCACGGGCAGAACAAGCTGCAGGTCTTGTGCCTGAAAATGGCCGAGTGTTAAAGCCATTCGGATCCCAAAAACCTTGCGAACAGGTCCCTTGCTCACAGGATCCATGGGTGGAGGGGCTGGAGCAGGGCAGGATGTCTTTTAGAGCCCAGGAGTCTCCCTGGTCATGGCTACCCCAGGCAGAGATCGTTTCCCTTGCAGAGACCGTGCATGTTTCATCTGCTCATTCAGGCTTTTGCCTGAAGGGCAAGGACAAAGAATGCAATGAACTTCTCCTTGGCATGGAAGTGTATTTTGCTTCACATTTGTCAATAAATGAGATTAGGTTTCTGTATTTGTGCTGAGAGGCTGCGTGAGAGGCACGTTTAATGAATGCTAAAATAAACTCTCTGGATAGCTGTGGGGTAACAAACACAGCTAAAACTCGCATCTCGGGAGAGATCCTGACATTGCAGAGATGCCAGTTATATGATCAAGCAAAAACGAGTCAGCCCAAAGCTAAAATTACCCCCGGTCTTTCATGAAACGATGACTCGGTACCAAAAGCAGTGTGTGTATGATAATGACCATGCTGCTTCTCTGCTTGAAAGAACATTTCCAACTCAGTCCTGAGTTACCTCTCCCAATCCTTCCAAGTATGGATACTCTTTGTCCAGAATATGAATCTTTTATCCTGAAAAGGTCATCTCAGAAAGATGGGAGGCAGTGTGAATTGCCTGTTCCTGGGTATCTTTCCCACTGCCCACCCTGATCAGTCCTGACATCTCCCTTTCTGTCCAGCAAGGCCAGTGAGCCATTTAGGGATAAAGAAACTTCTCCTCTGTCTGAAGAAGACACATGTGGATCAAGGGAGAGTCCTGGGTCTCAGGGTTTAAGATCCATGAAGGAACGTGGATGGATTTCAGGAGGGTCACCTTGAATCACAGAATGTTAGGATCGCAGACAGGTTTGGGTTGGGAGGGACCTTAAAATTCATCTCATTCTACCCCCTGCCATAGGCAGGGACACTTTCCACTAGCCCAGGTTGCTCCAAGCCCCATCCAGCCTGGTCTTGGACACTGCCAGGGATCCAGGGGCAGCCACAGCTTCTCCGGGCAGCCTGTGCCAGGGCCTGCCCACCCTCACAGGGATGATTTTCTTCCTAACATCCAATCCAAACCTACTTTCTTTCCGTTTAAATCCATTTCCCCTTGCCTATCAAATATCTTGGCAAATTTGTTGGTAGTTGGGGGAGAAAATGGTAAAACTCTGGGAGAATGGTTAAACGAGCGCTGGAGATCGCTGTGGGAGGCCGGAGGTGAAGGGCAGTGCCCACCATGCCATACTGGGGTGACACTCAGCAGCTCTGCAGCGCCAGTTCCTGACCCTGGGGCTCGGGGTCTGACTCAGCTGTCCTGAGTCACGGCTGTGCACTTCCAGGCGCGAGGGTGAAGAGGTTTGTTGATAACCAAAGAAAAGCTGTCGAGTGAAAAATGTTGTTGTGGGCAGACAATCCTGGCTCTGTTGTGAGAGAGAGGGGAAGGGGCTCTGCCACAGGAGCACGTCCTGAGGGGGTTTTGCTGTTGGACACCAGCCCTGGCAAAGCTGCAGCAAAGGCACAGCACAGCTTTGGGCTGTGTGGCCCCAGCACAGAGCCCTTCAGCCCCAGATCCAGGGCAAGCTTCTGCCTCTTCGGTGCTCCTCTCTCAGCTCATTTGTTCAGGAGGCTCCAGTGGTGCTGCTCTGCCCTGCTGGGATGGTGGAGGTGCTGCAGGCCCTGCCCATGCCAGCTGACCTTGGCTTCTACACACCTCCCAAGCTTTAATTTTTTTCAATAATGCTTCCAGCTCTCCTCCTGGCATGCTCATAGGTGTAAGGCTGCCCACCTGAATCTGCAGACAAGCAGTTGCAATGCTGCTTTTGTTGCTTGGGACTTTCCTAAGCTGCAATTCAGGGAATTACTCCTTTTTGTGGTCAAGCTTATCCATCCTACCTGCTACTGCTGGGCAGAAGAGAAAGCAGGAGTGGCAAAAGATGTTATGCGGTGAAAATACATTGAAAACAGCTTTCAAAACCACCTCTGTCCATGTAGCATGTATTTGGTTTGTTGTTTGGATTATTAGGACTTCTTGAGAGGCTTCCTTGTCTATCCTATATTTAGAAAATGTGGGCAGGCCGTGCAATTTTAAGAAGCAGCCTTGTGTTGGCAGGGCCATTGCTCATTTCATGTGTTGTAACATTTTGTGTTGGTAATGTTCTGAGTTGGTGTTTGAGGGAGATTCTGTGAGTCACAGCTCTGGTGTTCTCGTGGGGTTAGGTAGGTGTCTTGTTCATTTTGGGGGCTTAGAAGGGAAGAAAGAAGCAGTTGTAAAGTGAAGCACTGCCAGCAGTTTTGGTTTTATTGCCAGGACTGTGATAATCTGGTATTTCCCGTAAAGCCCCAGGTGTTGTACTTGCTTTATATGTTGGGACTCTTCAATTTCTCTCACCCTTTGTCATCGCAGGACAGAGCCAGGCAATGTGTCCTATCTGGGCCCTGAGCATTCTCAATAGCAAAGATAATAGCAAGCCTCAAACACATCTCTAGGTGAAAATCTCCTTCTGTTTAATTCAATATCACCATTTGCGAGAAGGAGAAGCAGCCTGGTTCACGATTTTCAAGCAAGCAGAGCTGCGTGTGTAGTGTCTGTCTGTCCCCTCCTCTTGTTCTTTCCCCTTCTTGTCTTCATGGTCATTTTTGCAGGTCAGAAGAGACACTGAGTGTCTTTTCTGGTGATGGAGAGCCCATATCTCCGGGGCTGTCCCGTCTCTCCCGCCCCTTGCTGCAGAGCTGGGGCCCTGCCTCCGAATGGTTTGGGTGCTTCCCCCAGCAGCAGCGCTTTTCTGCGCTGGAGCCTCGGGGCTTGTCTGCACAGGGAGGCTCTTGCAAAACATGCTTGGCCTAGGGTGTGAATTTAAAGGGAAAGAACTGTTCTGCACCAGAGTCCTGCCTTAAACCCTCCCATTCTGCAGAAAAGCACTCGTATTTTTAACTCTCTGGACTTGGTGGAACAGCTACACTGGACCTGGGCAGCCAAGGGCTCTGTGGCGGCTCTGTTCTGAGCTGAGCTAGCTCTGTGTAGGAGGTGAGGGCTTGGGGCTGGAGGTTCAATCTCTGTGTCCCAAAAAAGGGGCAGCGCTCGAGAGCAGAGCCTGCCCCAGGGCTGCTGGTACCCTCTGGAGCAGCCTGAGCTGACAGTGTCCCTTCCTCAGGACTGGGCTGGGATCAGCTGCTCCAGCCCAAACCTGTCAGGGCCCCGGGCACTCCTGAGTCATCAGCCCTTTGGAGCAGGAGGTGCCTCTGGGAGGGAGATTTGCTTTGGTCCTGACTGAGCCATCAGACTGGTCACACGGCTATCACCTGTGTCCCTCCCCTCCTGAAGCTTTCTCCTCAAATCCATCTCTCCAGCGCTGTCTCAGTCGCACCACGGCAGACCTGAGAAGCTGGGAGATGGTGCTGGGGAGAGCTGAAGGTGCTCTCTGGGTAGATTGTGCTGGCTGAGCTCTGGCCTGGGAGTGGGGGGTCCCATCCCAGCTCCTGGGTGTGAATTAAAGTCCTTTGCCTTTGGGAGAGCAGGAAGGGACCCTGAAACACCTTGCACTGCACAGGATTGAATCCTGAGGTCTCTGAACGGAAGGAAGGACACTGTGACAGTAAAAAAGTCATGCAAATGTAGCATTCTCTATGTGTCTCTGAGGCCAAAGGTGGCAGCCCAGCCATCCCTGGCTGCTCCTGGCTGGTTTCATTCAGTCCATCAGCACCTCCTGGAAGCTGTTGTCACTGCAAGAGCATAGCAGGGCTGGCAGAAAAGCAGGCATTTACATGAGGCATAGGCACGCTGTCAGCTGGATAAACTGGGGAAAAATGCACACGGGGGTTATGTGCCTTGGGCATGAGGGCAGGAAACCAGCCCTGTCCATGAGAGAATGCAGAAGCCTTCCCCACTGGGAAGAATTCAGAAGGAGTAAGTGATACGTGCTGCATGAAGTGGGGTCCTTGTCTAGCGAGGAGCATGGCCAGGCCAAACATCGCAGCCTCCCTCAGCCTGGTGGTCTTCCCTGCTGCTTTCTGCGCCTGTCAGGAGTCCCCATGTGTCACTGAAGCCTTCCCCTGCTCCTCACTGCTGGAGTTGCCCTGCTAACAGAGTTGGCTGCTTGAGGACTCATCAGGGCTGAAATGATTTATTTCTCAGCCATTTATTGCAAATGAACCATTGGAAGGCTTTCAAAAGCCATCTTCTCTTGACCTAAGTTCAGCTGAATGTTTTAGCAGCATCAGCTTTACATAACATGCCAGCGGAGGGGAATTCTGGGAGAATAAAGTTTATGTTGATAAACAATCCTTGCTGACCAGGATCTCTCTCTTAAAGTTGCCTGGTTATTCCGAGGATCACTGGGGCAGCTGGGAATTACAAGCCAACTGCCCCAGAAAAATGTGATGACTTGCGTGTTTACTCCAAGTGTCTGATAAAATCCCAAAATATCTTATGACAGCAGGTAATTCCTTGCCAACATTTAGATTTTAGTGAAATGTCTTGATGGAGCCCTAGCACCCCAAATTAATTCCAGTTGGTGAGGACAGGAGAGCATCACATGGGCTGAGAACTGGGTGGGGAGGACCATGAACAATGGATTAGGATAAACAGCAGTGTGTCGAATTGTCAGGGGAGTGAAGGACAGCGCGGCCTTGGGAGCTCAAGCCGTGCCAGTTGCTGCCCTCCGTGGTGTCTGCGCAGAGTTAACCTCTGAAAGGTCTCCTTGGGACCCTACAGCAATTCCGGGGAGTCCCTGAGGGCTCTTAGGAATTGGGATCTGTTCAGTGTCACTTACCTGGGAATGTTTTCTCAGAATATCCCTCACAGGGCAGGGCTGCCCTGTGATCCTGTCTGAGGTGTCCATTCAGCTTTTGTTCACAAAGACGCTCCCAGTTAATTAGCTGATATTTTGTCCAGGCATTTATTTACCACCAAATTACAAAGGGAGGGGCGCAAGCTGAAAAATGAGGTGAGAAGCATAATAGGGTAGGCTGTGCTTGACTGTGATGTTCAGTCTTCATGATCCCCTGGCTTAGGGTGAGAGCCGGGTAATTGCTGGTGTGGGTCCTTGCTGAAAAACACCATTAGAAAAGTGGATCTGGGATGGATCCTTTGTCTACATGTGCAGGGGTCCTGTTACTACAAAATCTGAAGTGTCTCTGAGCTGTGTGTGACAGCAGAGCTCCTGATTTTCCATCCCAAACTGGCAGAAAATCAGAAAAGCAGCAGCGGTACTCAGGTGTCTGCCTGAGCGGGTGATTCAGGCCCTCTGGATTTCATGGAGACAAAGCTGCTGGGAGCTCTTCAGTGAGAAGTGGGAGGAGGTCAGCACCTTCAGGAATGAAAGGAGGATGAGACTGGGGCTTAGGAGTGATATTCAAGGTTTTCAAGATCATTGGTTTTGCAAAGGAGAGAAAAAAAACATCCACCTGCAGCCAAGGTGGATCGAGACAGGAAGGACAAGATGAGTGGCTTTGGGTGCCTGTGGCTGGTGGCAGCTGGCGTGGGCAAGGAGAACAGAAAGAAGGGCTAGGGTAAAGCACAGGACAAAAGGAGAGATGGGCTGCATCTCTGGAATGATGGAACATCTCTTTGTACCTGGGGAGCAGAAGAGCCTCACAAGTGTCAGTAGCTGCCGGTTTGGCTCCCTTCACCTGCTGAGCAGGGCCCTGCACTGACAGCCTTTCTCCAGGGACCCCAGGCCTGTTTCCAGAGGGAATCAACTGCTGCCCCTTCGTGAGATTGTGAGGCTGGGATCAGCTGTATCCTAGAAGCCATCCAGGGCCTGGGGCACCCTGTTGGATGCACTTTGGATGTGCAGCACAGGTTGGCTGTATCTGGATCCTGGTGAGTTAGATGGATGCTGCAGATTCTCCCTCAGGACAGGGATGTGATCTGTTCAACTTCTGAGCTGATCTTTCAAGCTTATTCTTGTGATCCTTTGATCTGCTGACCCCCTGAACGCTGTCTTTGGACCTTTCCAGGCTAGCTCTGTAGACAAAAAGGCATTTCCAGGGCAGCTCCTCAGCACCACTGCACCTTCTACAGATTCATCAGAAAGAAAGTCACACACATGGGGTATTTAGCCTGAGCATTTCCTACAAAAACGTTCTCCAGAAGAGGAGACCCCACTCTTTCCATCAGGTTTTCACAGTGTTCCTCAGGCCCCTGTACATCCTTTTTTGGGTTCCAGGTGGTTGCATTCATGGAGCAACTCAAGGATGGAGCTGCTCAAGGATGGCTTGGGGGGATGGTGAAGTGGGGGCAGTGGGAGTGCAGAAGTTGAAGGAGCAGCTCTGGAGGAATTTTGCTCCTCTGAGTGGATACCCTTCTTACTTGCCCAGCTCCACTGCCTCCTTACTTATCCTTGTCACTCCTGCATGGAGATGAGAGCCATCCATGCTTACAACACAGGATGAAACCTGCATTATGCCCTGTCTTTCCCCAGGTCTTCCTTGGATCCCAAACTCCTTCCGCTTGTTGTCACTGCTGCTTAAAATTGGCATTTGTGGTGGCATCCAGAGGTCCCGGCTGCAGCATTGTTCCCCTTGTGCTATTCACAGCACAGAGTCATAACAAGAGCCAGTCCCTGCCCCAAATATATTAAGTGGGATCTTTGAGAGAGGAAATGGAAGCACAGAGAAGGGATGTGAATTGTCCCACTTTACGCAACATTTCTGGGATAAAACCCAGCACTATTAATAGCTTTTTGCTCAACAACCATCTTTTGTTCAGAACTCTGGTTTTCACCTTAAGTTGTTTGTGTTGTACAGGATCTGATGCCCAGTTTGGTGAAATGTCCCATTTTGTCACCTACAGCTAGACATGAAACAGGTCCAATAAACCCCTGTCCAGTCTGAACTCGGAATAGTTTTTTTGGCCACCACCATGTTGCCTATTGTCTCTTCTTAGCCCACATTTTGGTGCTGCATTGTTGGTCTTTGTTTTTGGTCACTCGTGTTCTGCAATAGCTCCTAGAAAATTACACCTTCCTGTGCTGCTCTTCCCTAAATCCTTCCATGAAGTAGCTGGACAGCCAGCAAAGGTTGGCTCTCATCACAAAGTCAAATTTGCTTTACCTTCCTTCTCATTTGTTGCCTATGAATATTCTATAAAGTGATCTTTCTGCCAGAGAAATGTTTGTGGAAACAGAAACTGTTGATTAAATTTTAACGAAGAGTCACAGGAAGCAAATTTTAAGATTGCAACTGTATGTTTGTGATAATAAGAGCTCTGTCATTGCTGTCAGGGACTAGAATTGATGCAGGCCACAAAATCTCTTCATCCAACCAAAATGAGCCAGAGTTTCTTGATTTCTTTTTTTTTTTTTAAAACAAAAGCCACAAACTGCTCATGAGCAATTTACAAGCCAAAAATTAGCCAGGATGGCTTTCCAGAGAATAGTTCTGAAGAATATCGCAATAAGCAATATTCAAATATAAAACGAGGGAAAATAAGGATAAAAAAATTAATCAGGAAGAGCTGACATCCTGGAGACTCCTGGCAGCTGTAAATCAGCTTGGTTGGGGGACATTTCAGTGGAAGCCACCCATCACTGTGCTCCAGTGGGGGTCCGGAGCTACTCAGAACAATGCTGGGAAGCCGCACTCTGGACAAGGCAGGAGACACGCTGTGTTAGTGTCTCCACTGGGCAGTGCCCAGAGTCCCAGCCGGAATTTACAGCTCGCTGCTTCCCTGCAGCCCACGGCCGAGGGTGGCCCTTCTCCGCAGGGCCCGGGCGCTCCCTGGGCTGGGCAGGGGAGCTCTGCCCCTCGTGCTCTGTCCCGAGCAGGGTGGGAGCAGATGCTGTGCCCTTCGCTGCGGCAGTGGCACACACCCAGGGTGTCCGGGGCCTTGGGACAATATCACAGTGCAGGGCAGTAATTCCATCCACGCTTGGTGGGATTTGGGCTTGGATGAATCTGGCTGCCGTGGAAAAGCTGTCTCAGGGATGATCTTCAGTTTCTTTCCTGTGTTTGGATGAAAACCAGACCTGCGGTCACTTCTGGTACCAGTGCTTTAAAGCCTTTCTTCAACTAACAGCAAAACGTTTAATCTTTCTAATATAACATTACAGAGAACAAACAAGTCTCTAATGCAAGCCCTGGGGTGTCTTGTGGGGAGATCCCGATAAAAACAGGGCTTTCTGTTTTGGAAATACCCTCTGGTGGATTTGTCTCTCACCAGAGACAATGGTGAACTTTCAAAGTAGGCAGAGACATGGGAAAAAAATATTATAATTAAGACTGCAAGTGGCTGGCTTTTGTCATGGAATGCTAGAGAATATTATTTTATAGGTTAAAAATTAAACATCTCCACCTCAGTATTAGAGGCTTCTCACTGAATTTATTTATCCAGACATTAAAGTTCCTTCTTCTGTGAATCCCTGCTTTGCGTGGTGTTTCACCTGGTTGTGTGTGAAACACTGAGATATTCTCTGGCCCAGGACTTCCTCAGAAGTTGAAATATAAAACAAAATTTGCCAGCTGGGCTGTCACATCTGACCTTCACTTGACCTCTGCCTGCCCTGGATTAACATCTTGTAACTGATCCCAAGGTTCTCTTATTTTTCCCTCTTGCTGAAGTTAAGCATGTTTAGAAACACTTGTTAAAGCTGCCTCTGACAGCAGAGTCTGCCGGGGCAGGGACGGAGGCGGACTCTCTGCTGGGATGGTGCTGCTGTGGGCTGGGGCGCCCAGTCCAGCCTGCACTGAGGTGTTCTGTGCTTGCTGCTCTTCCTGACCTCACATCTCACACCTCATTAGTTAACTCTCTCCGGGGTCCTCGTTCTATTTAAATACCATGTGTTGAGAGAGGAGGAAAGAGATCTCCCCCAGTGCTGCACTGCCTAAGGCTGAGGCAGCCCTGTCCTTGCTGGTGCCCCTGGCTGTGCTGGGCAGGGACAGGGCTGGCAGGGAGGGACAGATTGGTGTGGTGAGCCTGGCCCCTCGCTCAGAGATTCGCTCACACTCTGCTGTTTGCAGCAGCCCATGTGCTGAGTTACCTGAAGGACTTGGTGAGTGTCTCTGGGGCTCTGCTGTACCCACACACTGCAGTGGCTCTTGGTTTTGCAGGTTTACCTGAGGCATAGAATCGTCACAGGATGGTTTGGGTTGGGAGGGACCTTAAAGCCCATCTTGTTCAACCCCTGCCATGAGCAGGGACACCTTCCACTGTCCCAGGCTGCTCCAAGCCCTGCCCAGCCTGGCCTGGGACACTGCCAGGGATCCTGGGGCAGCCACAGCTGCTCTGCGCACCTGTGCCAGGGCCTCACAGGGAAGAATTTCTTCCTGCAATGCTCCCACCAGGTCTCTGATGCTCTGTCTGCTGTCCTCCCATCCTTGGGAGAGCCCAGGTGATGCAGGCAGTCCCTGTTAGAGGAATTTCAGCTCCCCTTTAACTGAGCTGTTCCCCCTATGTTTTAAAGCAACAGTCCTGTGATTCATAAAGCTATAAAACATCAAGTAGGGTTTTTGTCATCCCTTTCTAGAACCAATGATATTCTACTAATGGCCATTTGCATCTGCAAATTCTTCCCTCTGATCTGAAACACAGCCTTTAGCTTTGCCATGGCGTAAGGGGTCTATATATGGTTTCATGTACAGATTTCGTAATACACATTTAATGAAAGGAGGGTTTTTTCTGCTAACCTAGATTGTTTTTTCTCCTGCGGTGTGTTTTTCAATCACTTTCCTTTGGTGATTGAAAGATGATGGATGCCACCCGGGTCTTTACCAGGGTTCTAGGGCAAGTAATTTGTGCTTAGTGCTCAGTGACTGGAACAAAGGATTAATGTAATTTAAAGTTTTGGATGCTTGGGGTAATTTCTTTGTTGGCTGGGTCTGGACTGGCAGTCCACAGAGTATGGGTGGGCAATTTTTCTAGCTGATTGTGAAGATAGAGATAAAGCTATATTTTATGAATTGCTGTTTCCAAGGTCATCTGGAAATTGAGCAGTTCATAAAACATATCTTTGTTCAAAGATATATTTGGTTATATAAAATATGATCCCAGAATCAATTGGGTACAAACAAGATGTTGCCTTTAGGGTTGAAAACACATTGTTAGAGGCATGAAGAGCAAAAATTGTCGCTGCTGTCTTTGTGTGGCTATTGTTTTTGGTCTTAATAGGAACAGAATGAATGACATTTTTCCACCAGACCACTTATGCTCAACTATACCTCCAGGACAACTTCCTGGCCAAAAATATTCAAAACAAACAAACACAATAGCAATTCTACTCCAATTACATTGTTTGCAAACCAGCTAGTGTTCATAGAGTACTAGGTTTGGCAAATCCAAGCACTTTAGCCCCTGGATTTTAATACTGGATATTTGCATGTGAATATCTTGTAGCTGTTGTGATCTTTAGGTAAGCGTTTGTGTGGCCATGTGCATGGGCACCTCCAGCATTGTGACAAAAGCACAGCTCAGTTGTCCTAACAATTTGGGTATTGGGAAGACACCCTTGCCCAGTGGCCAGATGGTGATTGATTTCAATGGAGCTGAGATTTCAGCCTCGGGCTCTGGACCAAATCATACACCAATTTCAAAACTTTCACTGGGAAAAAGAATAACTGGATTTTTAAGTGTGGGAAAGAGAAAAAGGAAGAGGAATTTATCAGTTGCTCTTATATATAAATGGAGCCATAATTTGGAAGAGGAGGGTGAAATTTCTGGCTTTGTGGGACATTTTATAGAATTATAGAATCATTAAGGTTGGAAAGGACTTCTAAGATCCCATGGTTTGAGCTTCCCGAGGGATCCTATAGAGAGCAAACCTAAATCAACAAAGCTGCTTATAACTTTCCAGTCCATTTTCTTTAGTGATGGGAATGGTTATGAAAATAGAGATTCTTGTAAAAATATGTACATGTATTTTTAATAGTGCTGTAGATTGGTGTTGTAGAGTTACTTCTCCCTGAGATAGAAGGCTACAGGAACTCAGTTAAAGAAACTTGTGTGTTAGGGAAGGTATGGGGCATGTAGAATAATGCAGTTGTTCTGGCTCCAGCAAGGTGGTTTGCACACTTCATTCCAACCCCAAATCCACAGATCTCAGACTTCAGCATCTTCACACTTCCAGTCATCTGTGTCCTTTCCATCAGTGTCTGTTCTCAGTCAGCTGGGTGGGTGTGCTCAGCAGACCTTCTAGCACCTGCAGGAGTGGCTCCTGCACTGTCACCCCTGTGGCTCCAGCTCCCGAAGGGGAACCTCTCCCAGGAGCACAGAGATGAGTTTCTGACTGCTGCTGGCATAACTCTGTGGCACAGAGCACATCTGCCATGCCCTTGGAGAGCTTTGGGTCATTAACCCTTGCTGTTCTCTGCAGTTTCTGCACAGGTAGATCCTTGGATGCTGGAGGTGAGGTGTAAATCCCCAAGTGAGCCACATATGATAGTGCTGGCTCCTACAGTGGAGCCCTGGCCATCTGAGGGTGCTGAGGCCCTGGCACAGGTGTCCAGAGAAGATGTGACTGCCCCTGGATCCCTGGAAATGTCCAATGCCAGGCTGGATGGGATTTGGAGCAGCCTGGGACAGTGGAAGCTGTCCCTGCCCGTGACAGGGGGTGGAACTGGATGGTCTTTAAGGTCATTTCCAACCCAAACCATTCTACGGTTCCATGATTCTGTGATCACTGCTCATGGAGAAACACGGCTGTTTGTTAATTAGAAGTCCTAATAATGGCTACAGCAAAATGCTGCCCCATGGAAATTTAAATTTGTCATTGTTGTTTACCTGTCATGTACCCCTGCCCAGCACACCAGGGCTGGAGACAGCGGCTGCAAAGACTGCCATGGAATGTCTGATCACCCTTTTGCATAAACTGAAACATAAGTTGCCTGAAGCATAAAGCTCATTACAGATATTACATTATGTTCAATATTCTGGGTTTGGAGCCTGTAGTTACCCACTGGGGGCAGAGGCTGCTGTGGGGCGATGTGTCAGTGTGACACCAAGGTTCTCTCCCGCAGGCTCTGGGCTGTGTGTGGTCTGTGGATGTTGTGTCCATCCATGCAATAAAGCCAGGGCTGTTCTTCAGCTTCACTCAAATGCAGCCCTGT
This sequence comes from Origma solitaria, assembly GCA_013397895.1. Classification (NCBI taxonomy): domain Eukaryota; kingdom Metazoa; phylum Chordata; class Aves; order Passeriformes; family Acanthizidae; genus Origma; species Origma solitaria. The sequence goes on along the minus strand of VZRL01003878.1, from coordinate 2,972,475 downwards.
TACCTCCAGGGGCCTTGGAGGGTCACAGACCCCAAGGAGACCTTCTGACACTGCCACCAAGGAGCCGACTCCAGTCAGAGTCCCGGCTCAGACGCCACAGCCTGCCTGGGTGCACAGCAGGGACTGCCTTTTGCCCTCTCCATAAAAACCTAGAAAAAAGGAGGCCAAACACCGAGCGTGTTGTGCGGTTTTTTTCAGGCAGATCCCATGTTTCCGTTCCTTCTGGCAGGAGGGAGCTTTCCTCAGAGTAGGTTCCCTCTTTGACAGGCTGGCATTTGCAGTCAGTATTGAAACAAAGAGTCCAGGGGGTCAGGAGCTGCTGCTGCTGCTGAGGTTCAGGTTTGTCTCCTTGTCAAACAAAGGCAAAATTAAACCCAAGGCAAAGGAGCATCACCTTTGATTAAAACTGGAGCCAGCAAACACAGCAGAAGCTGTGGGACTGCATCAGCCAAGAAATGAGGTGTATCGCAGTGGAGAGTGTGCTGACCCTCAAGATGTGTCTGGTGTCCCAACCTGCATGGTGATGTGTCAGGAACATGTGTCCTCACCTTGCAGTGGAGATGACAGAAATGGGAAAAATACCTTTCAGTTAGGAGTCACCATCTTTGCAAATGTATGTGTTTGAATTTGGAGCAAGTTGAGGCTGCAAAACCTTTCCTATGGAAAGATGAATTCTGGAATTTTCCAGCTTAGAGGCTGTTGAAACTCTCCCATCTGAGGTGCCCTAGGTAAAAGGGATGTTTTGTGCAGGTGGTGGGACTTTGAACAGCAAAGTGTTGGGGACTCTCCAGAAGGAGCTTGGGGAACAGCAGAGCAGCAGAACATGCCTCCAGGTCTGGTCCTTTCGTGGCAATGAGCCTGGAAGCCTCAAGCACTGTGCCTGGAGCATCCTTTGGGTGTCTGGGTTCCTCAGGTGAGATCTGGGAGCTCAGACCCACGGAGGCAATGCTGGATCTGCAGCTTCTCCTCCACCCCAGTGCAGCAGCCCAATGGAAGCCCTGGCACTGACGAGGAAGGGCTGTCCTGGAACCAGTGGCTTGGGCAGGCTGAGAAACACAGCCCCTTTCCAAGAGATCACCTGCGCCCCTTCCTTCCCTCCCCAAACTGGCAGAGGAGGGGTGTCCTGACCTGAGCACAGTCGGGTGGGAAGCCATCACTCAGATACAGGCACATCAAGGATCGTCTGTAGGTCTTCACTCTCCTTGCATCTCCCCCATTTCTGTGAGAAAGCATTTTCAGCCTCACTTTTCCTTGCCCGAGGGAGTTCAAGCTAAGTTGCCTTCTTCCTCAGCTGCTCAGCGAGGCACAGGAGGATCCTGTCCTCCCAGGCCTCCACATCCACCCACCTAAACACTTTGCCAGCCTCCATGTGCCAGGCAGTGTGGGGGAGCCTCCAGTGGCTCACACTGCAGCCCTTGGAGGAGGCAGGAAGAGAAATCCCATCTCCTGATGGCATCAGTTGTGCACAGATCCCAGATGTGTCTACAGATGTCCACTCTGGAGGATCCCCGTGGCTCGGGAAGCAGCGCCCGTGGCTGGTACTGCTGCTGTTAGAGAGCTCACGGAGCACCTTTGCCAGGATGACTGCTCCTGGTTTTTGCTGCCGAGGGGTTGTTTATGTAGGATGATCTGTGGGTGGGATGTGGTTTTGTCATTGTTGGACTCTGGGCACTCTGCCCACGGATGATTAATGATGTTTTGAGTTGAGGCTCTGAGGTGCTCGCAGGCATACCGCAGGTAGCAGAAGGGAAAGAGGTGTTGTTATCATCAAGGTACTTCAGTGTTATATCAAATGTAATCAGAAGTGAATTAATTAAAGCAGTGTGTACATATAAGTCCTTTTATGGCGGACGTTCAAACAACCCATATCGCGTAGTTTGGAGCTCAGTGTTTCAGACTTTTGTAACCCTCTCCTCTCCGTGAGAAGGTGGTGACTTGGCAGCAGATGCCAGGACTGCTGTCAGAGGAAAAACGTTTCCTGCAAAGGTCTTTTAGTTAAACCTGGATCTTAAAACAAATTAGGAAATTGTGTTCATTGTCAAACCTGGCCCCAGCATGTTTAAGGGTTAATTTTTACAGCTCACAAAACTAGTCTAGGATGGGATCTAATGGTTGCTTGGTTTTCGTCTAACCTTGGAGTGAGCAAAAATCTGTAGAAAATTTGTATTTATTATTGGTCTCAGCTCTACCTGGGTTAAACACCCTTTTTGCAGCACAACATACCCTTGATGTGGTTGTCTCTTGGAAAAATTGCCTGGAAATGTATCTGGCTCTCCTGTCCAACACGTCAGGCATTGTGAGACTGGTGGTACTCCATCCCAAGGAGAGGAGACACAAATTTGGATAGAGGAGGGGTTGACAGAACCTCAAGGTGACCACAGATACAGATCCTGAGCTGTTGCTTCAGTCTAACGAGCAGAGCCAAACCTCTTGTCCTGTTTTGGTGAACCTGGCAGCAGCGGGGCCGAGCTGGGGGTGTTGCCAGTCCAGCTGTGGAGGAGGGCACAGCTGGCAGGGCTGCTGCATGGGAACCATTCAGTGAGGAGCAGAAACAGCAGCTCCAGCTGAGCCTGCTCCAGGGTGATGGGCGACTTGGCTGACCCTGGGCCCATTTTTTGGCTCTGAGAGGAGCTGCACTGGCCCCATCTGAGCAGCAGTAACCTGTGTGGAGGAGGCTGGGAAGCTGGGACCTGATGGAGACATGAGGGAATTTGATGTGGACCCTGCCTGGTGTCCATCTAAAGCTGTTTGCCCAGGACAGTATGCTGTTTTGATATGTCTGAAGCTACTGACTTTGTTTTCCCAGCGTGTTGGAAAAAGTACCAAACAAGGAGGAGATTAAAATGACCCCAAACGCTCAGAGCACTAAGAAAGGGGACATTTAAAATCCTCTGATATTTTTGAACTAAACCCATGGCTTTCTGAGCTGCAACTCTGTGACTTGGACTGGGCAGAGATGGGAAACGAGTGAAAACTGAAAATGTATCAAAATGTAGAACTTTGACATACTCCAGTATTAGTGCTCCATGTGCTGCTCTGGTCTCTCAAGCTACTTTATTTTACTGCTGGAGAAGGTTGAAAGGTGATTCAGTCATAGTTTACAAGTACCTAAAAAGGGAAGGGGTTTCTGGTTGCTAAATGGGATTCAAATTTACCAGAGAAAGGCAGAGATCTCTTGGCTGGAAGCCAAAGTTAGAGAAGTTCAGGCTATGAATAAGAGCTGCAGTTTAAACAATACGAGTAAAAACCAGAGGAAAGTCTTTGGCTGGAATTAAGCAGAGTCATCAGCAGTGAATGGCTCTAAATGAAGATTTCTGTGTTTTTCTGAAAGATGCAGGAATTATGAAGTGAGGCTTTCCAGCCCAGAGCAGCCCTTCCCAGAGACCAAGGCTTCCCTTTTGCCCAGAGCAAGGCTCTGGATGCTGTTTCCCAGGCTTGGGGCTCTGCCTGCTCTTCCCACGCTGCTGTCCAAGCACAAGCCCTGCTGCAGTGCAGCAGAGAGGGCACAGATGTGCTGGGTGTCAGGGAGCACAGCTCTGCCTCTTTTTGTGCACAGCCCTTTTCCCAGACACAGTCCAGAATATTTCTGGGTTGGATTCCGCTTTCACTGCTCTGTTTCAGCTGGGGAATTACAGTCCATGGAGTCCATGAGGTGTGACCTGGAGCTGCATACACTGTCTCTTTCCTTCCTCTAGTGAGACACCAAAAACATATAGACTGAGGTGGAAAGATGTTCTCCTCCCTTTTTCTGGGCAGAACTCTCTGCTGGAGGGGTGGGATGCAGTGTGTGAGTGTCAGCCCTTTGGTCCTGCCTGCTTAGGAATGTCCTGGAATTATCACTGGCAGCATGTGCAGAGTTTTAGGTGAGATGTGATTCGTGTTGGTGGGGAGATCCTGGAAAATTTCTTGCTTGTTCTTGGCCCTCTCCTTCCAGAGGCTTCAAGTTTCTGGGGTTTGCCCTGCTCTCGCCAGCATTTCGGTGGAGAGGGGCAGGGCTGACGCACCTTTCTCCCGGGACATGCTGCCTGCTTCATAATTCTGCAGAGCACAAGGCTGGAAATAAAACGAAGCAGATGCAGCCATGCCGAGGTCAGGACCTCCCCTGTGTTTAAGGTGTATGTACAATGTTGGCACGGGACAGGGTGACCTCGGGGTACAATAGGAGCCAACTGACACACACATTCAGACAGAATAAATATTTGAGAGTCTATTTCTCTATTCCCCAAAATGACCCCTATAAAAGCAAGGTCCTGTTTACCTTCCTGGCTCTCCGTGCACAGTGTTCTGAGAAGAGTCCAGCTCTCTTCTCCCCTCACTGCCTTCTGGCTCTTCTGGGCAACTCATTTCCAGGCAAGGATGGGGATATGGGCTTCACAGAACTTATGAAACCTTGGATGTTCTCAGAAGTCCTAAAATTTGGTGAAAGATGAGATCACTTCTGGTCAGAAGTCCCTGTCTATGTCAAAGCACAGTGACCTGGGAGGCAGTGAGAAATGTCAATGCACAGCCTGCAACGATTGCCTGCAGCTGATCCAGTGCTTTCATGCTGTCCCTGTTCCGTGAGAATCATGGAATGGTTTGGTTTGGATCAACCTTAAAAAGCCTTAAAACTCATCTCACTGCAACCCCCTGTCATGGGCAGGGACACCTTCCACTGTCCCAGGTTGCTCCAAGTTCTGTCCATCCTGGCCTTGGACACTGCCAGGGATCCAGGGGCAGCCACAGCTTCTCTGGGCACCTGTGCCAGGGCCTCACCACCCTCACAGGGAAGAGTTTATTCTTAATATCTAATTTAAATTTGCCCTCTTGCAGCTTAAAGTCACTTCCTCTATCTCTGTCAAGTGCATGTGAAGCCCTCCCCATCCTGCTGCCTGTGGCACGGGTTCCTAGGGAGCCTGCAGAGGGATTGGGCACGCAAAAATAATAGTTGGGAAGGATATGTGGTAGGATTTATTGTTTTGTCTATTTATTGTTTCTCCCTTGGCGTGCTAAACATGCTTCCCTTGCACCCCTGGATCTCCCGTTTGCCTCTGTGCTCTGGCACCAGGGGGGCTGCACAGATGGAAGGTCTGATGTGCCTGGGACCAGACCTGCCACGTTACCCACCCAGAGCCCTGGGCTGGCCTTTGAGTCACAGCTAATTCCTGTTACCCTGAACTGTTCCATTTCTATCTGTGTTGGTGTCTTTTTGATTCAGGACAATTTAGCTTCTCATTCCCATGAGAAATATGAGAGCTACCTAGCAGAGGAACATATTCCTGATGAGAGCTGTGCTTGGGGTTATTTTGTATAAGATCTGTTTTGGTGAAAACAGTCTTTAAATACTACCAACTTAGCATAACTTAGTTTGGCATCAAGAACAAGAGGAGACACCCAAAGGTCTACAAAATAGTGATTGCTCTGATGAAACACATCCAGTCCCTCTGCCTTTGAGTGCTCTGCCATATCTCAAGATCAGAATGCACAAAGCAATTAGAGGGTGGTTTGTGCATATTAGAAAGAGGAAATGCTCTATCTGTAACACATCTCAAGGGAAACCATTGGTACCAATATTCTTAAGGCAAAACCAGCAAGTTGCTGTTTCCTTTTTTAAGGTTAACACTGAGAAAGGAAAAGGGAGCTAGAAGAGTGCAGAGCTGTCAGTTGAAAGAAAAATTGCAAGCCTGCTAATCCTTTTCTGTCAGGTTTAATATAAAGCCTGGCAGAGATTGATAAGAGGTGTCTCCCTCTCTGTCTGATGTTCCAGGTGCATGGTAAAAATCACCTCTCTGAAACACCCAGATGCAGAGCAAGGCTCCAGACTGGAAAGGCTGCTCGCCAGCCTGACACTGCTGGCATAAAACCATTTAAAGTGCCTCTATTCTTTCACTTTTCATCCTGCACTCTGGAGAATGGCTGTCCCTCCCCTTCTCACCCTTACACATGCAGGATTTTCTTGCAGCCCCTCTCAGTGGCTGTTGCTCTGCTGATGATGTTGTGCTGAACAAGGTCTTTGCAGCAGGCACGGGGCATCTGGGGACAGGGGACTGCTCCCTGTGCCCTGCCCCTGCTCCTTCTGCAGTAAAACATTCTGGCTGGGGCTGATGGGGCTGTGGGACTGGCAGCACACCTGTGACAACCACAGAGGTCGTGTAGGTGTTGGTAATCTGCAGCAGCAATGGCAGGGAGCAGGGGAAAAGAGTCTCTGAGGAGCTCGAGCTCCTGCGTGGTGGGAGGGCCTGGAGAGCTCAGCAAAACCCGGCAGGGACAGGAGACACGGGGGTCCTGCCTGTGTGGGTAGGGCTGCCGTGGAGCCATCAAACCTGGTCATGTGGAGCTCCAGAGCCAGGGGCTCCCTCTGATCCCCGTGGGGATGTTTGTGACTCCACGCTCCTTCCCTGTGTGCTGTTTTCCCTGCGCAGCCCCTCTCCATCATCATGGCAGCGGGGGCAGCAGGAGCTTTGCCCCAGGGAGGGGGCTCGGGGGGCTCCTGTGGAGTGTGCACAGCTCTGAAAGGGCAGGTTTCACAGCGTCTCCTTTCTCTTTTTGCAGCTGTTCCTCCCAAACTGAAGAAACTGAAAAGCCCAAATGTTCATGTTGGTGAGAAGATTTCCCTGAAATGTGAGGCGACTGCTGGCAACCCTCAGCCATCCTACAAATGGTTTAAAGATGGCAAAGAGCTGAAGAAGAGCAAAGACATCCGGATCAAGTATGGGAATGGGAAGTAAGTATGTCCTGGGGCTGCTCTGCCTGTGCTCACTCGGGGCTGGGTTTGGGGCCGTCTGGCTGGAGGTGCTGCTGTGCTCCCCAAGTCATGGCTGAGCAGCACTGAGGGGCTCCCTCAGAGCCACAGGCACATGCTCAGCTCGGTTACCATGTCCAGGAGAGTGAGCAAGATCCCCAGAGCCCTCAGAGAGCAGTGGGGAGAGGGGCAGGGCATGCAGGGTAGGTGTTGGGTGTGTAGATGGGGCTCTCCTCGGTCAGAGTGGCACTGGGTACAAGACAAGGCTTTCCCTGGCAGCGTTGGGCAGCTCAGGCTGCCTGCAGTGGCTCCTGCTCTGTGATTAGGGGGGTGGATGCCGAGGGTACCCAAACCCAGCTGTCTCCCCATCACCAGGAGGGCTCCTGTGGGAGGAATGGGTTTGTTCTCGCAAGAATTTAGGTGGACACAGAAGCATCAAAGGCCACTGAAAGGATCACAGAATGACAGATTAGTCAGGGCTGGAAGGCACCTCTGGAGACCACCCAGTCCAACCCCCTGCCAAGGCAGGGTCACCTGGAGCAGGTGACACAGGAATGTGTCTGGGTGGGTTTGGAATGTCCCCAAAGAGGGAGAATCCACCCCTTCCCTAGGCAGCTGCTGCAGTGCTCTGCCACCCTCAATGTAAAGAAGTTCTTTCTCATGTTGAGATGGAACTTTTCATGGTTTACTTTATGGCCATTACTCCTTGTCCTGTCACTGTGCACCACTGAAAAGAGTCTGGCACCCTCCTCTGACACCCCTTGGAGATATTTATATGCATTAATGAGATCCCCTCTCAGCCTTCTGTCCTCAGCATTGAGAAGGCTGGGATGGAAGAGTGCATCTCGACACTGTCAGATCAGGGACCTGCAGAGACTTTGTCTCATGCAAATCTTTTCACCTCTCCATCCAGGGCAAGCTCCATCACATCTGCCCCAAAGTCCCCCCAGGCAAAGCTCTTGTGTGACTCTAGGTGACTGTCACCCTCAGGACCACCTCACTCAGGGAGTGCTGAAACACCTGGAGAAAGAGGCCCCAGTGACCAAGCTAAGGAGTTCTCACTGGGAACTGATTTAAATGGATCCATGTTGATATTTTTCAAGGTCCAATATTTACATATGATGTATCTTAAAATTATTCCATAATCATGACTGTGCTCACATTCATACATCCTGACCTAGCCAGCAACAGTCAGCTTGCAACTGCCTGACCCCTTGGAAAATTTGATGCTAATTCTTTGCTAACATATGTTCTGAGCGTGCAAATAAAAACTCATTATGGACTTGATAGAGTAGCAATTAAAAAAAAATATTTAAAAGCCACTACAAATCAGTCAGAAAAATCAGTCAGTGTTTGAATGGGGCGTTGCCAATTGCTCTAATTTAGTTTCAGTCCTGTTGGGTTTGGTTTCGGAGTCACACCCGAGATGATTGACCTCCTTTGTAATAATCCTAGGACTGGTGGCTGTTTTGGGACGAGGCAGAGAGGTGGTCAGTGGGAGGCTGAGGCTGGGAACACCAGCAGATCCAGGCTAACTGCGTGCTGTGGGCTCAGGAAGGGCTCTGTGGGCTCGCAGGCAGCTGAGGCAGGGCAGAGCTGTGCCTGCCTCACTCCTCTGCTGCCCTCAGTGTTTCTTGTGGCCCTTGGCAGTCTCATGGCCTCGGTTTTTAGCAATGGATCTTGGGGCTGGGGAGCCCTGGAGAGAGGTCTGTGTGGGAATCCTGCCTGCCCATCCCTGCTGGGGAGCTGCTTTCCTCAGAGCCAGAGAGCAGCCAGCCCCAGAGCAGACACAGCAAAACTCACTGCGGAGGGTCCTGTCACAGCCCCTCCCTGCTCCTGGATATCCATGTCCTTCCTTGCCTCCTGGCATCCCGTGTCCAGCACGAGGCTGTGACAGGATGCCATCCCACTCCAGGGTGCAGGGGACACGCAGTCCCTGGGCTGGGGACAGAAACCTGTGCAAGGAGCTTGGTGCTCCTTCCTCCGGTCACTGCTGTCAAGTCATAATTTTGCATTTACCTGTTCCCATGGCAACACATTTGCTCTCAGCCTTCCAGTGAGAGGCCAAAGATGTGTGGTGCTGGAAGGGCTTCCTGCTGGCAAAATAAGCCCAAGGATAAACATTTTAAAGAAAACTGAGCACCTGCCTCCTCCAGTGTCTGAGGCTCCCTCAGCAGCGAAGGTGTGAGCCCAAAGCATCCCTAGAATCGCTTCCCATCCCAGGTTCTGCTCCCTGCTGCCATTGAAATGTGCCTGTCTTGTGCTGGGACCAGGCTGTGGAGCCTGGACTCGAGCAGCAGCTGAACAGGGACAAAAGGAAACGGCCTCGAGCTGTGCCAAGGGGGGTTTAGGTTGGATATTAAGAAAAACTTCTTCACTGAAATGGTGGTCAGGCATTGGAACTTGCTGCCCAAGGAAGTGGCAGAAGTGCTCAAAAATGTGTAGAGTGGCACCTGGGGACATGGTTAATTGGTGGCCTTGGCAGTGCTGGGGGAATGGTTGGACTCGATGGTCTCATGGGGCTCTTCCAACCTCAATGACTCTGTCATTCTGTGGCACAGCTCCGAGACAATCTCCCCTCACGGAGGATTTTCCCCTTTGTTCAGCAGTCATCCATGCAGGAACACTTCTCTGAGGCTCTGGATGGGTCTGTGCACACCCAGCCTGACATTCCTGCCTTTCTCCCCTCCACTGGCTTTGCTGGGTCCCAGTGCTGGAAACACCTCAAGGCAGAATGTCCACTGGCATTGGATCTGTCTCCCTCTGGTCTTGACTGCATGGAACAAACATTAAAAACTGCTCAGAGCAGGCTGAGGGTTGAGAGAGCCCTCATGACTTTGATGTCTTCATTATGCAGCTGGTGGGGCCAAATTTAGTGGAGGGACATGGGATATGGGTGTAAATCATGACTTCCAGCATGTTGGGAGGGCACTCCAGGGAAGGATAAGCATCCTAAACTGTAAATCTCTGAAAGGAGATCCTACTCTATAACAATTATTTCAAGAATAATGGGATTTATACATCTGGCTCCACTTAGAGATAACACTGGTCTCCAGATAATCATCTGTTCTTCCTTTCAGTTCAGAGGAGAGTGGGGATTTCAGAGGGCCAGAAATGGAGCACCAGGGAGGGACCTTCACAGGTCACAAGACAAAAAGCTACTCGGGCTATGCAGGACCTGGCCAGGTGCACAGGATCATTTCTTTAGAGGTGGAATCCAAAGACCTAACAGAGTTTCCTGCTGGAGCCAGGCAAAAGGAGCCCTCCAGCAAAGTGACCAATGTCCATAGTATTTCCCTTGGCCCTGTGAGGCCCTGGCAGAGCTGGGCACAGCTGAAATCAGCTCAGAGATCTTTAGCATGCAGAGGGTTAGGATGGGAGACAAGAACGTGGTTGCCCTCCGTGACTCATTCCTGCCTTTCCTCCCTGTGTGTTTAAAGAACCTTGAGGTCTCTAACTAGAAGGTGTGATTGAAGCGTTTCTTTTTCTGTGATCAAGTTTTCATCTGGTCTCTAGAATAGATCTCTTTCAAAATAAGGGATGTATATGTTGTAAGGAGGAGAGGAGCACTTAACTGCATTTCATCTCTTCAGCTTTTCCATCGATCATTTTCCCTCTTCTTTTTAAACTTACCAGCAAAACTTCTGGTGCCATGAGGCAAAGGAGTCAGGTTTTTTTTTCAATGGATATTTGCTGGAGGGAGGGGAACAATTCTGATTCCTCCTTTCTGAACTTCATGTTCCATTTGTAATTAGTGACAGGCTGGGGCAAGCCTGGCTTGCACGAAGGGGGAAACTTCTCTTTAAGGTGGAAGAAATCATTGGCTGGAATTTTATCTCTGTCTCAATTTAAATAAAACACAGTAGATGGGGAACCCAGAGAAATTACCCAGAAAGAATTGCCTGTGGGAGTGGAAGCACAGCCTAGTGAGTGGCTCTCCCTCCGAGCTGCCAAAGCGATGCCATTTTTGGCTGAGTGTGTCTGAGGTCTGATTGAGGCTGCTGGCTCCCAAGAAATTCAGGTTGGGTTTTGACTTTCTGACTATCCTGGCAAATGCTCAAATGCTGGCTGTGGAGGAAGCTGAGGGAGTTTTTGCTTGTGGATGTCTAGAGAACCTTCCCCCCTTGAAGCCATGCTCGGGGCTCAGCCTGGGACATGCAGATCTTCAGCAGGAGCCTGGTAGTCCCTGAGCTGTGCCTGTCCTTACAGCCCCTTCCCTTTGTGTGCTCTTCCACCAAGGGACGTTGCTGGGGTGATGAAGTAGGCGTATCATTAGATTGGAGAGGGTTGGCAGTTCAGTTTGGGACAGGCTGACCATATGACATCCCCTGGGAGTAGTGTCCTACTTTCAGTATCACCAGGAATCCCTATTGTTAGCCTGTAAGTGGAGCCAAGGGATGCCCTCCTCTCCTGTTTCTCTACAGTGGTCCCTCAGGCGATGCCACTTGAGCAGATTCATTGCTGGGGTCTTCCTTGTAGGGCTCCCAGTTGTAGATTATTCCCCACCCACAATGAATGGGGCTGTGGTCTTCCCTGTACAGCTCACTGCACTGGAATGAAGGCAAAAAAAAAAAAAATAATGCCAAAGCAGCAGGGGAAAAAGAGTGCCAATAAAGATAAATGATTTCCTAATTAAGCCTGGAGACAAGGAGGGGCAAAGAGGACTGTTGAAGCCTTGTGGGAGCCAGAGTGAACCCAAGCAGGCTATACCACCACTCTGGCAGGGGTCTTCGGGCTGACATTTTTAAACAAAGGAAAGAGCTCATTTGACAATGGATCTTGCAAGAGCAATTCCAGATGCCTTGAAGCGAAGACTCTTCTCAAGCACCGGTGTTGTTATAATCACCAGGGGAGCTGCTGCCTTGCTAACTCTCACGATGTCATTATAAGTCTCCGATATTTGGGATTTGGTTTTAGCTGCTGAAGGCACTTTATTGGAGGGGGGTGTGAAGGAGAGCATCTCCTTTGTTTGTCTGCTTGTTGTTTTAGAGGAGATGATGGACATCATCTTGGCCAATGCACCTGGGACCGAACCAGGGAATTTGAGAACTGAAAGGAGAAGCAGTTGGGTCTTGAGCTCAAACAATCCACAAACTTTGCAAGTGGGGGCTCCTGAGAGAGTCAGGGAATGGACATTTAATCAAACTTGACTGCATTATAGTTGCTAACAAGGCAAGGTCAGTTGTTGGGCTGCTTCAGCTGATGGGCTGTGCAAACTTAGAGGTGGAAGGAGCTCTATGTGCCTGAAATTTTGTGTGGTTTTTCCAGCCATGTTTTTGGCTGCTTACCAAAAAAAAAACCAAACCAAAACAAAACAAAACAAAAAAACTTTAAAAAAAAATCTCTCTCTACAGACCTTCGCCCACTGCGGTTGCAAAATGTCACAGGTTAGGTCAAGGCCCTCACTGACACATGAGCTGAAATCCCATTCACCCTGCTTAAGTTAAAATGTTTTATCTCAGGGGAGGAGGGCTGCGGTGAGGGCTGAGGCTGCTGGCAGCTGATCTGGCACAGCACATCACAGACCTGCAGGCATGAATTTGCCATGGATCAGACACTGGTGACGATCTGTGACACGTTCCAGCTGCAGGAAAATGGCTTGGGCAGAAAAGAATGGCATGCATCCCAAAGGCCCCAAACTCGGAAAGGAGACCCAAAACTTTTTCTAAATCTCTTGCACACCCTGTCTATGACCATGGTGGTGTTTCACAGAGGTTTTGAGCAGTAGTTCCCTGCCCATGTGAAGGTGCCATCCCTTTCCCATGATCTCTGTTCCCCAAGATGTTTTTCCTTCGTAAGTGTTTTTGCAGCCTGTCTCTGCTCCTCTCTGTTGCCAGGGCTATCCCCATCACAGCTGCTTTTGGGATGGCACCTTCCTCTCCTCCTTGATTATTTATAACTAATGAGTTTTGCTTTAAAGGTCCTCTCCGGCCTTTCTTCCCATTTCTGACAATCCCTGAAGTTTTGCTCCTGCTTCTGACTTGCCCAGCATATCAACCTCCATCTAATATGTGACACGCTTCCAAGCTAGGACTTCTGAACCCTCTCCTCAGCATCACGGGCCCTCTTTTCCCTCCCTGCCACAGAACCAGCTCATGGCTTGGTTGCTGAGATGGTGAGACCTGAGCACCTTGAGGGGGCCTTGTCTCCGAATTGAGGTCACACACTCTTTGGGACAGTGAGCTATCTGCTCCACATTTGGTGCTGGGAAGCCCCTGGCTCTTGGGAAGCTGTTCCAGTATGAGATCACAGGAAGCAGGGAAAGAACCTGCTGGGAGCTGGCCTCGGAGTACTTCTCCAGGACCTATATTTTCTCAAAGAAATTAAAATCCTGGCATGGGGGTTGGAGGAAACCTTCATAGGATGGATCAATTGCCTTGGACTCCAGGAAAAGTAATACAAAGGACCTTGCAATGACATTGGGTCTGTGCTTCAGCCATAGCCCAAAACTCAGCTTTTACTCATTTATTGATGTCACAGCCTGGCAGGTGCCGCAGCCTGGCCTGGCACAGAGAGCAGCACACAGGGGTTTGCCTCTCAGTAGAGCAGCCACAGAGTCCACTCCAGGCTCAGGTGTGGCTGTGTGTCACTGCCTCTGCTGCCCCACACCTCTTCCCTTTTCCAGAACTCCCCTGCCTGCATCTGAGCCTGGAGGGGGTTGCACAAGTGGCCCTGCTCTTTGGAGTGTACTTATCGATCTTTTCCCCACTTGTTGACACTGCCCGACCCAGAAGTGACTCCAGCCATCACTCTGAGACCAGTGTCAGTGTCACCTCTGCAGAGCTGAGGACTGGTCGAGTCTTCCTCTTAAAATCAGCCTGTCCCAAGCCTGGGCACAGAGAGACCACAGCACTGCTGAGCACAGAAGGGGCAAATCTGCTTTTCAGGTTAGAACAGCACTTTAATGTTGGGGAACAGGGGTAGGAGAGAGCAGGCAGAGTGGGTCAGGGGATGGTTGGTCCTGTCGTGGGCACTGCAAGGACATTGCCTCTCTCCCACTGTCCCAGCAGGTCAAGCACTGAGCGGGTCAGATGGTGGTGTGAGGGGAGGAAGGGAGATACAGAAGGGATGATGGCCAAGCTGAAAAGTCCAAACCTTCCTGTCCTTACCCCTCTTATTTGATTGCTTTGCTTCAGGGCATTTCTGTCCCCTTTCCCGTTTGTTCTTTCTGTAGCTGATACGGAGCTGGCCAGATCATGCTCTGGAGCGCAGAGCAGCCAGCATAGGACACTTGTTTCCCTCAAGCACTGCCAGCACAGCCATCCTGCCCAGCTCTGCTGAGCTCTGCTGAGCACAGCTGGAAGGCAGGGAAGAGATCAGGGGGGCTGTGCAGGGCAGAGGATGCTCCTGGATGCTCCTTCCCTGCCAGACAGGGGCATTGCCATGGCCATCCCCACACTGCCCTTGTCTTGCAGTGATTCCTTCTGCCTGATTTTATCCCACCGAGTGCTGGGGAGGATGAATGTGTCCCCCCAGAGCCCCTGCCCCAGCCAGTGGGGCTGCCCAGTGTTTGATGGCTGCTGGACAGCACTTGCGGTTTGGAAGCTGGATATTCTTAATCTACTTGCCAATCATTAACCTGCTCTTTCAGGGCAAATGTAGCACGGTGAGAGTGCCAGGGCAGCACGGAGACACCAATTAAATCTCTGGCAGGATGCAAGCAGTGCACGTTACAGTGACTGCTGGCACTGCTGCTCTCGGGTGCCCGTGTGTTTCCTGCCGCCGGCTCTCCGTGCAAACAGAGGGGAATGGAGTTAATGGTTGACCACGGCAGGGCAGCCAGCATGTCCTTTGCAAGGGTCATGTTTGGGAATTTCCTTTTCCTAGGGTTTCAGGTGTGTTTACTATGTCCCGTGCTCTTCATTGACAATTTCAGGGCCACATATGGGGTTAGTCTCCAAATTCTCTTTGTCAGCTAATTCCTTGACTTCTTTGTTGCTTATATGGTAGTTACCCTATTTTTAGAAGACTAATAAAATACTACAACAGTAGTAATCCTAGAGCTATTCTTGTCCAGAATGATGCAGAAGTGGCTGAACTCACACGGGGAGCATGGAGCCCTCAGTGTAGGTGTCTCGGAGCCAGCTCATGGCAGCTGTTCTCCTGATCCCATGCTCTGACATGAATGGCTTGGTGAGGAGATGACCTGGGAAGATGGCCCCATTTCCACTTGGCAGTAGGTAAGAGGGCAAAAATGATTCAATCTTGACCAAAGTGCTGGTGGGAACATGACTGCTGTCATGAGAAGTTCCTCCTTGGCTCTGATGCAGGGCCTGTTTCTTCTCCTCTCACTGCACTGGAGGCCTCAGGGCCCCAGCTCACATTTAGATGTCTAAATTACAGCCGATGAGGACACCCTTCCCAGCCAGAATTTGCCAGGATCTTTGTGTAGGTCCTGGCCAAGGGCTGATCTCCCTGTTTCCCATTGTAGTCTGGAGATTGGCACTCAAGAGGGTGATTTACTCATCCCTCCAAACTGCCCTCTGGGGGACTCTTTTCTCTTGGCCAGAAAGGTATTTTTGGGGATGTTCTTTTGGCCAGGCTGAAGGTCTCCTTGTGAATCCTATCCCTCAGAGCTTGCAGACAGCCTATTCCCCGTGGCTCATCCCTCCACTGGCACTACAGGAGATAATTAGTGCGCGGCTAAGTCATATGTGCTGAGGGTCAGGGAAGACAATGAGGCAGATTTTCCCCCGGAGTAAAGAGATGTCAACAGAGTTGCACTGCAGCGAAATGATGGGATCTGTCAGTGACCCTGGCCCTTTCACTGAGCAAACAGCCCGGGGCAGCGCCTTCCTCCAGAAGAATGGCATCGTCTGGCAGCCAGGCACCCTTGTGAATGCACACGTAGGGCGCTCCCAGCGCCGACTGTCCCCGGGAGACACTGCCCAGGAGCCTTCACCCCAGACTCCTGTGCACACATAACTCCTCGGACGCCTCTCCTTGGGGTGTCTGTAAAATCAGCCCTCAGGAGAGCAAAGGACCTGCCCTAGGGGACAGCAGGGGGAAGAAGACAACTTCGAAAAGCTGATTTCCGAAGGAGTTTTGTGGTATTTCAGTAGCACTTGGAGATAGTAAAATAGAGCAAAAGCGGACTGGTCACCTTTGGCGCACACAGATTGGGTGAGGACTTGTCCCTTTGACATCCCTCAACTCAGTTCTTCCAGAGCACAGGCATTATCCATGTCAATTAAAAGTTCCATGGTAAATGCTGTGAAGCAAGGTGTCTCTCTGGCTGTTTCAGTGCTTCCTGGAAGAGGGAAATTCTCTTTGCAGTTATGCTCCACATGAAAGCTGATCCATTATCTCCAGCCTTCATCTCTTTTCCCCCAAGTCTGTCACCAGACATTGTACAGCACAGTGTGGAGACCAAGAGGAGCCACACCACTCCACATCACTGGCCTGGGCTATGAAAAGTAAGAAATAGCGCTTGATTTTTCAAGGGGATCTTACAGTCCAGGATAATTTCAACAAATTGTGATGCCAAAAATAAGCTCTTTTGACAGTACAAGTCTTGCACATTCAGACAAAACAATCCCCTTTGGTTTCAACTAGATGTTGCTATGCTCCAAATACCAACATCTCTCTTTATTCTGCTCTCATTTCTCTCCAGTTCCAGGTAAAAGACCAAATGTCTCTCACCCTATTCTTGGAACTGAATCTGTCAAGTGTGGCCCCTTTCGTGCCACTAGTAACTCCCTAATTCATATCTTTGGGACTTAAACCCCCTTATCTGTAAAAGATCGCACACCTAGGTGATATTCTAATGCTGTAGTAGGTTTTTCCAGTTGCTCCACCTGGTGAAATGTGCTGTGGATTGAGATTGCCACGCAGCCAATTGCCAATAGAACATCTGTGCTCTGGCAGCTGAAGGCAGCGCGTCCATTGATGCTCTCAGCTCTGCCCTGGCAGGGAGCCCCAGTGTGCTGGTGTGCCAGGGTGGTGTTTTCTATGGACTCTGAGTTAGAGCCTCGCTCTTCCAAGCTGCTTTCAGCATGTGCTGCCTGCCATGCAGCCTGTGCGAGGGGTGGTTTGTAAAACAAATGGTGTATTCTGGCAGAGAGGGGTGAGACAGCTGGGAGGTAGTAATGGCTGGGCTGGGAGCAGTCTTGGGGTTGCATTCTGTAGTACCAGGAGCCGTCCCGCCCCTTTGACGAGCATTTCCAGACCTTCCTGTATGGAGGGAGAGGGGAGCACACTCCTGAATAAGGCACTGCAGCCCAGCAGAGCCCACCCTAACATCAGGCACTCGTCCCTCCCAGCAGGGTGCAGGAACCAAGAGGCACAGGGCAGAAAAAGGCACTGGATACCCTTAAGTGCTTTACCCTCTCCTGTGTGTTACCTGACTCCTAGGGCAGCATGGCAGTGAGGGCCACGATGCCCAGGGCTGTCACAGGCTGTGCTGAGAGACCTGAGAACATTCAGAGAAGGGTGTTGACCTGGGAGTCAAGGCAGCTTTGCACCACTTTGCAGAATCAGCCCTCAAACCATGGGGTTTAGGCTCCCATGTTGGAATGTGTTGGCCCAGGTCACTACACAAATGGATTAGGGGAGACCTACAGTTAGAGGGATTCAAGAGGTCTTTGCATACTGTCAGCATTCATTTAAAAATTGCTCCACATGTGGCCCCAGCTCATGCAATTGAACACTTGACCGCATCCTGTAAAACAGGGCAGCGCCTGTTTCCTGGGAGCTCTACCAAGTTGTCTCCAAGTGCTTTTAATTTACTAATATAACTAGTGAGATGTTCCTGCTGTGTCCTTGTGCCGTGCCTCCCAGGAGAACGGCTTGTCAGGGTGTTAAAAAGATGCCAGTGTGCTTCTGTGAAGGGCTTCCTATGGACAATGATTTGCACAGCCCAAAGAAAAGTCCTTCTCGGATGACACGTGTAACATTGCAAGTATGTCCAAGGCTAATGATTATTTTCCACATAAATGGAATTCTATTTGCCTTCAGCAACATCGGCCACTGGGACCTCTTTCTAAATCTGGCAGCACTTCCAAGTCTCTAAATGAAGTGGCTGCATGACACAGACCTGAGGTAAAAGCTTGGGGTAGAAAGCAGAGAGAGATGTTCTCATGAGAAGAGCAGGCAGGGTGGGTTTTGATAAGATGGCTGAAATGGAAGGAAATGTAGTAAAACAGAGGGTCTCGTGTGGGAGTCCCACGGCGGTCTCACGAGCGGCACTCAGTGTGTGTTGAAGGCTCCTATAGATCCCTGTTGAACTGGGCAACAAGAGGTTTTGCTTATTAGTCAGAGCCATCCCCGAGAATGAGTCACAGGCAGTGGGAAAGGCGATGCTCCTTCCTGCAGTGCTGCAGAGCTGTGCCGCAGAGCTGCTCCCTGTGCCGTGGAGGAGCAGCACGGGCTGGGAGGTGACACAGGCTGGGATGTGGCACAGGCTGGGATGTGGCACAGGCTGGGAGGTGACATGGGCTGGGGTGTGACACAGGCTGGGAGGTGACACAGGCTGGGAGGTGACACGGGCTGGGATGTGGCACAGGCTGGGATGTGGCACAGGCTGGGAGGTGACACAGGCTGGGGTGTGGCACAGGCTGGGAGGTGACACGGGCAGTTGTCACACACACTCTCTCCTGCTCTTTTGAGGCATTTCTGGGTGGTAAGAGGAGTGTGTGCAGCTTAGGCCCCCATGTCTGCAGTCCATTGGAGTGTTTGTATTTGGGGGAGACGAGGTGCTTGCCCTATGTTTAGGCCCAGATGAAGCTGCCAGTGATATGTCCAAGGTAAACCGCAGGGATTGGAGGGGCAGGCTGGAGAGGGATGAGTGTGTGACACTGCTGAATGCAGCCAGTGGAGCACTGACTGCTCAGCTCCTGCTGAGGAAGGTGCAGAACAGGCATCTCCTCTCCACATCTCCGTCTGGCAGGCAGATCCCACCAGTAAAGTGGCTATTTTCCAGTGTGGAAAGCCTGTGCTGGGGTGCTGGGACTCAGCCTCAGCCCCTCACAAGTCTTCCTGTGTGAATGAGAGCAGGTGTCAGACCAAACGTGCCACATGCTCAGAGCAGAGGGCTCACAGGGAAATGTTCACCTAGCAAATCCTGGGAAGGGACTTGTCCAAATCCTATCCAGGCTCCAGTGCCTATTCAGCCTGCAATTCAGCCCATTCTGTCAAGCAGGGGTGACCCTCCAGGCAGCATCCCAGGGCCAGGAATGGTTGTCTGTTCATGAGGTTGGTCAGCAATCGAGTAAGAAATGTCTGCTGTACTTTTCAACAGAAAGATTTCCAGACTGCAGTTCAACAAGGTGAAGCTTGAAGATGCTGGGGAGTACAGCTGTGAAGCGGAGAACGTTTTAGGGAAAGACACCGCAAAAGGCAGCCTGAATGTGAAAAGTGGTAAGTGAAGAAGCCAGCAAATGTCTCGAGCTGTCTCTCATTCCACAGAAAGGTTCTGCACATGGTCTGTCTTGTATTTTGTTTCATGCTTTCAGGATATCGAGTAAAACAATCTTGGGAGATAAGAAAAATGCAGCTTAGCATAAATGTTTATCTTTGTTATCTGTCACTGGCAATGTGGTTAATTTACATTTTAAATAAACTTACAGTCTATGTATTTTTTAAAAAGGGGTAAGGAGGAAAGAAAGCTGGTGGGCTTGATGATTTCATTTTTTAAAAGAATTTCTGAGAAGCAAAACTCATCAGAAGACAAGTAATTAGACCATAGCTTTGTGATGAGTGAAGTTGCTTCTGGTTTTCATCCTAGAATGTGTGCTCCATCTCTTAGAGCTCAGCGGATGGAGTCTGAGGTTAGGTGGTTTTATTATTATCTTGGTCATAATAATTATATTGCTTAACACGATGGTTTGGATGCACCCTCCAGGCTCAGAAAGTCCCTACAGTGGCTGCCAGAAGCTGGGAGGGCACAACTAGGGGGGTGGACTGTATTTCCTAAGCTCTTCCTCCTGCCATTCACAACGGGCACTGTGGCAGCCTGAGCTTTGAGCACCGAGCTCCGGGCCCTGCAGCTCTTTGCTGGGATTCAGTTTTTTGTTCTCTGACCAGCCTTAGCCCAGAGTGAGGGAAGGTAGCTTTCTCCTGCTGCTTTCTGGCAGTATTTTCTCTATTAACCTCAGCGTGTTTGCCACCCTGAATCTTTTGTTCTGTGAAGCTGCAGTGTCACGCAGCCTCTCCGTCGGTTATCGTGGCTGTTCAATCCCAGTGCTTGCAGAGTCTGGAGGAAGGCCATCCATGCTCACACCTCCCTCCCTTCAGACCCCTTGTCTGTGAGCTCAGCCCTCCTGCTCTGCTGGGTTTATTTCCGATTGTGTTGGGAAAGATGTCCCAAGTAAGAAACTGAGGCAGTGCTCTCCTTTTTTTCCCTGACTCACGCTCTGGAATGCCACGTAAACTGCTCCTGTCTGATGGGAGCTGCATGTGCCACCTCCCTCCCCAAGAGCAGCCATCAGAGCCATGTCTGCCTCCTCTGCTGCCCCTTCCCCATCACCAGCACCCTCTCACACAAGGAAC
This sequence comes from Origma solitaria, assembly GCA_013397895.1. Classification (NCBI taxonomy): domain Eukaryota; kingdom Metazoa; phylum Chordata; class Aves; order Passeriformes; family Acanthizidae; genus Origma; species Origma solitaria. Next base: position 2,952,266 of record VZRL01003878.1, on the reverse strand, counting down.
AGCGTGGCTGAGCAGTGCCTGCCACAAGGTTCTGAAAGGAAGTGCACATCTAGCCACTGCAGCATCCAGCTGCCCCTTCCTGCAGGCAGGGAGAGCAGCACAGCTCAGGGCTCTCTCCCTCCCCAGGAAATCATGCTGTGTGGCAAGGACCACTCACGGCAGGGATGGGGTCACACCTGAGGTGCCCAGAAATGTGCAAAGACCTGAAAAACCACGAAAGACACACAAAGATCTCGCTGCAAGGTGCTGTGGATCTGGTGGATCTCCTGCCTGGATGAATCCATGCTCTCAGCAGCCTTGCCAATCTGCCCTGGCTTGCTGCTCGGCTTCCCTCACACCTTGCTGCAGTTTGCAGACACCTGCCAGGACAGCAGGGCCAGCTGTAGCCCCTGCAAAGCAGCCGAGGTGATGGTGATCCCTGGAGGATTTTGCAGCCCTGCCACCCCCTCTGCACTCTTTTTTCCTCTTTCCCTGGAGCTATCACGAGTTAAGCAGCCTCCACCAGCGTGCAGGCACATGCTGTCCTGGAGTTTTCCTCTTCCCTTACTGCTAGTCCTTCTTGGAGTCTTGACACCTTTCCTCATTCTGCAAGTGCCCTTCTTCTGTGATACCTTTCAGCAGAAAACTCATCAGGGCATCTGAGTCCACCACACATGTGTTGTCTCCTGTTTCTTCTTCCCCAGGCTCCTTAGCACTGATCGTGTTGTGGCTGCCATTGCAAAGTGCTCTTTGCTTTATTCCAATACCACTTTTCAGGTTCAGAAAAGCAGCTTTCCAGCCATACTGATCTGTTGCAAGTCCCCCAAACCACCACATCTTTGGAGAGAGAGAGAGAGTGGCTGCAGAGCAGAGACCCCTTGGCACTTAGAAAATGCCCATCAGCCAAACCCTTGCCTCATCCCTCCTCTACAATTCCAGTATTTTCGCAAAACTCCCAGCTCAGAAATAAATGCTTTTGCATTGAGAAACTTCGTGAGGGTGTTAATTTCTGAGAAAATGCTTCTGGGCTTAGCCAAAATATACTGTGCTTTGGTTGTATTGCTGATTTTTATGACTTTGAAGTAAATTAGATGCTTTCTTAGAAAAATGTCCCATTTCCCAGTTCTCTTTATTGAATAATCTAATGTTGATATCACATGGCCATGAGGGCACAGGTGAGATGTGACTGTTTCAGACTCTTTTTTTCCTCAGAAAATTTCTAGACATCTCCTTAACTGCCCTGCCCCTTTAAAGACTGCAGAAAAAAATCAAGTTGTACAAAAAATTCTTTCTGCTCCTAGCTTTTCGTGGCGGTCTCACCCCTGTCTCTGACAGGTGCTGCACCCCCAGCCCAGGCTCCTGGGACTTTCTCCTCTGTGCTTACAGAGGGTGTGAGGGACTTCTCCAGAAGGTGCTGGTGCTGCCAGGGAATTTGAGTGGAGCTGGTGCCTGTGGGCATTGGAGTTCCCAGTCCTGGTTAAGAAAGAGGAAATCACTACCTGTGCTTGCCTCCCCTGGGACCATGGCCTTCAGCTGTTTCATGTTCCTCTGCCTCTTGAGCATTAGTTTGTGCTGCACAACTTCACCTACCCATGGGGTGGAGGCTCTTCAGAAAACCCTACCTCTTCTTAAACCCTGCATTTTCCCCACTATCGTGCCCTGCCACCCTGTCTTTGCACTCTTGTGGCCATCAGGGCTAAGAAAACCTCCCCCAGTTTCGCTCATCACCTGCCAGGTGAACCCTGAGCCATTTCTGCCTCTTCATCATGGCAGGAGGCTCTTCACAGCGGAGGGACACTGTGCCCTGTGCCATACCCTGCAGGGACATTCCGTGTCCTGCCTCTGTCACCCTGATCCCCTCCCGAAAGCAGCACTAACACCTTGCCAGCCCCAGCCTGTGCCCCGCTGCCCCTCTGCTCCTCCCCACAGTAGCTAAGCCCACCCTGCTCTGCTCAAAAGAGATGTTTTGTTCACTTCTTTCTTACCTTAATTTCCCCAGGAACAACGAAAGCACCACAAGTCTTACCAGCCTCAGAAACTAAAATAGTTGTTATGGAAGAAGAGTGTAAGTACCTCTCCCCCGCTCCCCCCATACAGCTGCTTTCCCCTAATTTGTTTGTTATTATGAGACATTTTACATAAATGCTTTATTGTCTCCTGGAATCTTCTTTAATCACTCCTTCTCTCTGATTTTTTCCCAAAGCCACTGGTCTTTCTTTCCCTAGATCTTTAAAAAAATCTGATTTATATTTCTGGTGTCTATCTTGGAGAGGGAGAATTTGATAACTATTGCAATGGCAGGTTAAAGAACATGCAACTTTAAATTGCAACTGAATTTTAAGCATTCCCAGCCCTTTCAGTACATGGAGTTATTGATAGTTGCAAGATGTGCTTGCTATAGCCTTTGATTTAACAGGTTTTTTTTATTGCTCTGTTTTTGTGTTTGGGTTTGGGGTTTTTTTGAGGATGGTTCATAAAACCAAAATAGGTTGTAGGAAGTACAAGAAAAAAGACATGAGTCTTCTAAGCATAGGTAATAAGAAAATTGCAGAAAATCCATCCATGCCCTGCCATCCCATTTTTCCCTGAGTCTCTGGAAAGCAAGAACAGATTTCCCCAAACGTTTAATTTGATTTAATGTGGCTGAAGGGCTTTTAAGCATTCCCTCCTACTCCGTTGTCCCAAAAACAGTAGAAAATGGGCACAGAGCAATAAAAATCAAGGAACGGATACAACGGAGATTAGGATCCTGGTGCCCAGACGTTGGCTCAGCAATTCCTGGTGGAGGGTGCTGTATCTGTGCCAGGGTGTCTCCCCACAGTGGGAGCCCACCAGGATCCTGGCCAAGCCCCTGGGAAGCCAGAGCCAGGCAGGGATTTTCAGATTTGTGCTGTGTTTCCCTCCAGCTGCAGATGCCCAGAGCTGAGAGCGCAGCTGGAGGTGCCTCACTGTTGGCAGCTCTGCTCTGCACATTTTATGGGGATGTTTCCTCCTTGGAGAGCTCAGTCTTTTATGATTTTACAGGAAATCTGATTGCATCCACAGCAGGCACTGGCCAGGTATTCTTTAAAAGCTTTTCTGATTAGAAAACTGCTCTTAAAATGTGCTCTTGTGTAGTGCTTAGCCTTGCACTGCACTGGAGACATCAAGCTGAGATACAGCATTATTAATGCCATGGCCACACCATCCTTCCCCAGGACTTTTCCTCTGTTTTCACCGGGAGAGATCCATACTACTTGTTTGCTTTGTATCAGATAAATGCTATTTTCTTAAAAGCTAAATCTCAGAAAGGAAACACAGAAATTTCCCCTTCTGGAAAACTTCTTTCCTCTGTGGGTGCATCATCACTCTCTGTCTGTTTTTTTCTAATGATGGGAAGAGGTGGCAAAGTCTCCAGAGTTAAAATTGTAATTCACTTTTTCCTTCACATTCCTTTTTTTTGCAATCTCTCTCAAGTGTTATCTGAATAACTCAGAATCTCTCTGATTTTTGTGGTGACTGATGATGTATCAGAGAATTGCATGTGTGTACAGCATGTGGGGAGGTGATGAAGACGTTGTGAGGTGGGATGATCTGGAGAGCAGACAAATATCTCATTCTTGTAAAAGTCTTGCATTTCTTTTCAACATCTGTATTTGGAGTCACCTGTAGGTTGTCCCACCTCTCGCTGTTTTGCTGAAATCTTGTAAATCACTTTCTGGATTTTAAACACTGATGCCCCCGGTACCTGGTGCATGAATGGTATGAGGTGTGAATGGCATGAGGCACCACTCAGCTTCATTCAGAGGTGCAGTAGCCTCATTCATGATGAAAAATTGTTCAATAAGGCACATTGTCTCGTGCTTGTCACGGGCTAAGGTTGTGCAGTTGGGTGGTCACAGTGGCTCAGCTCACAGGCAAGAACTTGCAGGGATGTGGTAACTTGATCATGTGCCCTGATGCAGAGAGAAAGGTCCTTTATGCTCATTTCGACATCCAGGGAACTCAAAATGCTAACGTGATCCTGTCACGGTGCAGCGTGAGGCAGCTAAACAAGGTTCAGGAGCCTGGCTATGGACGTGTTGGGTAAGCAGGACAGGAACCAGTGTCGACATTTAGAAGCATTCTGACAGAGGCAGAAAGGGAAAAAGGGTCAGAGCAATCTGGAGAGCATTCTGAGATGGAAGGTTTATGCAGGACAAAGATAGTAAAACCCTCTCAAAGCTTCATTTTTAAAAAGGTAAGATAATGTTTGAAACCTCTGAGAAGGTCAGGTAATCCCTTGTGCTTGTTTTCTGCTGTTGAGCTCTCCTCTAGTTCCTTCCCTTGGCTTCATCAAGCAGGTGAAGTGCTGAGGGTAAGGACAGAGCCCAGGCCAGGAGGAGGAAGCGTGGTTTGGATATTGTCAGGATACAGGAGGGTGTGCCGGTGGTGTGCAGATGCTCTGAACCAATGTGTGGCTCATTGCAGTGCCCACCTGGACCCTGCTCCTGCTCTCTGCTCCCTCTGTGGCTGACCTGGGCGAGCTCTTTATCAGCCTGTGTGGGCTGGCAGTGCCCCGGCTGTGGGTGCTCTGCAGCAGGGAGAGGCTCGGGATCACCGGAGAAAGTGAAACGGAGAAAGAGCAGAAGGGGCAGTGCTGAGTTGTGCTGGGGACAGGAGGCTTGTGGGGTAATGTAAAGCATGTGAATGGAAGCTGAGCTCTCTAAATTTAGTTTTGGGGCCTTTATTTCATCTGCTGGGGATCACAAGCCCTCCCTAGAGTCCCTCTAGAGACCCCTGTGGGAAGGGTAGGTGAAACAGTTCTTTTTTCTCCAATGAAGTCTAACTCTCCGCACAACAGTCTGGGTCCACAGATTTCATAGCCGTCATCTTGGTGATACCATTGGACTAAGTTTGTGGACTCATTGGTGTAGATTCATTCAGGCAATCCCTCTCCAGTTTAACACCTTCCCTGATGGAGAGTGGCTGGGTGTTGGAAATGTTCTCCTCACTTTTTCTCCCCCAGCTGAGCTAGACCTGATGGCCTTGCGTGATTGCAATGGCTGTGCTGTGGCTTGTGAGGCACACACCCCACACTTACATGTTCCATGGAGTCAAGGTCCAACCAGTGCCCCCAAACCTGCTCTCCAGTCCAGTCTGGCATGGCCTTTACTGGGTGACCATGCCTGAGAGGTGGCTGGTCAGTCCCTGGCCCCTCCAGCCTGAGGCCACTGAGCTCTCCTGGAGCTACAGCGCTGCAAACATGAGCGTGGTGGCCTGGGTTGGAGTTGAAGGGCAGAACAGACACAAGTCCAGCCATGTGAACAGAGCACTTTTCAATATTAGACTAAAAATAAATCCTGGCGTGGTCTTTGCTGAGATAATTTGAACCCCATTGCTGGAGGTGTGGCTGTAATTGAGCGGAACCTGCACGCACGCAGGCACGGAACCTTGAGGTGGATGTGGTGCAGATCTCACTGTTGGTCTGCAGAGACCTGTGTGGTGCCTGGCAGCTGCCAGATCCTGCTCATTGCTCATTTGGACACTGTATTTTTTAAATAGTCACACAGCCACTACTCGAGATGTGGCGTAAAGACAGGCAGTGGCTCTAAAGGCAAAGAGGGGCAGGATGGAGTGTGGGGTGGGAGCTTATGTCCCCTGGGAGCACTGAGGCTGAGCTCAGCCTTCAGAGCTGGGCTGTGGACCAGGGGATCTGCTCTTCTGGCTCCATCCTGTGATCCTGGTGTGTTGCTTCACTTCTTGGGCTCCAGCTGCCCTGCCTGTGAAGTTTTCATGCTGGCATTGGCTCTGCAAAAGGATTTTTAGTTTGCTGAACAAATCCCCTCATTGAAGTATCATGTTGCTGCTATTACAACTGATGATGGGGATTTGAGAAAATAAAACGCTGCACTGCTGCCATGTGCATTTTCAGACCCCTGTGGTAGAGAAGAGCATAGGAAGGGCTCCCCCAGAAAGCTGCAGAGATCATTCTAGAGGAGCAACCAGAAGCTTGGCAATAACACAGGACTTTGCCCCTGCAATAGCTGCTCGTCCCTTGGAAACAGGCAGTCCCTGAGCGCTCAGAAACCTTTAAACTTGTTTCTTAGTGAAACCCCTGAGCAGTGCAGATGGGAGAGGTGGAGAATGCCACCTGGGCTGTTTTGATCATCAGCATCCGATGCTCCAAGAGGAGTGTCTTGCAGCCTGGTATTTGCATCTTGGGATGAACTCCTAGTCTGCAGCTATTGATCCTGATGGTCCCCTTGGGAACTGGAAACATGATTCCAGCAGGATCTATTTCAATAAAATGCGGGAGTAAATATTTGGTCATTTCCAAATGAATAAACACACAGGAGCAGTATTTTATGAGCTCCAGAGTCCCCAGTCTGCTGTTAGGCAAGCCCCAGTGTGCACAGGCCTTTCTGATTTTATGTACAGATAACAGCAGGGAGCATCCAGACTCTGCTCAGGTTTATTGCGAGAGGAGGTGTCGTATCAGACATACAGAAATCTGCCACAGAGGGACTGGTGAGGATCACCAGCCCCTCCATGTATTAATCAGCGTAAATCATGGATTTAGTGTGGCTCGCACCAGGGTTGCAGTGCTGTAACCAAGGAATATCTTGGCCAGGCACCTTCTCTTCCATGTCCTTCTAACAAGCAGTTGGATGAACTCTGTTGAGAGGAACCTCAGCAATTCTGTGTTTTATCAGTAAGTACATGAGGCATATACAGAGCAGGCAATCTGTATACACTCCCCAACCAGCTGAGTTCATCTGTCTAACTGAATGTCTAAATATTGAGAGAATAAAGTGTCTGTGCTCTATGAACCCACCAGCCAAAGTTATTTATAAAGAAGAAAAGGAGCAGCGAAACTATCGCTGTCTCCCTGCTCTCCTCGACAGTAGCTGTAGTTCGTGAAAAATTAACCATAATTTATAGTCCAAGCTGCATTAATTAACTCTTTGCAGGGGGAGTATTTCACCAGACTTCTGAGAACAGGCTGGTGAGCTGCCTGCAAAGGTTAAATGACGTGCATGGCAGGAATTGTGTAAGAATCCCTGCACAATCATTAATGGCCTTTCTGCGTAGATGGGTTGTGTGAAGGGAAGTCCACCTGGCACAGTCACTGCCCCTGGCTCTCTTCTCTGCTGCCCTGTCATTGATGATAGTCCAGAATAACTGAGGCGTGTGGTGGAAAATAGACTCTGAATGACTCCAGTGCTCTGAATCTCTCGTGTTTATGCTGCTCTGTCCTCACTGGCTGGGCCAGCAACAATAGAACGTGGCTGCAGATCATTCACAAACACATCATCAGGAGGCAGCCCTCTTTTCCCTGACCATGTCCTTACTCCTCTCTTTTCCCTGTCCTCACCTCTTTATTCCTCTGTTTTCTTCACCTCCTTCTTCCCCCCTCTCCTTTTCCCTCACCTCCTCCCTCTCTTCAGCTTTGTTCTCAGTCCTGGGACAGAAGAGCAGCTGGAGATCTGACCTGCTGATGGAGATCTGAGCTGCTCCAGCCCTTCTCTCACCTTGCAGGGGCTTTCTGACCAGTTTGCCACTGTGTGTGTCAGGGGCACCTTGCTTACTCCCTCTGGTCAAAAAGAAATGTCACCGCTCGTTTTCCATAGCTTGCCTCATGCACAGTCCTTGTTTTCTGCTTTCAATTTGTTGAGGTACCTGGGGAGGATGTTGGTACACGATTGGTGTCACTGCACACCCCTCTCATCACGTCCCACTGCCTTCATGAGCCCTGTTCCACCCTGCTACCACCCAAAACTGCTCCCTTGCTTGTTCAGTTCGCCACTTATCTCCGCAATTTTACAACTTTCCAAGGCATTTGGGATAGATGGAGTTGTGCTGGAGGCTGAATGAAGGACTCATTCTGCCACACCAGCCCATAGGGGGTAAAATCTGCCTGGTGCTGTGCAGCAGTTTATGTGAAATAGCTGTGGGAAGTAATTTCTGGATCACCAGGCACAGCTGTGCAGTGTTTGGCACAGAGGTGAAAGTACCTGCATGGCTGTAAATAAACTGTGCGTGAGGTTCGCTTTACCAACATCCGACATCCAAGTGCAGATGACTCAGGACCAGGCATGGAGTTGTTAAATTATTTCCAGTGGCCCAGGATGGTGGGGGACTACAGCTAAACACAAAGTAACTTGTGAATCTGGGAATTGTCCCACAAGTGTGGTGAAACCACTGAAATCTGCCTTGGCCTGATGCTTTAAGGTGCTTGTGTGTGATCTGCAGCCACACAGTGTCAGAGTGCCACGTTTCAGCCCAGGCACAATCAATATTTTCTGATAAACATTTTGCTCCCTTTGTCCTCCCACTAGAGCCTCCAGATCTCTCCATCCTTGCTCCCTGAATAGTTGCTCTCATGAATGTGGAGTCCCAGCTGCAGCAACATCCCAGAGTGATCAGGCACCCTGGAAGGCTCTAGACTCTGTTTCCACACAGCAGTGAGATTTCAGGGTTATTAGAGATAACGACCTTCATTCAGTACATCAAACCTCTGAATGAACGTTAGGAATTCCTATGAATGGAATATGTACCTAATAAGTATCCTGTGTGTGGAATAGCCTCACTATTTCCAAAGAGCAAAACAGAACCAGGGGTGCCCTCCAAAAGGATAAAAAGAGATCATTGCTTCCCGGCTGGGGAAGGAGATGCTGGCTGTGCCTGTAGTGCCACAGGTAGCACAGGGGAAACAAGGAGGGATAATGACTATTTTTTCTAATACAAGAGCCAGAAAAGGGCAGGTTAAAAGAATTAAATAGAGATGTGCCCTTGCATGCTGTGTGCATTACACTGGAGCTCTTGTCACAAATATTGTGGATGCTGCAAGAGTAGATTTGTTCAAACAGCAACTAAACATGTTCATGGAAGTATCCAACAAGGGCCACTAAATGTTACAACACTCTGGCTGTCTCTGAGCTGCCCATCCTGGATGGCCTAAGGAAGATTATTATTGTGTGCTCTTGCTCATCTTTCTTAAGCTCTGTCCCCTGGCCACTGTTGGGGCTGAGGCAGGGCTTTGGTTTGACCAGTAGTGCTCAGTTTATAGTCTAAAAGGGCCTAATTTCCCGATTTTCTCTTCTCAAGAGGGAGCTGCCTCTCTTTGTGGCCTTTGCCACATCTCTGTGCTAACAAATGGACCATGGTAATATGATTCCATTATTCCGGTTTAAAACTCTTTGTGCTTCTTTGGGATAAAAGGCAAGGTACTTGCAGGAAATGGGGTTTAAGGGGTAATGACATTAGCAAGATACTTCTAGGAGAGGTGATCAGCCATGTATTTTCCTGACAGACACAGCTCTACTCGCCCTAGAAGTGCCCAACATGCCCAAGCCTCAGCCATGTCAGGCTCTTTTTTATCTGTTTAAAAGGGACAAAACTGTTTCCGTGGGAGAAGATCCCATGCAATCACTCGCTGATGAGCACTGTAATCCACCCTGGTATCACATCGCACAGCACTGCATCTTCCCATCCACCTTTCCTGGTGGGTTTGGTATCTTCTTATCTGGGGTGTTTCCTGTGGGGAGCTTTCTGTGCTCTGGGTTCAGTTCTCCCGCTCTGCTCCTCTCTTGCTGTGGGAAGGCTTGCTCCAGAATCATTTCCTCTAGGGTTTATGATGCAAGACTTTGCCAGATGGATCGTTTTGCTCGCTATCAAGTGGTATATTTGATGATTGCAGGGGTGACAGCTCCCTGCAGCCTGTGCTTGTTCTTCATCCATGTGCCTTTCAATTTGCACCAGCGCTTTGGCTGATGGAGTTTCAGTGCTCCCTGCTCTGATGGTACACTTGCAGAGACCCACACTTACCAGAGACCCACAGCTCTCCTCTCCTGAGTAGAAATGTGCTACTATCTTGGAAAGGTAAAATTATAAAGTCCTGTCTGCATAATGAGTCTGCATTCTCCAGATAAATTACATAGACTCATAATGGCTTTGGCTTTTAGTTAGCATTAATCTTAACTGGAAGGGAATGCTGAATGTCCTGCAGAAGTCTGGGAGTTTTCAGACTTTTGCAAGAGTTTCATTGGAGCCTTGGTCAAGCCATCCTCTGCTCCAGCAGTGCAGTGTGTACACACTGCTGTCCCCATTTGGCTCCCAGCTGGCTGGCAGAGTGTGCCCTCAGGGAGCAGCTCTCCACTGTCCCAGGGCTGTGAGCATTTTGGGTCTTTGCTGGAGTGTTTTCCATGTCTCGTTTGCAGAGCAGTTTGGGACAACTTGCTGTGCCCTGGATAACTGTGAAAAGACAGAGCCAGAGGCAATGGTTATTCAAGGCAAAGCGTGGAAATAGCTCTGCTCAGTGCACAGCCCCGGCCTGTCAGTCAGGGGAGGAATCCACTTCCTTATGGGCAGGGAAGACAATGGATGGGACAATGCACGGGTTCAAACCTACCGAGCCTGGCCTGCCCTGAGCCATGCCCAGGTAACAGCGTGGGCTGCTCCAGCCCGCTGGGGAACTCCTCCTTCGGACCCCACGCAGCAGAGTCCCAAAAGCGCGAGAGCCAGAACGAACCTGTCTGGTTGCTTGTGTGCCAAGCATCAGCCACAGGTGAGAGGCTCCACAGGGTGCTGGGAGCTCTCCTTGTCCTGGGAGAACTCGGCTGGAGCTGGAGTGTGGGAGTGCAGCCCTTGGCTCTGGCGTGGGGGCTGCAGCTGGAGACAGCCTCGGAGCCTCTGCAGGGTGGGATGAGCTCGGGGCTGCCCCAGGAGTGGGGAGCAGCCCCAGCTCCCTCCAGGGCAGACCATGGCTTGCGCTGCTGCTCCTCCCATGGCTCTGCCTGGCTCCTGCCTGGCTCTGCTTCGGGCTTTCTTCCTCGAATCCTGTGTCAGTGAGGAGTTCAGTGTCAGTGACGGGGTCACTAACCTTTCCATGAGGCTCATTCATGCTTTGGAAAACAGGATGGAAGAGATATCTCCTCAGAAGCCTTGAGTACAGCATAAAAGGCGCTGCAAAGAAGGTAGTAGGCACACTGCTGGAGGTGTGACTGTGATAGGGGCTGAGCAAGGTGGGTAGTCCAGGAAAGGGAACTATTTTTAACGAGGTTAAGCCTTCAGTTGTAAAAAATCCATGCTTTTGAGTGCCTAGCCCTTCTCTGAGTTATGTGAAGATGGGTCTGCATTATCCAAAGCTGCTTAACTTTTGTAACGTATCAGTTACTCTAAGAAAAGGTTTTCCCTTCCTAGAAGCCTTTGTTTTACCTTTGGAGACTGCTTTGGGCTGTAAGTTTACCTGAGTCTCTCAGAGACAGGAATTACAGTGAAATTCTGCAGACTACCTTCACGTTGTCTTGTAGCTTACAGGACTGGAAAGCTTTTCTCTAGAAATAAATTCAGATTTGGAAAAGCACCTGTATCCCAGGAAACCTGAGCCATGCTGGCTGTGTCCCTCATGGTGAGCTGGGGCTGACTTTTCCCTCTGCACTCTGCTGGGTCTGCTGGGGCAGCTCTGCTGTGGCAGGACAGAGGGACACTCAAGAGAGGGGAGGGACAGATGGAGCAGTTCTGGCTCACACCAGTGCTGCTTCTGGCTCTGAAAACATTCCCTGGCAGAGCTGTGGAGCCAAGCAAAGCCCCCTGCAGCAGCTCTGGACCCAGGTCCAGTGTCACGATGTACTCAGGCCTCAGCAGTCACTGCCACTCTGTGGCTCTGCAGCTCCTCTTCTTCCTGAGCTCCTGCTGGCACAGCGTTCCAGCATGAGGGGGGACAAGGAGAGGGGGAAAGGGGCACTTCCCTACAGCCTGCCAAAAAAATGATCTTGTTCTACACGCTGGCTGCTTAGAGGAAGTTGTGTCTTCAACTCCTCACTCACTTGGCCCCTTTTGCTGGGAAAGGAAGGGTCAAGTTGCAGCCCCGGGACCTGAAGGTGGGTCTGAAGGCATGGGCTGAGGTTTGCAGCTCTGGGGTTTGTACTTTGGCAAATGAACTTGTAGAAAATCATCTAAGGAAACATAATTGCCCAACAAAGGAAATAACAATATATCCTTTTTGTGTGTGTTTTTGTTTTCCCCTGCAGTAACCACAACTCTCTCCTCCTGGTCCGGGCATGCCAGAAAGTGCAACGAAACAGCCAAGTCCTATTGTGTCAATGGAGGGGTGTGCTACTACATCGAGGGGATTAATCAGCTGTCGTGCAAGTAAGTGAGTGGAGTTCTTGTGTCAATATGGAAATTTCTTGGCTGAGGGAGAGGAGACCTTTGTGCGACTGCCAGAGTGGGGGGAGCTCTGAAATTCTCCTGGCAGCTGCAGTTTGAGCTGTGCAGGTTCAGTGAGGGGCACTAGAGGGGCAGGGGTGGGGGGCAAGGCTTCGTATTTTCCTTTTTTGTGTGCGTGCCACTGTTCACTTTTCCTGGCTTTTCTCCCTCTAAGAATATGTTTGTCCTGGCTCTTTCTTTTCCCTTTCTTCCCTTTTTCCTCTGCAGCTTCAGGGAAAGCGGGGTCCCTTTTGCTCTCCCTGAGCTGACACATCCTGTGCCCCAGCCAGGGGCAGTTTCCCCGTGACTGGAGGGGTCCCTTGGTGAGACCTGCCCTGACCTCCCCTGTGCCTCATGGGCCAGGGCTGGCACTCAGCTCTTCCCCTCTCTGTGCAGCTTTGTGGCCACCATTGGAAGTTTATTTCCCCCTTCAAACCTGCCATAAAAACCAGAGACACATTCTAAGCTGTCCTTAAAATGAAATACTTTGACGGGCTTGAAGTGGGGCTGCACAGCCTGAGGGATGTGGAATGGGATGTGAGGTTTTTTCACCCCTGGTTCACAGCCAGAAAGCCCAACAGGATCTCACAGCTCACCCCCCAAGCCTGTGGATACGCTGTGCAGTATGATTGCCAGCGCTGGAGATGAAGGCACCCAGAGCCCACCTGTACCTGCCCCTGGGCTCCTGCAGAGCGAGCAGGAGGTGCTGCCCCGGGCATGCATTCACCGAGCAGATGGAATCCCCTCTGAGCCCACCTGGTGACCCAGGCATCGCTGCCCAGCTTGGAGAAGCCCAGAGCTGAGTTTTCTCCCTTTGGAGCCCAGAGATCTGTCAGTGGAGACACACAGCCGAAGGTATTTGGATCTGTGGGTGGCAGCCCAGCACCACTGCAGGATGTGATGCTCGTCAGATACCTCAGCTCCTCAGGCCTTGGAGGATGCACCTGAACAGAATCCTCACCCTCACGGAAAGCCTGTGGGCTGGATTGCACTGAGCACAGCTCCTCCCCTCTCCCCATGCTCCTTTTTTTCAGCAGGGAGCAGAAAAGGCCATGTGGAAGAGCATCCTGCTGAGCTCTTGTGCTCTCACTTTCCAGTGCACAGTCAGCTGTCCTGGAAGGAGCATCTCCCAGTTCTCCCAGGCTTGCCCCTTAGACACAGGAAGAGCTGAGTTGGACAGAAAACAAAAACCATGGCCTCCACATTTCCCATGTGTGTGGAGTGGGAGCAGCTCTTGTCCCGCACAGCCCTGTGCTTTAGAGCAGTTGTCACTGCCCTTGCCTTCCTGGTGGTACCGTGGGCTCACCTTGTCAGTGTTCCCCACAGGAAACACAGGGGGAGCCCCATGTGATTGATCAAAGTCACAGCCACTCTTGTGGTGTGGCTGTAGCCCGGGAAGCCCCAGCAGTTCCAACCTTTATGTTCTGGGAAAGGCTGAACCCTCAAAGCCTGCAGGAGTGTATGAATCAACATCTCTATCTGTAAGAAACGTGGTCATCCCCAAAGCATAGATCTCAAGGCTCTTTCTTTTGGGAAGAACTTAAATCCAGTTCAAGATTCAAATGGTAACTATTTCTAATTACAAGGGTTACCTGAAATCCCTGCCAAACGGAATAATCAGTTTTTCCTGATGAAGGATACTGTGGTAATTGTCAAATGCCTTCAGCAGATAGACTGTTTTAACCAAAGTAATCCCAGCCCCATGAAGAAACAGCCTACCTTCCAGCAGGCTGCTCTGACAGCTGATGAGCAGAGGGAAAGCTCAGTGATGGATTCCATTAAGACTTTACGTGCCGCATGGAACAGACCTAATTATTTCATGTCATTTGAAAGCCTGAATTCCTCACTTGCAGATGGTAAAATGATATCGTTTTCTGATGAGTTCCAAGATACCAATTGCTAAAACCAGATGGGAATTGAACAGGCGTGTGTGGAAGGGCAGGAAACTGTTACCAGGAAGGTGCTGGGAAGGTCTGCACTGTCACTGTCACTGTTCATCTGCCAGAAGAGGTAGTTCCATGTCCACAGAAACCCAGGGGACCCAAGTGCCTTCCACACAGCACAGTCACTTCTGATCTTACTGCTTGAGGAGATCTCTGGATGTTCATTCTCCTTGGGTGTTTTTGTCATTTAATCACAGACTGAAGATAAGAAAACCTGGCTTTTGAAGTGCTGTAATTTTAGAGTTTTTGGATTCCAGAGGATAATAGTTATTGAGGAATGCAGAAGCATTTGACATGAACAGTGTTTCCCATAAAATGGCTCTCCCAATGACAGGTGTGATTCTTGGGGAAGATGCTGATGAATAAACACACTTCACCTTTGCCTGCAAACAAAGAACTGACATGTTCCACAATTTCCTCACTGCACCAAGAGAGAAGATCTGCTGCTGTGGTTTGTGAAAGATGCAGTGATACAGACTCAGAGGAGAAAGAACAGGAGGCAGAGATAGAGGCTTTGACCTGCATTTGTGATCTCTGCAACAGCAGCCGTGGCCCTCCAGCCTCACTGTGCCTCCGAGCCAGGAGCACAGGAGAGATCAGCAGGCTCTGCTCAGAGCCTCTTCAAATGCTTTGGAGATCAACAGGAGCCACGCGAGCAGCTCCAGCCAGGAACACCACGTGTCCATGGGCTGTTCCCATGCCACGCTTCCAGTCACAGGGCCTTGGGGGATCTGCTGGCCCCCTGTGCCTGCTTGCAGCCCTCCCTCACCGAGTGCTCAAGGGATTCCACCCCACCAGCACCTGAGTGATGGTACCAACCTTTCCAATACCAGCTACCAGAATTTTAGAATGTTCTTGTTCACTACCTGCCACCATCCTGTGATCAGCTCCCTGGAGTGGGTTCCATTCTTGCAGCTGTCCAGAAGCACAGGAAATCCTTCCTGTAGATGTTCCCCCTGGCAGTCTGGACCAAAAACAGCAGATGAGTTCTCAAATAATTTCTTCTCCTGATGTGGTTCATGCTCGATTTGCTACAAATACTGCCTAAATTGGCAGCTGGCCTTTTATTATTATTTTATAACAGGCTTCCCAGAAACGTGTTTCTCCTGGTCTTCTAAATCCTGACGAACAAAGCATTTGCTTGTAATCCCACTTCCTCCCTCCCTTTTCAATACACTTTAGCTAGACCTTGGACAAAGCATTTTCTTCACTGAGGAAGAGCCCAGAATGGACTTGGAGCTGTTCCAGAAATTGTGTCTTTCTGGATTGTGTGCGTGCATAATTTTGTCCTTAATTTGAAGTAAATTCTATACATGCTTGTGTCAAAGGAAACCTAAACATAAAGAAATCTTTGTTGTTATCCTGACTCTGGAAACAGACCACCTGGAAGTTAGATGGGAGAAGTGGGAATCGCCTCCGATATTCTGCAAATTTTCAGCATAAACCTCAGAAATCACTGAGCCACACACAGACAGAACTGACCCAGTAGGGCTTGCAACTTAAAAGGCCCCAGGCTCTTGACAGGAAGAGTTCCTCGACCCTTCTTGAGACCATTTCGCTGTGAGAGGCCTGAGGAGCTGGACTGGCAGGGCAGTGACAAGTTTGAGCAGAGCACACTGAGGTGCCACGGAAGGGACACACACAAGCGAGTCCCCAGGAGCTGGGCTGGGACACACAACAGTGGTGCCTGGTTTGCTGTGTCCAGTCAAACAGTGCTGGGATGACTGGCAGCCTCTGCTCTTGGATCTGTCTCCATCCTGGAGCCCACTGAGCCCTTGGCACATCTTAGAGCAGTTGGAGGCTGCTCTAAGCTTTTATTGCTGGGTGCCCCACAGGGTTGTGCTATCCGAAGAGCAGAAATGCCCTTTTTCCTAGTTAGGTCTTGGCACACATTAGGTACAGTTGGGGTGTTCCCAGCCAAACAAAGCAAGCAAGTCAGGTCTCATCACTGCAGAGTCTTCTCTGCCCACTAAAATGCTCTTCACGTCTCTTTTATGTGGTCAGTGGAATCAAAGTGATCTGCCCTGGACCAGGATCTTGTGTGGGATCAGAAGAATCAAAAAGTATTACAGAGCAACACCCCCATATCACATTGGACACGTGTTCGCAAGAATGAGGCCAGAGGATTTACAGATGCTGACAGACAAACAGACACTCTGGGTTTGGGGCGACAGCTCTGCGTTGTGTGAGGGAGTGAGGTCAGAGGCCTGGAACACCTCAGGAAAAAAGCGAAAGTCAAGGAGAGAATAAAAAACAAAACTAAGCCAAAGGAGAAAAGATCAGATCATTTTTAAATCAGTTGATGAACACGAGTCACCAAGTTTCAGAAACACACGTTCACCTCCTCAAAAATATTGTTTCCTGCAGATTTTCCCAGGAAAGGGAAAGATCATTCTGAAGGGTTGGCCGCGCTGCCAGCTCTCCTGAGCTTTGCCGGAGCACCATCCAAAGGGGTGAACATCGCAGGGATCCTGTAGGGCCATGGTCCTCCTGGCAGCGCTGTTTGCTCAGCTGCCCTGTGGTGTCCAGAGCTGTCCCACCCCTCCTGCTGGCATTTGGTCAGCACGAGTTGCTCCCTGCACAGCCACAACAACATCACTTTGCCATGGATGTAGGAGCAGTTCTGCGGGGAGGTGTTGCAATGTCCTTGGAAATGCAGAGCTAGGGGTGAAAATCTCCACATCCTGTTCCAAATCCCCTGAACCAGCCAGGACTCGTTCCTTGGGTTTTGCATGCTGTTTATCTTGGGTGACAAATCAGGTACCTTTTCAGGTTCAGGTGGCCCATCTGTGCATCCTGTTCGATGCCCCGTGACCGTGTCAGACCCTCGAGGCCTGTCAGAGTGTGGGAGCTGATCCTGCCACAGCCAAGGCTCGGTGATGGCAATGACGCAGATCCTGCGGCGCTCCCGCAGCTCGGCCGGAGCCGCGCCGCTGCCGTCACTGAGCCAGCAGTGGATGTCCCTGAGGTTTGGACTCCACTCTACAGCAAACATGCCTTGATTAGCTGCTCTGGAGAAGGCCTTCGCATTTATTCTGGTTGCTTTCTTTTCTTCCCATCAGTGATTTCGTGGAGTCCAGCCTTTTGTGGCTCTCCAGAGCCTGATCATCTGGGACTGGTCAGGGGACAATGACAGAACTGTCTTCTTTTTCAGCCCTTCCCACAAAAAAGCAACATGCTTGAAACATTTTTTTCCATTTGCTAACTTCAGTGCATTGTGTCTTTCTGCTACAGCTTGTCTTTATTGCATTATTTTGAAGCACCTGCTCATTCACATTCTTCTGTAGCATGGATTGCTTTATGAGAGCTACCGAATTTGGCATATTTTAATTAAGATCTGGGGGAGCAGAAGAAATGTGCCAACCCTTGCAAGACTTAGAGCAACAGCTGGGCAGAAAAAGTTTTGCTTCTAGGAGGAACATTATGATAATGAATTAATTGTAGCAGATAATAATTAACAATAATTATTGCTCTGCCCTGATAGAGGGCAAAATGTTGAAGGTCCTCAATTTTAAGTGCCCAGCACTTAAATAAGTGCCCAGCAGACATCACAGAAATGAGTCATTCAAACCATTTTGGTTTGTATTTCTTGAGATGCTTTATTTGACTGATCATCTTACTGCATTTTTGTTACCATGCAAATATCTCGCTGCAATTCATCCTGAACCCAAGAGCAGAATTTTGCGGATGTTTTCAAAATGGGGTTAAAAAAAAAAAAAAAGAAGTCTTGAGGTCAAAACTAAAAGAATTGGACATTTTCCAGCAATAATAGAAAACAGAATCTGGGCAGAAAAATCCCTGACCAGTTTTATCAATGGCATTTGCAAATAATTTTCAGAGGTAGCAATTAGACACAGAGGGATGGAGTTAAGCAAGGGCAGTTTTGGGAGTCTCCACTCAGGCTAGAGAGGGGACAAGGTGCTGTCTGCAGGAGCTTGGGGCAGCCTTGTACTTCCCCAGGACCATTCCTACAGACACACCCTTGTCCTCTTCCCTTGGCCTTTGGGGAGAGACCCTTTGGGCCTCTGTGAGTGGACTAGAAAGTCCAGAGGTGATTTTTGCAGGAATGATCCTCCATCTGTGTAGTTCCTGCAAGAGTTTTCCAAAGAAGGAGGGACTTGGCTTTGCTGGGACAGCTGCCAGAACCTCCTGGCTAGGGTCAAACGTGCCGGAAGTGATCACAGCCCAGCTCACAGCTCTAGACTTCAGTGAGCCTTAATTTTCAGGTATATCCCTCACTGAGGAAGAGCAGATTTTAATGCAGAATGGATGCTCTCCTCTGCTCTTCCTGTCCAGACTGGGAGACTCATGTGCCAAGCACGCTGGAAATTTCTTTCCTTGAAGTCACATCTGGGGCCATCGTAATAAATAATAAACATCTTCACCAGCCTAGAAGTTAGAGACAGCCAAAAAAAAAAAGGAACCAAAACTACTGCATGCTCTCAAAGGTCTTTTGGTCACTGCTTCTGCCTGCAGCCTTGCTTAGGAGGAGCCAGAACCCAGGTATGCCAGGGTGGCACATTGTGTCTTGACAGCTTGTACACAGGCTTGGGAGGTGACAGAAGGTGCTCTTGCTCAGGAGAGCATTTTTCCTGTCACTTCTCCCAGTGCTGATTCACTGAGTAACTAAAGATGAAAAGCCTGAGCTCTCCTAGACACGGAGAAGACATTTGTCTACTGCCTTCTGTCTAGAGAGCTCTTCTCCCCACCCACGCTCAGCTGACTGCAGAGATCTGAAGATGGGCTATATGGTAGCTGTCATGGCATCAAAGCTTCTTTGACACCTTTTTGTTTTGCTTTTTCACTTCTTACCAATTCCTTTCTCCGGGCTTTTATTTCCTTCCGCCAGTTTTCCCATAATTTTCAGTCATTCCTTAATGGCACGCAGCCTCGGTCACACTGGAGTTCCAGCCTTGGCTGACCTCTTGCGGATGTGCACCTGAGATGATTTTAGCTCCTTTCTGACAAAACACCCCTTTTTGGGGTGGGTGGGACAATTGTTTCATTCAGCAGCACCCTTGAGGCTTTCAGCCTGCTCACAATGTCCAGGAAATCTCAGATCCCAGACAGATGGGAAGCGCGTTGCAAGCTAAACTGGATTCTCTTGAAGACTCTGTGAATAAGTTCCTGACTTTCTCAGATGTGATGAATAAACTTCGAAAAGGATTCGGAAGGCACCTTCTCTTTTGGACTCCTTGCTCAAAACCAATCTCTGGAGGGTCCTGCTTCCCTAGGGCTGTCTTTGTGGGTCTGTGCCACCCAGTGCCTCAGCTTTGTGCTTTTTGATGGACAACAAGGCATCTTCTTCACTTCCCAGCACCAGCTTCCTCTGCTTCACTGCAGGGAAGGTCAACAGGCCTCTTGTCTGATGGTCATCCCTTGGGCTGGGCTTTCCTTGGGAGCAGGCTGGGCTCTCTGGAGCTGAAAAGACATGGCTGGTACATCTCCCTTTCCTGTGCCCCAAATCAATGTTCAAGAAAGAGAAAAGAGAGCCAAATTTTCAAAGATATTTGCCTGACCAGGGAGTCCAATTTTCAGTTTCAGAAGTGACTTGGATGCTGAGAAACTGAAATGTATGACTGGTGAGCTCAGCTTCATGCAGAGCGACGCCCTAAAGTTCTCCGTGAGTAGTTTGGGGTGCACAAATAACCCAGCACACTCCCACTTAGAGCTGTGAGCACAGGTCCCAAAAACACAGACTCTGACCCACATTTGGTCATGGGCAGTGAGGGTGCAGCTGGTTTTTTTGCACAGCTCAAGTCCACCCAAACTGCAGTGAAATCCAGCAAGAAATCAAGTGCCAAAGCCAGGTCAGTGTGTGTCCATGATGAAGTACAATTAATAAAAGTCAAGGTTTTCTGCATGGAGCCTGGACCTGGACCTGGACCTGGACCTGTCCCACCCCACCCTAGGAGATGCACAGGTTGGGGGCAGTCACCTGACCCCGTGCTGTAGCTGCTCCAGACTCTTGCTGTCCTTTGCAGTGGACTGGCCAGGAGTTGAGCCACTGCCTTCAGACTTGGCCTCTAATTCATCTGTGTTTTACTGAGGTGTCTCTCAGTCCCTTCCTTGCTGGCCACTTGTAGACCACTGCAAGACTGAGATCTTGTGGGTGGCATCTGAAAGTGAGGAAGGTCTGACAAGGACCACGTGCAGACCCAGCAGCTCCACTCACAAAAAGCTGAAAAACAGATGTTAAAATGCTATAAAGATAAAGCCCTCTTAAGCTCAGAGGAAAGAGAGGTCCTTGAGAAGGGAGAGAGTGAGTTGTGGGACAAGGAGGTGAGAGCTGGGACTTCAAGAAAACTAGAGATACTGTGCAGGATTATCCAAGGAATATCCAGAAGAAAAATGTGAAGTGAGAGAGAGAGACAAGTGCCTGGGGGAGAAGTGTTTGACCCTGCCAGGCTGGGCTCCCATTGCTTCCCAGGCTCACCTGCAGCTGCAGTGTGTCACAGTGCAGAGGGTGCAGGTGCTGCTCACCCTGGGTTCTTCTTCTTTGACACCTTTTTGTTTTGCTTCTTCACTTCTTATCAATTCCTTTCTCTGGGCTTTTATTTCCTTCCGCTGCTCACCCTGGGTGGTTCTGCAGCTTCCGCTGCACCCCTGCCCATGTCCTTGTGCTCCCCAAACCTGGCTCAGCTGGGCAGTGCTCTGGGGAGCTACACACGCGCTGGTGCCAGTGCCTGGTGGCCCTCGACCGCTGGGCACCTTCCCTGCCACCCGAGCATCATGTGAGTGTGTACCCTGTGCCCATGAGCTGGCACATCGCAGCCCAGCAGGTGACCAGGACAGCCTGAGACAGCCTCGACTTTGGACAGCGTGAGACCCCTTTGCTCAGCTTTCTTCTCTGTCCCTTCCTCCCTGTTAACACAGAGGCTCTGCACACGCTTTCCCTCTAACCACCACGTGCCCCTTTCGCTGGAACACCCTGTGGGTACTGCTGGGGTGACAACGGGGAGACGCTTTCCATACTCAATGCTCGCTTCACCTGAGCGGCTGCTCACGGCTTTGTGGTGCCTCTTGCACCACTCTGTCCACAGAGCAGCTCCACGGAGCCTCTGACAGCAGCATCCAGCCCATCTCAGTCTTGCTGCCAGCTGGTGCTTCTAGAGGTGAGGAGGAAGGAGGCAGGCAGAGCAGGGCGGAGCAGGATGGGTTTGGCTGCCTGCTTGAAGACCCAGGCCTAAACCAGAGCTGGAACGCTGATGTTGCAGGTGCCTGGTTAAAGCACAGCAAAGAGTAAACATGCGTGTAAAGCCTTTATTTTTTCCATTCATCACAATGCACTTTTTATTTCTGACCTTAGCCTCAAAAACTGTGCCAGACATGTTCTGTGATTTCTCCCCTTTTCCCCTCCAGATGTCCAAATGGATTCTTCGGACAGAGATGTTTGGAGAAACTGCCTTTGCGATTGTACATGCCAGATCCTAAGCAAAGTATGTTTGAAGACAAAAAATGCACCACACTACTTAAAACCTCCCGGGCACAGCGGTGGATGTAGAGTGGTCTAGTCAGGGATGGCTCTTGGTGTCAGCTTTGGGCAGGGCTTAGGGCTGCAGGTAAGGGTGAAGGCTGAAAGCAGACAGATAGGAGCCGTGGAAGGGATCAGAAGGGGCCTCAGTTCAGCCTGTTTGGGTGTCATTTTGCTATCTTGTTTCTCTCTTTCTGGTTTTCTCTCTTCCGGTAGGTGTCCGATCGAATTCACAGGAGACCGGTGTCAGCATTTCGCAATGGTCAGCTTCTCCAGTATGTCTCTTTCTACTTCTCTCTCTCCTCGTTGTTGTAGCTCTGTGTCATGTCCTTAAAGCAGGTTCTTCTGTTCTCCAAGAGCCCTCTTCCTGTCTTGGGCACTCCCAGCTCTGCTTGGTCCTAAGAGGAGCTGTGATCGTGCCCAAGAGGTGAACCGGGGCTCTGCTTGTCTCCCCATTTGTTAGAATGGGCTCTGCTTTCATTTCTGAGTGAACTGAATGCTGCTTGCTCTTTTCAGGCAAACGAGGCTCAGGGTTATGTGGTGGCTGTGCTGTGTGAGACGAGCCTGTGCTGCGTGTGGAGCTGAGCCTGCCAGCACTGCCATGGACTGGGCAGTGCAGGGCAGGATTTGGGCATTTCCCCTGTGCTGTGCTGGGCAGGATTTGGGCATTTTTCCCTGTGCTGTGCAGGGCAGATGTGCATTTCCCTGTGCTGTGCAGGGCAGGATTTGGGCATTTTCCCTGTGCTGTGCAGGGCAGCATTTGGGCATTTCCCCTGTGCTGTGCAGGGCAGCATTTGGGCATTTTCGCCTGTGCTGTGCAGGGCAGCATTTGGGCATTTTCCCAGTGCTGTGCAGGGCAGGATTTGGGCATTTTCCCTGTGCTGTGCAGGGCAGCATTCGGGCATTTCACCTGTGCTATGCTGGGCAGGATTTGGGCATTTTCCCTGTGCTGTGCAGGGCAGGATTTGAACATTTTCCCTGTGCTGTGCAGGGCAGCATTCGGGCATTTCCCCTGTGCTATGCTGGGCAGGATTTGGGCATTTTCCTGCCCCGCTTGCGAGGGGGTGTGAGTGTCCTTGTACCAACAGAGGAATTCACAGCGAGGCTGTGACTGTAATGAAATCACTTTTCAGGCTGTGGCCCAGAGGTCACACTGGTGGCTGCCACTGCCTTAGGGCTTCCCAGCCTCACTGCCATGCAGGATACAGGATAAACCTGCCAGCTGGGTATCAGACTGTCCTTCCAGGACATGGAGATGTTCCTGTCTTTCCTAGGGGCTTGGAGAGCCCTGCATATGGGATTGAGTCTAACCACAGTGACTGCTCCTTTAATGCATGCAGGGGGTGTAAATACCCTGAAGCCTTTCTTCTTAGTGATTCCTTAGTTTCTAGTTTCCAGCTCCTACACATCTCACTTTTAGACTGTAGACAAAAATAGCTCATTTTGGTCAAGGTGGGTAGTTTTCCTGTGTCCCTTTTCAGACACTATCTCAGCCTCAGTGGAGTCATGGTCTGGGTAAGGACTGACCTAAAATGAGGCAGTTACAGTGCAGGAGACCTGTAACCCTCCATGTGACCCTCCCTGGGACCCTCCCTGGGACCCTCCCTGTGACCATCCCTGTGACCATCCTTGTGACCATCCCTGTGACCCATCCTGTGACCCTCCCTGTGACCTTCCATGTGACCATCCCTGTGACCATCCTTGTGACCATCCCTGGGACCCTCCCTGTGACCATGCCTGGAACCCATCCTGGCTGCTTGGACTACCACAAATGGTGGGTTTAAAAAGAGGCTTTTTGAAAAGAGCCAAAAAAGAGGCTTTAATTAGTGGTAACTAATTAAAGAGGAGAGGAGGAATGCCTCTTCACGATGGCTCCTTGATTGCCAGAGCCCCTCTCCCACTGCTCTGTAAGGAATCCTGCCGTCCTCATCCCAAACTGGCAATTACAGGGTCTCATTAGCACATGCTAATAGCTGGCAAGTGCTGGAATTAGACTCCCTTGCATGGAGCATACAGACAAGATGCAAATGGACTTTGTGGGGCCCCTGGGACAGCTCAATGTTTTTACATTGCCTTTTGTTCCAAATTGACTTTCGAGGTTGAAACCTCCGTTGATTTAATCCTCCCAGACTCCAACATCCAATCAAACTCTTTTTAAAATGACAACCCAAAATGTTCTATTTTGATCTTTCACCTGATGCTGAAGGGTTTCCTTCCCTCTTGGAAGCCCTGGGTGTCAGGGCCCTGGCTGCAGCCAGCAGTGGGATGCTCACCCCTTGAAGCTGATTTACAGCATGTTTCAGGAGGCGGTGTCCAACAGCCTTAAACATTATTGCTGCCATGCTGCAAAACCAAAACAGGGGTGAAACTGAGTTTTATGTCAGGAAAATGCCTTTTGAGGGCATTAATGGCAAAAGTAAACAGCATGTGGGTTTTTTCCCCAGCCTGCAGAATCCAGCTTTTAATGGGACTGAGATTTGTTTTAATTTTATTCACGTGTTAGAGGAACACTGCCAGCTTTAAAACTGACACATGTACATTTCCTAACCTCAAGACTGTTTTAACCACAGCATAGTAAGGTAAAAACAGCTTAACAATCCAGGCTACCTGTCTGAACTTGGATAAAATTCATATAAGAAGATGATTCATATGTGTTTATAGCTATTTTCACTTTCAGGTCACAGTTGGGTAATACAGATAGCAGCAGCACTCAAGAAAAACTTGCACTGAACTTGCTGTTTTTCTGAGCAGGGAAAGCATTTCACTCAAGTGTGGACCCTGCAAATACTCACCTTCTACTTTGATCAATAATTAGGGCACAGTAGAAGTTGCTGATGTTCTGTAATTCACTCAGTGCTTCATCCCATATGGGTTCTGACAGGTCAAAAGCTGAAACAGATTAAATAAGGTTCAGGCATTTCCACTGGAAATAAAATAGCTCTGTCCTGATTCATGTTTTGAGAACACTGCCAGCATTTGACAGATGCTTAAATAAGAACACCTATATTGGTGTTGTTTTAAATGTATTTGGGGTATTTCAGGTTTTCAGGCCTAGATTGGATCCTCCTGATTCTTTAATATGAATATTAAATATTACAATGACTTTTAGTAGGTATGTCCCAGGGCTGAGTGAGAGTCTCTGCCGAGTGAGCTGAATTGAAGATGCTATTCTGAAGATATGGCAGATACTTTGCTGAATTTGGGCCACAGATGGAGATGCAGCATCCCAGCATCATGCCAGATGTTGTGTCCTCCTTCTGGGAGCAGCTTCCTATCTCTCTGGTTTGAACCCTTATTCAGATTTTGCTCAGGTAAAACTCCCCATGTTCTCCAGGAGTTCAGGCTGTCTTTGTCTCTTTGACAGGGAGCTCTGGAGGTTTTTTTTTCTCTGATTGCCTAAAACACCTGCTAGACCACTGCAGTCATTAAGAGATGAAAATTAAGTGTATTTAGATAGGTTTTCTCACAAGTGATATTTCTTTATGTTACTGTTCTAAACATATGAGCAGGTGCCTACTGCCAGCCCTTCTGGATATACACACCATTGCTTGAAAAGGAAGAGGAAATGTTAAAGATGGAGGTTTTTTCCATGTCATGCTCACACTGTTGCTATTTTCTAACAGATTGGTGCAGAGAAACTCACTAGGAATTGTATTAGTGGAGTAGCTCAGAGAACCCCCAGTCTGTCCTGACTCCGTCCACACATAAGGCTGATGGATCAAGGTTAGGAGATCGTATATTGTTTAGCCTTCAATTAACCTGTGAGAAGAAAACCTTATAGAAGGACATTAAAGCAGCATTTAAAGCAGCTGAAATTTAAACTGAAGAGAAGTAAAGGCAGTGACCAGAAGGGACAGGGATTGTCTGCAATTGCTGTATGAAACAGAGGAATGCCCTGGCAGATGAGAACAGAGAGAGTTATTTCCATAGGTGATGAGTCATTAAATCCTCTTGCTAAATTTTTTTTTACATCAGGGTCTTCATGACCACATGTCTCCATAGACAAACTCGTGGGAGTGGCTGTCAGCTCTGTGGCACCTGCAGAGCCACAGATCACAGGTGTGTGGCTGTCCCTGCGTTAGTGAGAACAGAACACATCAAACTCTTGTCCCACAGCAGAATGAATCCATAGCAGGAGGATCCATGAACCATTTAGCCTCTGCAGCCAGATTTTCATCTCTGCTGGCACACCTGGCTGAAGAGTGCAGCCATATCCAGAAGAGTCAGGAAGTCGTTCTGAGAGTTTCTAGTGGGTGCTGGAGCTCACCCAGTGGGCAGCTGCCTCCTGGGTCCAGCTCCACAGGCACAGCCATGGCTTGCAGCTCTTCCCAGAAGACAGAACTATGTCCAAAATCATCCTTCCTTCTAAAAAACTCTTTTTAAAAAGCTGTGCTGGCATCTGTATTTCACAGCTGCCTGTTCTACATCAGATCAAGATCTACCTCCATCTTCTCTCTTCTGCAAGCAACTTTTCAGGTCTTTGTTAAATGCTCCCGGAAGTTTACTAACAAACTGCCAGGTTTTGGGCTGGCTGCTTATAAAGTTTTTGCAAAACGTGTTGGCAGCTATTTCAGTCCTGGTGCAGCTGAGATCCTGAAAGTGAAACATGGTCAGCAGGAACATTTATATGTTTCCTAAGTCTGCACATTTGGATTCTTTCCACTTGTGATTTATGAAACAATTTAGAAATTTGGGAAAAAGTTTAATATTTATGCTTCCCTCTTGCCTGTGGAAACTGAAACTTCATCTTCACTTTGCTGTTTATTCATCTCCACAAATAATCATCACCAATCTGGAGGACACATGTCATACCATTCATCTTGGTTAGTGAAACATTTTCATTTTCTACTTTGTGATCCAATTAAAGTTGCAGCCTGTAGCCTGCACCCTAGAAAACACTCTAGAACAGAGCTGACATTCATATGCAATGCCATCTAGCATACTCTCCATTTTTACCCCATATTTAATTCTTGGTTTCTTTACAAATTGAATTTTCATTCATAGTTGGAGCCTTCCTACTGATCTGCTTGGGAACACAGAGCAGGATTTTCAGGTACCCATTGGGAGAGCAGCTTTGTTTTTGGCCTCTTCCCACTGCAGCACACGAACTGCTGCTGGCTAAGTCATCGTGGAGCAGTGTAGGTTTGTGGGGTGAGAGGCTTCTTCTTTTTTCTGGAGGATGGTCCCTATCTCTCAGCACTCACCAGGCTGTGGCCAGGGGAGTGTTGGTCACCACCCTGACAGGTACAAGTGACCCTTCTGATGAGTGGCCTTTGGAACGTGGCTCCTCACGCTGAGGTGAAGTGTCCTCATGAGCAGAGGGATAAATGTACCACTTCAGACTCTTCTGGGAAGGTCTAGATCTGAATTTTAGCTTCTGTGTTCACCTCACTTATTCAGCAGTGGTTTTCTACCTGCTGTGATTGCAAAATAAAAATGATACATGAAAAGATGCTTCTTTATTTTACTGTTCTGCTTCCTCCTCCACCTCTCACTCATCTGACCCCCAAACCAATATTTAGCAGCATTTTAAATTCCACAGACATTCTGCAGCTTCCCTTCAGTGACACGATAACTGCTGACCACTGAATTACAGGGTGATGGCTGCCCTTTGGTGTGGCTGGGTAATTACAGGGTGTTTGTGGTTTAGCATGGCAGGGTTATTCCTCTCCCCTGGACACTGTACAGGTTGCCCTTGGGATCTCCTAAAGTTAATTGCATGCTCATCCACAGCAGATTTTGAATACTCTCTTGTTACGTGTCTGGACTCTTGAGGCCAACCAAATTCATTTTATTGCTACAGTACTGGAGAAGGTAAATGACTGTTGAGTTTGTGGAATATTTACAGACTTTCTGTTCTTGGAGATCCCATATTATCACGCAGCTCTTAACACAGGCAGTGTCCTCTGTCCCCATCATGACCCTCTGTCTTGCATTGCTCCCTGTACGCCCTGGGAAAAGCTTGTGTCAGAGTCCTGTAAGTGCTAGTCTTGGCAGTACAATTGATTCGCAACAAAATTATCATCAATTTATTATCGTGCTACTCCTCAGATGTCAATTCTCCATTTTCTTTCTTGCCTTGGAGCATGCTCTGTGCCCCAGAGAGTGTATTTTGGGGGAATAATGCGCAGTAACTAAACATCTTATCGACGTTCTTGGGCAATCTGAAGTCCAAGTGAGCACAGTTTTCACAGCTGTTTGCCAAGGCTTTTATCCTTTTTAATTATCCTATAAATCTACAGTTCAGTGAGAGTCATCTTGCTTGAGGTGTTACTCCTACAGGAATACTTTACATTAAATGTTTTTGTCTGTTCATCTTCTAAAATAACTACAATATATCATAGTCACAAAGTCACTGCAGATGAAGTAAATGCAGGAGTTTGTCTTTTGTCTGATGCTGAGAAACAGCATTTTCAGAAAGGTCCAGGAGGCACATTTGGAATGAGATTTTAAAAAAAAACACCTCGTGTCACCGGTTCAGATGGCCTGGGGAATGTCCCAGCAGTTCAGGGTGCTCAGCTGTAGCCCCTTGCACTGAGCAGGAGGATGTGTGCAGTGCAGACAGAAGCATGACGATGGAGGTTATGAGAAAAATGCAATGCCCATTTCCTCAGCCTGCAGCTGCCGTCTCAGTGCTGTGTCACTCTGGTTTATGTGCGTGTTAGCCTCTGGATCAACTGCTTCCAGTGGAGCTTGTCCTGTGGGAGCTGGCGAGCGCTGCCGCGCTCTGCGGCACTGCTGGCACCGCTCAGTTTGTGGCATTCATCTGCAGCCATCCCAAAGGCTCCCTCTGCCATAAGCCTGGGCTGCAAAACACCTCCCCATGGCAGCCACCTCCATCAGCCTGGGGTGAATCCATCTGGAGGAGCTCGAGGACCTACCTGGACCTCCTGCTTCCCAGCAGCAAGTCTGCCAGGCTGGGGGTGTGCTGGGGAGTGGGACACAGGCTGAGTGAAATGTTAGAGGACGGTGGAGGAGCCTGCCAGGAAAGGCTGAGGGAGTTGGGATTGTTCAGCCTGGAGAAGAGAAGCTTTGGGCTGACCTAGTTGCAGCCTTCCTGAAGGGAGACCACAAGAAGGATGGAGAGGTTTAGGAAGACCTGGAGTGGCAGGGCAAGGGGGAATGGCTCCACGCCGACAGAGAGCAGGTTTAAATTGGGTACTAGCAAGGAATTCTTCCCTACGATGGTTATGAGACACCGGCACAGGTTTCCCAGCCAGCTGGCTGTATCTTCTCCCCGAGGTTGGGAAGCCAAAAGAAACAGCAGTTCTGACATGAGAGGAATAGTGGGAAGGCTCAAGCTCCTCAGGTCCTGCCCACAACCTCTGTTTGCACAGGCATTTCTGGGTTTGCAAAAAACCATGAAAATGTTTTGAATTGCTTCCATTTGTAGCTGCAGACCTTGCAGCAAATCCCGGAACAGGGAGAAATGTGTGTATGCAGATGGATCAACAGCTTAGATTTACAGATGAAATCCGAGGTATCTCTACATGCATTTGTCAGTGTCAGGGGAAATGAGTGTGTGCAATGGTAGGAATACTTAGGAAGAAGTCAGGGCTGGACATGATAACCAAGTGGTTTAGGATGAATATATTGAGTCCAGTTCTCTGCTGCCCACCACATTCTGTCCACGTCACTGCCACGTGTACAAAATGACTGTGAAATGCATTGTAGAGTTTTCTGTTCCTTCTAAATGAATGTGAGATGTGAAGCAGAGAGCAGGCAGGGTTTATGGCCTTTAAATTATACAAAATTTTAAACAACCCCAACTTCTCCCTCCAAACCACACCCCCGCCAAACATCAGCATTGGTTGGAAGAGAAGAACCTGCTTTAGAAACGTGTTTACATGTTCCATAATGATTAGTGCTAATTCCTCCCCCCGCCTAAATTCTGAACAGCAATGCAAAAGAAAGCCAAAATTTCTGTGCAGCACAAAGCAGTTCCTAAGGAAAATAGAGTAAATAAATCTGGACATCTCCAAGCTGCAAATAATCTTGTGTGTTTGGTGATTGCGAGCAGCAGGGCTCACTTTTGTGTATGGTGGTAAGTATGGAGAATTTTCATGTTTATGTAAGAAAAACTGTCTTTTGGTGAGGTCTGTACCAGGGAAATTACTAAAATCCAGGATACCTATTTTGCACTGTTGATTCATTGGATAAACTCCTGTGCTTAGCACTGTCTCTGCAAGATGAACTGCAATCTTACTTGTGCTGAATATGAATCTGAAAGAACATGCTCCAATTTGGGCTTTTTGCAGCACACTAAAACAATGCAGAACCATGGCAGCAGTGCAGTTTGGAAGGCCGCAGGCTTGAGGGAAGTTTTCAGTGCAATTTGCACTTTTAGAAGCATTGCCTTGCCTGGGCACCTCGTCCCTGGCAGCAGCCGTGGTTTTTGGCAGGTCCAGGCTGCCCAGGGCAGGGCTGGGGCTGGAGGGGCTGTGCTGCCACGGCTGCTGTGCCCTGGGCCAGGGGTGAGGGCAGAGGGACAGTGCTGGCCAGCCCCAGGCACCCTCACACGTGCCCAGCACTCCTCCCGGAGCACAGCCCAGGCACACCAGGGCGTGGGAGACCAGCCAGGGCAGATTTGCCCTGTGCAAGGGAATGAATGGTTTTTATCAGGCTCATGCAGTCTTTATGTGTTTTGACCTGTCAGGAGTTTTTTTCAGAACAAGCGTACCTTTCCTATTTTTTTTTTTCATTTTTTTTTCCCTGCCTAAACAGTGAATTCCATATCAGGTACTAACAAACATGGCTCATCTCAAAAGAATTCATAATTAACTGAAAGAATTCATAATTAACTTCCACTGCAATTTGTTTGGGTCTTTCTTTGCATAACATGTGAGCTGTGGTGGGGGTTTGAAATGCTCTGAAGCGTACAGTGTCTCTGTGTGAGTGCTGCTGAGCCTACCAAAAGCTAACCTGCTGTAACTGCACAGTGTGTGTGTTTGTATTTTAGAGTTCTCTGACAGACCTGTTTTTCTTTTTCTCTTTCTCTTCCTTGTCTTCTTTCTGCATTGGCAGAGCATCTTGGATTTGAATTAAAGGGTATGGAACAACCATTCATTTATTAATCAGAAGCCATTAAGAGCTTCCCACATTATATTTATGGCTTTAATGGGATGATTAAAAAATCAGCTGTTCTGTTCTCTTCCCTGGCACCAAGATAGATGTTTGGATTGGAAAAAAAAAAACCAAAACAACAACCAAAACCAAAACAAAGCAAATCACAAATTCTAAACGTAAACCTATAAAAATGCATGTGTATTTTAGCAGCACTTTTTTCTTTGTTCCAAGAAGCAGCGTGGTGTGTGTGGCATGACTGGGATGTCACAATTGCCATACGTCTCCATTCAACATGCTTTTGTGCATTTAACTGAGCAGCTGGAGTTTGTGTCCATCCAAAAGGTTGCCAGCAGGCACCGCTTGGGAATGAGCAGGAATTCCAGGAATGGGAAGACAAGTTTTAGAAATGTCAGGGCTTTTTTAGAAATTGCCATCCCGGACACACTAACCCCCGCTGGATCCTACAAAGGGTCAGGATGAGCTTTGCTGTTCCTCCTCCCAAGATTTAGCAGCTCATTTTGGTTCTTGGACAGAATGAAATTGTTCCAAGAAAGATGGAATAAAGTCTAGAAAACTATCCCAGGAAAGTCAGTAGTTGCCCATGAGAGTGAAGGGTGTAATGCTGAGCAAGCTTGGAAAAACACTGCAGTAAGTTAAATGCTTTTAAAAATATCCCCTTTGGGCATTTACCTGCAGTAAGTTAAATGCTTTTAAAAATATCCCCTTTGGGCATTTACCTGCTTCTGTCCAGTTGCTCATAATCATATTATTTTCTTTCCATTCTCCTCAGTCTGGTTTTAGATATATATCAAGTTATCCCTTGAATAAGCAGCTGGGAAATCAAATCCTTGAGGGGAGGTTTTCCTGGAGTGTACAAGGCAAGAGCAGGGAGGGCTGGTCAGGTGGGAGCAGAGAGATTGGGCAGCCTGGGCTAGTGGGAGGTGTCCCTGCCCATGGCAGGGGCGTTGGAATGAGATGAGCTTTAAGGTCCCTTCCAACCCAAACCATTCCAGGATTCTGTGATGATTCCATGATTGATCTCTTAAAAGCATTGACCTGGCAGTGTCAGTCAGAGCAGATCTTCACATGAAGATGCTTCAACTCCCTTTGCTAGAGGTATGGGGACACCAGTCTTTCACTCGTGGATCCTAAATTGCCTTCTGAGGTCCCTGAGGTGGAGGGACTTGCACTAACCGAAGCTGGAGAAATCAATCTCCTCTAGCTTTTGCTTGCCTGATGCCCCAGGACTGGTGTGCATTCCCCAGCAGTCCTTCCCTGATGTGAAAGGGTGTGAATGTTGTAGCCAGGGCGTTCCAGAGAAAGTGGTGCTGCTAATGCTAATACACTTCAACGAACTTTAAAATCGAGGATTTTTGACATCCCTTTTTTGTTGACCTTTTGTCCTTTTCCTCATCCATTCTCAATGTCATCACAGAACCGCACACATCCTGTTCCCAGTCTGCCGTCGTCTCTCCTCTGTCATTCGTCTGTCACTGTCATGCGTTGCTGTGACACCATGGCTGGACTGTGGCTCTGTTGGCATTGTGTGGCACCACATGGTTTGTTCACAGTGTTTGCTGCTGTAAAGTCACCATGCTGCTGATGAAGACGTGGTGTTTGTAGAGCGTAGAGACACAAACGGACCGGTCCCGCTCTGGGGTCTTACCTGCCCAAATACAGAGTTGTAGTGTGCACTCTCTTCTTTCTTTTCTGTTGTTGCTGAGATGGTTTTGTGCAACGTGAAGATACTGTTATCGAGCAGCAGCTTTAATGAGATGTTGGGAGCCAAGCAAAATTGCCATCAGCAGATCACTCAATTTTTAGTTCGCAGCAGTGATGCACAGCCTCACACTTCGCTGCTTCACATAGCAGAGCTGTCAGCTCGAGACAGAGAGGCCAAATCTGCATTTCTGATGAACTGAAATGTTCCCCGTGCAATTCACGTGAAGGTTCAGGACAGACAAACACCCCAGAGTCAGGGTCCCACATGGATGTGATCACCAGAACAAAGGCTGGGTTTTCAGCCTTGGCCAAAGGATTTTGTCCTGTAATAGGTAAAAAACCAAACCAAACCAAAAAAAGCCATAGTTTTACTGACTTTGCTCTTTCTTTTCCTCCATGATTCAAAGGAAATTATTTATGCTTAGGAAAAATGTCTTCTAAGGAAAAACCATTGCTGATGAAGAATCTTTGGAAAACTTGGCTTGCTGGATAAGTCCATGGTGAAAACTGACCTAACTGACCTCCCTCCCAGCCTCTTTTCCTCCTTTTTTTTTTTTAAGTTTTTTTTAGTTTTTGCTGGGTAGTAGCAAAATTCTCACCCAGTGCCATCCACAACCAGGATGTGACCCCAGCTGGTTTTCCTAATTTGTATAAAATCTCTGAAACTCCTGTCTGAAGGACAGAGCTGTACAGCTGGAATCCAGGTCCCAGAGGTGTTCGAGAGCAAGAAAACCTGTCTGCAATGGTTATTGATGCACCCATATAACAGACACACATCACTGAAGGAGGAGTTTCACCCCAGAGTGGGTTCTTCCCCCATTCCAGCTCCACCTGGTTCCTTGAAGGGAAAAAACCCACAAGAACGCTTTATTTATTATATTTTGCATCTTCATTCCAGGGTTGTCTTTCTTGCCAGCCCTTGTTTACCAAACCTTTCTCCATATCCATTTTGAGAGTTAGAAAGAGGTAACCATTTTTCCTAGCACCCTTTTCTTCTTCCAGATATGTTTTTCCAAGCTAGAATGTCAAGCTAAAATTGTTCTAAATACCGAGTGGTCTGCAATGTTTCATTGCTTCCCCCTAACTTTTTTTTTCTTTAGAAAAAGGGGTTTCTGGGACCTGTTTCTCTTCTGGTTTTGTATTTGAGTGTTTGGTAGCGCAGGGGGTATCGCACGGTCTGTTCAAGGTATTTTGATTGGTGTGGTAAAGCACACTGAGCACATCAACCACGGCATGACTTTCATTGCCTAATCTAGATTTTAAAAAAATTTCAGTGAATATTAAAGAAGGCACAAACCCCAATAACTTTAACACTAACACGTAGTGTGGGGGCATGAGGACATCATTCGCAGCTGCTGAACTGAAACACGGCAGCTCTGCACTGAATCCTTCTCTCAGTCATCCAGCTGGAGAACCAAAGTGCCTCTGCTGATCTCGGTGGGGGTTGCTGGATGCCACACCTGCTCTGGTGTAGCCACGGAGGAAGAGGTGTCCTTGCCATGGTGCTGCTGCCTAGGTGCAGTGCAGTCACACTCCAGGCGAGATCCAAGCATTCCTGGGAGCTTTGGTTGATGGGAATGAATCACCTCACTTCCAGCATGGGCAGGGCTTTGATGCAAGTGGCTCTTCTGGTTTGAAAGGTGGCCCCTGACACACGGTGGTATTTGAGAGAGGCAGCAGCAAGCTGCTTACACTTTGTGTGTGCCTCTGAGCTCCCTGGTGCAATGGAATGAATCTCTTCCTAGGGTGTCATTAAAAATCCATAACTGGTTCCTGTATTTTAATTACTCCACTCCCTTTCCTTTTGCCTGACACGCTATCACTTTTCCATCCTCATGCTGCTTTTTGAGTGTTCCGGGATGCCCCTTTCAGCACCTACACGCTTTGGGGCCTGTTGCTCGGTGGTCTCCCACACCACCCAGCTCCAGGGCGTGCAGCTGCTGCGAGGCAGAGGCATCCTGAGCCGGGCAGGGCAGAGCCTGTGGTCAGGGATCGCAGGGTGTGTGTGCTCGTGGCGAGTGGGGCGTGCTCCAGGGCTTCCATAGGTGACCAAGGCACCGGAAAGGGGGGATTTGCTGGAAGGGAGAGGAGAATCGTGGGGCTTTTTGAGATTAGTCACTGTGGGAAAAAAGGAAAGTGAGAAGTGTGAGTGCAGAAGGGGTGAGCTACCAAGTGAGAGAGGGCAAAGGCACAGGGAGACAAAAGGAGTGAAGGTCTTTTGAGGGATGAGTAAGGTTGGGCCAGCTGGGCTCAGGTTTGGGGCAGCCACTAGCTGGGCATGGATTGGTAGGAGGTCTGCCCGAGCCCTGTCCTCCATCTCACCCCCATGCGGGGCTGGCTCCTGTGCAGCCAGACGCAGCCCTGGTGCTGGAGCCCATTCGTAACTGGTTTCTTTCTCTCCATTTGCAGAAGCAGAAGAGCTCTACCAGAAGAGAGTTTTAACCATCACGGGAATCTGTGTTGCCTTGCTTGTGGTGGGCATCGTCTGTGTGGTAGCTTACTGTAAAACCAAGTGAGTATGGGGGGCTGACAGGCAAGAACTGGCCAGAGGTCAGTGAGTGGCAGTGCTCATGTTCCACACTTTCATGCTGTTCGCCCAAATGCTGTTTTTAGGAGATCATGTGCTGTGGTGTTCCCAGGAAGGTCTCACGCAGGAGGCCAGTGAAGCTGTGTCTGAACAGGATGTTTTCCTGGCACCGTTTGCTTATCCCCTGGAGCAGCATCATTTTGCCCAGCCAGGTGATGCTGTGTTACAGGGAAAAGCTGGCCCCCAAGCCAGCAGCTCAGCTTCTGCCAGCAGAACCACACTGGGCTGTGGTGCAGGGCTCAGCTATGCACATTGCAGGGACTTTCGGAGCAATCTTGATGGAGCAGGGGACTTGGGAGCCTCTTTTATGGTCAGCCTTCCCTGCATGGACAGCTCTTTTCTCCATACTCAGTCTGCAGCTCATCTCAGTTCAGGGTGCCCCTGGGACCTGGTGGGTCTTGTGGAGCAGATGTCCCACCATGGGCATGGGTAGGCTTTTCCCGTTTGTCCTTAATGCAGGACAGGTCAAGTACTTTGTCCCCAAGGCCAAATCAAGACTCCCTTCCCCTTTTACTTCTCCCCACTTTTCTCCTCTGCTGACAGCACCATGGTGCCCCTGGCTCTGCTGCATTGTGCTGGGCCTTGTCTTGAAAAGGGGGGTCCTGGACCCAGCTTCCCAAATTGTCCATGATAAAAAAAGCTCACCTTGTGTTTGGAAAAACAGTAGGAGGTGTTAAGTGTTGAATGCCTTGTTTCTTGTTTGCAACTTTCCCCAAAAACACCATCAGAACATTCACATGCCCAAGACTTGCCTTCTCTTTCATCTCTGGGGGCAGAGAGCCCCATGAGAGAAGGGTTCCTAATAGATTTTTTTTTTCATTTTAAAGGAAACAAAGAAAACAAATGCATAACCACTTGCGGCAGAACATGTGTCCTGCTCATCAAAACCGGAGCCTTGCCAATGGGCCAAGCCATCCACGTTTGGATCCTGAGGAAATCCAAATGGCTGATGTAAGACCCTTTGTCTCCATCTCCCTGCATGCTACTGAGGGCCTGTTTTCCACCAGGGATTTGGCATGGAAGTGTATCCTTACACTCCTGTGTGCATGAGCATGAGGAGCAAAACACAAACTTGAGCAAAAAGATAAGATTCTGCACAGAAACATTTCCAAAACCTGCATCTGAAGGAGAATGTGATTTTGCTTTGAAGTACAGGAGGGATTCAGGCATTTGGGATAGGCTTGTTTTGATGAATCAAGTGTGACCCTGATTTGCACTGGGAGAGCTGTTCCTGTCGTTTCCTGTTTATTATGCTATCCTGTCAAGTCCCACTTTGTGGGATGAAAAATGGGATCGGCGCAGCAGTGACCAGAGCCACCGTGGTGACCATGCCGTGCTGAAGCACATCATGGTGGTGTGGTCAGCTGTCCATCAGCCCACGTGCCCATGCCAGGGGTTCTGCCCTGGGCAAGGTGGGAAGTCCTGGTGGGACGCCACTGTCACCCCAATGAGAACAATTTGAGTGTATAGGATAGGATCCACAGGGCAGTTCAGCCACTCTCGTGACTTCAGTCTCATGAGATTCCCATCAAACCCCATGAACTCAATAGGGCCACCAATGGCTTAAGTGCCTTGCTGGACCAAGGCCTTGGAAGGGATCAGAAAAAGGGAAGGGGGAGGCAGAGTCAAACAAGAAATACTGTTAGAAATGAGTCCAATGAATCAGCTACAAGCTCTGCTGGGTCACCCTTTGGATGTTAAAATTTAGCTAGGTTGGATCCCAACCGTGAGGGAAGGGGGAAAGGGAATTCTAAGAACCACAGCCCCTGGGCCCCAAAATACAGACTGTCCCAGAGAGCTTAGTGCCCCTGTGAGAAGGAGGGCTGGATGTTAGATGAAGGACTATCTCAGCATAAACATTTGGATCACATCTGGTGTTTCCGTAGGACTCATATCTCTGACAGATTTCACATTGTTCTGTTTTTGCTGGTACTTGGTCGGGTGTAACCTGCTGTGGGCAGAGATGTGTCTCTGCTGAGTAGCTACTCATGGTACCACTGTCCTCTGGGAACCCCGCGGCTCTCCATGTCCTTCTGCAGTCCCTGTGCAACAGCCCTTTTCCAGTGTTCAAAGCGAAGGCGCAGAGAAAAGCCTTCACCCTCCTTGTCCTTTCCCATGGGGTGAGGAGCTTCTGGGTTCGCTCAGCCCTCAGCTGATTTCACCAGAAACAATCAGGCCAGCTAATTTTTTCTTTGGAAGCGTTCACAGACCGGTGGCTGATCTGTGTGATTCTTCCTATTTTGCAGTATATTTCTAAGAATGTTTCTGCCACTGAGCATGTGATCCGAAGGGAAACAGAGACAACCTTTTCGGGAAGTCACTCCTGCTCCCCATCTCATCACTGCTCCACAGCCACTCCAACGTCCAGCCAGAGGTGATGTATACCATTTTCTCTGGTACTTTCTCCTGCTGTTTGCCATAGGATGCTGTGAGATTCAAAGGTTTTCCTTTCACTCCCTTTGTGTTTTCACTTGATGTCTGGCTCTGCAGTGGCATACAGGCCATGTCTACGCTGCAGGACTTTGCAGGCACAGCTAGTTACTGGAAAAGTGTGATTCTTGGCCTGGAGGAAGGTGCAGCAGGATCCTGCAGCTCTGACATAGCTGGGAAACAGGAGGAAATGAACTTGTGCTTCCATGCTTTGCACAGACCCAAACGGGAGGATGTATGTAGGAAAGGTTTTGCAGGTTGTGTTCGCTGCCACACTGGACATCTGAAATACTTCATTAAGCACACACAGGTTATCTGTTTCATATTTAGAATGTATTTGATTCATGGGAGATAAAGTACACAAAATATCAGAAAATGTTTTGATCAATTCCTCAGAGTGAGGGTCTGACTTGGAAGTCACTGGTCTCAACCGGGGAGAAAATGCTCCTGTGCAATTTATCACCCTCAGCCTCAGGTGGTGGCACCTCTTTCACTGGAAGTCATTCTGAAGTTTTTGGGAAAACTGTGTCTAGAAGGAAAGTACCTACAATTCTTGTCACACAGCATGAGACATATTTTTTGTTTTCATTTCAAAATAACCATTGGGGGAAGAACTTGAATTTTCTCACAGTTTTTTGAGAACATTTAAGCTGCAAATGGACTTCCTTATTTTATGATGTTCAGAAAAGTCCGTCAAATGCTCTAAAGAAAGTCCTGTGCTGTTTTGAGTTTGGATGCTCCAGTGCTTCCTCTTTGACAGCTCTTGTGCTTCTTCCTGTGTGTGTCAGGGATTTCCCTTAGAGATCACTTGCCTTTGCTACGTGACTGGCTCATGTCCTTCATTAGCTTGATCGGTTTGTCTCCATTCATCCAGGAATGCAGGAATTCTTTCAGCTAAAGCTCATAGATGTCTCCAGACAGGTTTCCTTAGGGTTCAGGCATTCCTCAGCCTTGAGCAAGTACTCTGGGTTACAGTGGGCAAGAACTTCAGATGTTGAACTTGGGTTTTCAGGTGAATTCCTCCCCAGATTCCTCTGGCTATACCTTCAGCAAGTAGAGAGGCAGCCAGGAATGACTTGATGGGCTGGGAATGACTCCTTTTTCCAGGGAAATCCCACACCTCATGAGCTAGATTAAGTGTTTTCCAGGTTTTTTTGCATTTGTACTCTGCAGCCCAACCCTGGCTAGGTGTGTGCAAGCTTGAGCCAGGTGCACAGAGGCTCCTGTGCCTGCAGAGCTGCGCCTTTGCTGGCCTCCCATGCTCACTTCAAAGGCCTGGGCCATCCCTGGGCACCTTCTGAAGATGCAAAGGTGTGTCTGGAGGGCAGCATGAGCTCATGACAGCTGTAGGGAGGAACCTACCTTGTGTAGCCTCTGGTCCTGGCTACCTGCCACTTCATTTTCCTGAGTCAAGTGCAGCAAGCAGGTGCTTCTTGAAGTCATGCCAGAGGCAAACTACTGGCATAATCAGGCTCCATTTTACTCCATCAGCACCTCTAATGAGGACACTGAATGTTTGAAGTTATAAATGAGCATGTGCCTGGAGCTATCAATAATTAACAAGTTCTTGGGAAGTCTTAATGAGGGCTGCTCTCCTCTGTAAACCCTGACCCAAAATCCTCCACCCACACAGCTCCATCTGGTGCAGTTTTGAAGTTCAGATGGGTTGCTCTAATGGCTCATGTATTTCTGCAATGGTGGGGG
This sequence comes from Origma solitaria, assembly GCA_013397895.1. Taxonomy (NCBI): domain Eukaryota; kingdom Metazoa; phylum Chordata; class Aves; order Passeriformes; family Acanthizidae; genus Origma; species Origma solitaria. The sequence continues at coordinate 2,913,190 of VZRL01003878.1, read as the reverse complement.
TCAGCATGGTGGCCGTGGTGCAGGTGGCACCCCACTGTGCAGGTGGCCCCAAGTGTCCTCAGTGAGTCCTCGTGGGATGTCTGTTTGCACGAAGACTGAGGCAGGTGGGACTCCAACAGCTCAGCACATCATAGTCTTTGTCTAGCACCTTCAAAGTGTTTTGCTGCCAAAAGCTTTGGTACGCTTTGCTCTGCTAATTTTGAGTGGCTTCTCCTGGCTCCTCTCTGGTAGCAATTCCAAAGGGGCTGTCACTTGGCAATGCAGGTGGCACATTTGAAGAAACTTGGCTGACTTGCCTTGGCATAGCCAATGTGTTGTTCCACACCCAGAACACTTCGCAAGCACAAAGCAGAATTGGCCTGGACTCCCTCCAGAGGCTGTCCCATCCTGCTCCCAGCCATTTATTCCGTGGTGGGATAAATACCTGCTATTGCACTGGTTTTCTTCCTTTGTCCTCTAATGGCATCTCCAAGAAGGAGCAAAGAAAGGCAAATCAAAGGTAGGGTTGGGAATCTGGGAATTCCTGGCCTGACATATCCTAATGAGAGAGAAGGGGGACACCAGAGCAGACGTGCAGAGCCAAGCACGAGCGGTGCCTGTGTGCAGCTCTTTGGAGAAGAGCTGGGTGGGGATTTCTTGCTCACTGTCCTTTTGGGCTTTGCTCCACAGACATGAAAGTCACACCTGGAGCTTGGAGCGAACAGAGAGTCTGACTTCAGATTCCCAGTCTGGGATAATGCTGTCCTCGGTGGGAACCAGTAAATGCAACAGTCCTGCGTGTGTGGAGGCGCGGGCTCGCCGCGGGGCCACCTTCTGCATCGAGGACTCGCGGAGGCCCACGACGCAGTACCGTGACTCGGTGGATTCCCTGCGGGACTCACCCCACAGCGAGAGGTCAGACCCCACTGCTTGGTGGCACCACAGCACAGCAGAGGCGAACTGTGCCCTCTGTGCCAAACACAAAAATATTTGCTTTTGCCAGCCCTAGAGCAGCAGTGCCATGGTAGAGCTAGGGAAACTCCTGGTTCTACCAGAGGAAACCACTACCCCAGGAGGCCATTCTGGTCAGGGTAGCAGCCAGTTCTGCACCCTGGTGGCAATGTGGGTTTGGAGCACAAGGATGACAGGAGCAGAATACACCTGGCTGCAGTTGGCAACCGGTAGAGAAAAACTGGCTGAGACAACAGCCTGAGCAGCTTGGTGAGATGGCAGCTCCAGCAGGGTCTGGCCCTCAGGTAGCTGGGGAAAAGGTGTCTGTCCTCGGCACAGTCCTGGGTGAGTGGGTGAGCAGGGTGCTGGATGTGGGTATAGCCTTGGGACAGGACTCAGCATGACCCAGCCTTCCAAAAAACACAGCTGCAGAGCTGAGACATCAGCAGCAGCAGAAACAGTTGTCCTCTTCCCCATCTGGTTCCTCATGGAGCAGAAGAACATCTCCACCCTTGCTCCAGCCCTTTGCAGGTAGCCATGAGCGACTCTTGGTGGCCACATGGCCACTTTTGGGCAGTTACCCTTCAAGGCAGCAGAACTTGTCCGTGGGGCAGAGGAGATAGACAGCATCTCCTGCTCTCATTCCTGTCCCTGGTCCATTCAGTCAGGCTGACCCAGCTCCCGTGGAGATCTCACACATCACAAAACACATGGATGAAAACGTCCTGGATGAGCCAGGGAGCCTGGGCAGGTGGGATTGGGCAGAGACACCACTGGGGCTATGGAGAGGAAATAAGATCTGCTCCCTAGAAACAAGTGATGCTGAAGGAAGGGCTGTTTGGAGTGGGGCTAGACCAGACCTGAGCGACCACACTGATGATATCACCAGAGTAGATGAAAGCAGTAAATGGCTTTTTGAGACACAAGATTTTTGCTAAGTCAGAGAAAGCAATGCCCAGGCTTTCCCCATCTGCGGCCTGAGCAGGGGGAGGGAATTCCAGGGACCTTCCTCAGAGACAAGCCTGGCAGCTCCAGAGGGAGCAGAAAGCAGCTGTCAGGCAGACGAGAGGCAGCGAAGTCGTGACTCAGCCTGCTGGGAGATGCTGCAGGGTTTGCAGCGATGCAGTGGGAATTGCACAGCGAGTCCCTTGGGAGAAGCAGTCCAGGGATGCTCAGCACACGCTGCCCGAGCGCCCATTGAAGCCAGCAGCTCACCCTCCCTTGGCACAGCAGTGCAAGGTCCCTACACCTGATTCCCCTAGAGAAGCAGAGCTCCACGAGCAGGTCACTGGAGGCCTCATGGGTCCCTGGGCCAGGTGTTCAGCAAAGCACGGGCTCAGCCGGTGGTTTTTGGGGTTGTTTGGTGTCCAAACGGAGGTGTTGCTTTTCCAGGTACGTGTCGGCCCTGACCACACCAGCACGCCTGTCGCCTGTTGACTTCCACTACTCGATGACCACGCAGGTGCCCACCTTCGAGATCACCTCCCCCAACTCGGCGCACGCCGTGTCCCTGCCGCCGGCGGCTCCCATCAGCTTCCGCGTGGAGGAGCAGCAGCCCCTCCTGCGGCGGTACCAGCTCCCCTTCCAGGACACGCAGAGGTACGACAGCTACTACCAAAGGAAGACCTACCTAAACGACAGCATGGGGAGCCTGCCCTCCAGCCCCTTCCGCATCACAGAGGACGACGAGTACGAGACGACGCAGGAGTACGTCACAGCGCTAGAGCAGCCAAAGAAAACAGCCAGCAGCAACAGGCGGTGGAAAAAATCCAAACTGAACGGGCACATCCCTCACAGAGCCAGAGCCGTCCGGGACTCCTTCTCCTTGAGCAGCGCCTCTTACAGCGAGTCTGACGAGGAGCTGGTGGCCGAGAGCACCCCGTTCCTAAGCACTCAGAACAATGAGGCGGCGCACACAGAGTCGCCGCCGCTGCACCGGCCGGGCGACAGCCGGACTCACTACTCGTGCCGCGGGCACAGCGCGCACGGCGATGGCGGCCGCGGCAGCCTGGCGCACGTGGCGCCCAAAGCCGACCCCGACTCTCTCTAAGCGCCTCCCGCGCTCCTGCGCGCGCAGCCGTGACCCGCATGGAGGAGGCCGAGAGGAGGGAGGCGAGGCGAGGAACACAAAACAAAAAACAAACAAAAAAATAAATATTTTTATTTTATATAAAAGAGGGGAAAAACAAACAAAAAAAAATAACGAATAAAAAATGTTTTATTTTCATTTTAGCAAAGTTGTCTTATAATAGCTAACGACAATGACTTTTTTATAGGGAATCTCTATTTATATGTAATGTCTTGATTTACAGCTTCCGAGAAAAAAAAAAAAAGTTTAAAAAAAAAAAAAGAAGAAAAGAAAACAAACAATAAAGTTTAAAAAAGTGGGCCAATTTTTGACTACTTAAAAATAGAAAACAAAACTATCGTGGTGCCTTTTGCTGTATGCTAGTGCTGGGATTCATGCCGAGGATTCTGTTTCAGTAGCATTTTTAAGGTCATAGATTTTTGTTTGGGAGACAACCTGTCACAAGGGCGCTCTTCTGTTGGAAGAAAACAGCCTTGCCACTTTGCCCCGTACCCTGCTATTTATGATCTTATTCTTTAAAGTATTGTTTAAACACACATTAAGGACATGAGTGGGAGCATTTCCATTATCATGTCTAACGAGGATCTGTCTTGCCCTGTAAACTACTTGTATTTTCGCTTAAATCAGGAGAAAAAGAAACCCAACAGCACCGTGCTGAAATGCAGAAATAACGTTTCTTTTGCCACACAGGTAGGAAGAGAAAATGAAATCGCGCAGCAGCAGCAGCCCTTACAATATAGCTCTCAACCTTTGGCCATCTCACCAGTGGGTCTGGAGTGGGGTCGGCACAGGTTTGTAGCAAAGCGAGGCAGACACTGCTGTGACCTTGGTGGATCACACCCGTCACGTACTGCTGAATCCGGGTCGCTGAGCCAGCCCTAGCAGCCAGCCCTGCGCGGTGGTCCCGGCAGCATGGTTCCATTCAGCCACAGTGCCCGTGGCCACCCTGCCGCCCCACTGCCGTGCTGGCTGCGGTGTCCCCTTGGCCGAGCAGTGCAGCCGCCGTGCGGTGTTGGCCGTGGCACCGTGGGGCTGCCAGAGCTGTGGTGTCCTGCGTGACACCCTGGGCCAGGGTGCCGGGGGACGCCCAGAGGTGGTCCCATGGCGCAGATGGCCGCGTGTCACCCTAGACACAGAGCAAGGCAGTCACCGGCCACTCTGCCCCAGGGGTCAGTAGGACCCCGAGCACTTTGGGTTCCACGTGTCACCCCTGCCTTGGCTGGCAAGGGCCCTGCGTGGGGCAGCCCAGCGAGCGGATTCTCCCGTACGGCCGTGCCACGTATTGTAATGACAGTTGTTACTGTCACGTCCTGCCAATGATGACGGACGTCACGTTCCCAAACTCGGAGCAGCTCTGGCCATCAGCTCTGTGGCGCAAAGAGACAGTCCTGCGTGTCCAGGCGGCAGAGCATCCCCCGTGGAAGTGCCCCCCTCTCCTCAGTTCTCTGCAGCAAACCTGTTTACATTGTAGCCTGACTTTTTTCTTTTTATATTTTTACTTCTGCATGTCCTTTGCATTTCAGATACTGTAGATTGGATGCATGGTGAAGCTGTGACTGAGAAGATAATACAACAATTGACAGTGTATTATTTCATTTAACTTTTAGCAATAAAGTAACTAAACCCTCTATTCCTCACCCATGATGGGGTCAGATAGAAAACTCTGCTAATTTGTCATAAGATGATTGTCAAAGTTTGCTCTGGATTGTCTGAATGTCAGAACTCTTGACTGTTTAACACTTGAACATTTTTTATATTATAAATAAAATAAGAAATAACAAGCTGTGGGCTGCATTAATTTCAGGCCCTTTTGGGGGCAAATGGGGAGCTGTGAGGCACCATACAGAGAATCACAGACTAGTTGAGGCTGGAAGAGAGACTTATTCCACATTCCACATTTCCTGCTCTACCAGCTCACCCAGAGTCAGCTGCCCAGGCCTGTGCCCAGTTTGAGTATCTCCAGGGATGGCAATATCACAGCTTTGGGTAACCTCTGCCAGTGTTGGTCCCTCTCAAAGCAAAAAGGTGTCTTCTTGTAATCAGACTGAATTTACTATTTTTTAATTTGGGCCCATTGCTTCATGTCCTGGACACTGCTGAGAAGAGCCCCGCTCCCTCTTCTTCACTGCCATCCATTGGGTGTTTATACACAGGGATAAGGCACCCCTGGGCCTTCTCCTCTCCACACTGGACAGTCCCAGCTCCCTCATCCTTCCTCATATGAGAGATGCTCTGCGTCAAGTAAAGATCTTTATGCCCACAGAGAATCATAGGTGGGTGTTTTTCTACCTGGCATGGACATTTGACCTTCACTGCAGTGCTCAGGAGTGAAGGCTCACTGAGGTGAGTGAATGGCACCCACATATCTCCCAGGGGGATGCCATTCCTCCTTCAACTGCAGACCACAAGATCCCACTTCACTTGAACCATGGGAGTTTTCAGTTGTGCCAAGAGAGGTCAGGACGCTTGGCATCTGCTGTGTCCTGGCACCTGTTTCAGTGATTCTTTCAACAGAATGGAAACGTGTTGGGTCTAACCCTGCCAGCCCTGTGCTGCCATGCAACACTGACACACCCAGAAAACAGGTCCCTTGTCCAGCTCTTCCATGGGAAATCTGTGTCCCTGGCTAGTCCCCATGTAGGGCACTCACTGACAATGGGGTGTAGTCATAGGAGCACAGTCCCTGAGGTGGCACCCACAGCTCAATCCAGCTCCAATCTCCCTCCCCTGTTCCTGCTCAGTGACATGAACTGTATCCAAAAGTCCGAGCTGAACTCACTTAACAGGAGAGGGATCTGCTACACCAAGTCAACCCTATTGGAATGGATAGGTCGGAACTAGATGATCTGGTTGGAACTAGATGATTTTTAATGTCCCTTCCAAGCCAAACCATTCTACAATTCCATGAATGCCCAGAGCCACGAGAGAAGTCCCCAGCCCTCACAGTGCTGCCCATGCTGGAGGCCAGGCTAAGCACCCCCACAGCCTGAGCTTCTTCTGCTCCAACCCCCCCAGGACACCCACTGCCCTCGAGCTGACCCACCTGGGTCACAGGCCACCCCAAACATTCATTGCATGTCCTGTAGGGTCTCCAGACAGACCAGAGGGCTCAGCACTCCACCCTGAATAAAGGCATCTCAACAATGATTTCCCAGAAGGTTAGAGGCTGAAGGATCCTACCCTCCTGCCATGGGGCCATGTGACCCAACAGCAATGTGCAAAGGAGGTGTTAGGTGACTAGAGCTGGGGATAAAGCTGGTAGGGCCAAGTCCTGGTTTGGGTGACATTTGCCTTTAGACACATCATGTCCCACTTCGCTGAAGTCCCAGGCCTCACCGGATGAAGGCAGCAGTGCAGCTCTCCACTCTCCTGTTACTCTTGGGACATGCTCCAGCTCCCTGTTGCCTGTGATCTCCATCTCAGCCCCTCTAGTCGCTCCTGGAACACGATGAGATGGACAGGAATGGGCAGAGAACACCTGACCCCTTGGGAAGGACACCAAGGCTGATCCCTGGGGAAACCAGCCACATAGAAGAGAGAGATTGGGTACCTTTGGGTTCCCAAAGCAGCCCCATCTCCCCGCCTGGCTCTCCTCAGGATCCGTGAGATGGTGAGCTCCATTCATGCAGAAGTCTCCCCAAGGCTGGCACAGCAGCATGTGCCTTACAAGAAGGTGCAGCTCTTGGGGTCTCCCTGGGCATGCAGAACAACCATGCAGCCAAATCTCAGAGTGTGCTCAGTGCACAGGAACCTCTCTGTATCCCTTGGAGAGGAGCTGTGGGTTTGCCCTGCACAAGGGATATTTCCCTGCTCCATGTTTTGCAGGGATCTGTGATGTTCTGCATCTGCTGAGACACCACTAGCTCTGAGCCATGGCAGCCGCAGGATTCTTTGTCGTGATTTTTTTGTTAAACGTGCCCCTTGATTCCCATAATTGTGTTCTATATTTAGAGGCAGTTACGCTACGTCAATTTTCTCTCCAATTGCCTCTGAAGGAAGCCTGTATCTCTCTCTTTTTTCCCTGGCTGGTTTATTTTTAGACTCCTCATTTCCAGCCGTGTGTATTCCTAGGGTTTTGCCGTAAATATTTTACAGCAATTTTCACAGGTGGGGGAGCCACCAAAGCCTCCTGACAGCTCTACTCCACATGTATGATGCCTTTTATGCCCTTCCCAGAGGGTAAGGGTTGCTCTGCTGACACAGATCACTGACACAAGCAGGAAAGGAGTGTTACATCCTGGCTTTGGGGTCACAAAGCTTCCCCCACAGGGAAGTCCATCTAAAATGAATTTGGTGTCAGGCTGTGTCCAGCACAAGTGGCCTGGCAGGGAGGTCAGGCTGAACCACCACTGCCAGGTGAGGTTGTGTGAGACCCAAAGCAGTCATGGTGTCTTCTGGAGGGGCTGGCACAGGCTGGAGATGTGCCAGAAAGTGCATCTGAGTAACTCCAGGGGAGAAAAGGATGTGGCTGCCTAATTCCTCTGAGATGCTGCTCTTCTTTCTTAGTGGTGGGTGGCTGAGTCCTTGACCTCCAGGGAGGGAAAAATGGAGGAAAAAAGTCATTTTCTTCCAGGTCACAAACTGAGGCTATGGATTGGTCAAATAAGGCTCTCTTTGGCTGTGGTCAGTGCTCTCATGCAGGTAAGACGCTCTCAACACATTTTCATGTGCGTGCTCCCAGGTCAGGACTTGTGCACCCGGCAAACCACTGGTACTCAGTAAGTGCAAGGTTAACGCTCGGAGCTCTCTTGTCCAGTGTGCTCTGACATCAGCTGCCGCCCCTTGCCACATCCATTGGGTGGTGAGTCTCACGGCTCTGCGTCTCTTTCCTGCTGCCCAGAAACTTTGCAAGATCTTTCTTTTCTCTTCAAGTTGCTCCCAGCTGAGGACGGCAGACTGGCACCTTCAGCCAGGGGGCCGAGCTGCTCTTGGTGGCAGCTCAAACACACTGGAGATGTCACTGCCTGCTGGAAGGAATGCTCAGAATGGGAAGACTGAGGTACAAAATATTACCTGGTATTTTGGAGAGGAGTTGGGTCCAGCTTTCCCCTGGGCTTCCCCTGTGGGAGTCTGGGCACCAAATACTTCATGTGGGTAGGAACACCTTGGAGGTCTTCAGTGCAAGGAACGTCTGTACAATACCTGACACAAGAGCAATGATACCTTGGAGAAACAGCCACAGACTCCTCTGGAGCAGTTGTGAGAACATCTCCAACCACTGATGCAGGGCTTGGTGCCTTTCTGCTCCCATAAATCTCTAGGCTGCACGCAGGCAGACACATCTGGGATGGACCAGATGGAGGGAAGAGTTACTTGAATGTGTTCCCAAAGCAGCCCATCTATCCACACCTGTTCCAGAATCATCTGAGGGGGGTGGGTGGGCTGGTACCCACTTGTGGAAAGGAATTTATATTTCCTGGTGCCGAATTGATATTTGTCCATTGGATCCTGGCTTTTCTGCATCAGGTGTTGGTGGAGATCTGTATCAGCCTGGCCTGCTGGTGCCGTGAAATCTGGGATCGATCCAGCACATGGTGGAACGATGCTTCAGACCAGTTCTCTTTACCAACAGATTCAGCTTTATTGTTATTCTTTTTTTTACATGATTCTTAGTGCATCATTTCAAATAAACTATCAAACTGTACAAAGAAACAGAGATAAAAGAAGAGGTGATAAAGTTAGGAAGAGGTTTTTAGTATCATGAACCATCATGGAAAAGAGTAGTCCATAGGCTCTCTAACATCGAAGGTCCAAATAAATCTTATTTTGTTTGTTTAAAAAATGCTGCAAAATATAAACAATAAATGACTGTAATTAGCAGCTACAAGATCCTTCAAAACTGGAACTTGATTACTGTGAATGCACCTAGGGGAAAGAAAAGCAATCTGAGATAAAGGATCAAACAAAACATTGAAATAAATAAAGTGTGGGAGGACAGTCATGGCATTGAAATGCAGAGGATTCACTTCAGCACAACAGTAAATCATTGGACCACAGACAGCAGAAAGGAACAGAAACACAATTCCCACTTAAAAGAGTACAGCATGTGCATCGCAGGATGGAGGAATACAGCAGGGACAGGCAGGCGGGATCACTCCTGCACGCAAAGGTTCCGCTGGAGCTTGCGCACGGCTCCAGTTGTGCCTCGAACCCAGAGTGCCGGATCCCGTGGCTGCCAAATTAGCAGCCACTTGGGCAGTTCATCTGAAAAAGCAGGAACGGGAGAGCGATGTTTCACAGCAAAGCCAGGTGGGACTTCCATTCGAGTAAAAAAAGGAGAAAAAGAAAAAAAAGATACACAGCAACTCCATTTTTTTAGAATGTCCTGGTGGGCTGGTCAGACCCTCCACATCCCTTAGTGTCTTCCCCAGGCAGCTTGCCTTCACCTGCACACTGAGGTTAAAAACCCACGTTAAAGTTTCCTTATATATATATATTTATTTATATATATTCATATGTATATATATATATATATATAAAAAGGATAAGGTGACAGAGGGCACTTCAGGCTTCTCCTGCCGTGGGCAGGTGACGCTCCCACGTGCCGTGCTGAAGACACCTCTCGCCCAGCCAGTGACCAGCTCACGACACCCGTCCCGTTGCACCGCGCTCCTCTCGGGGCAGGGACGTGCCCCTGCCACCCTGTGCCCTTCTCTGGGAGCGCTGGTGGTGCCACCGTCATCTCGGCTGAGTTTCCTGCACTGCCGGGGACTGTGACCATGAACCGCTGGGGACTCCAGGGAGGGAAGGAGGAGCGACGGGGCTGATGCAGAAAAGAGTGACCCAGCCCTAGAAGAACCAGCATATCCCTTTGTTGTGCAGGCTGCAGCAGGAGGGAAAGAAAAGCCACTGGTGCAGTTGGGAATGAAGAAGAGATGATGCTGAAATGCCAGAGCATTGTCAGAGAGTGTCAACTAAAGCTTCTTTGATTTCTTTCACTAGAGCAATCCCCATGTCATACATGTCTACAGTTTTGCTCATATAATTTCCTAAGTAAAATTGTGCTCATCAATCTAGTCCAGGAGCGCAGAGCATCGCCGGTTCATCCCCCTGTGCACGTGTGCCTTGTTAAGTGTTCTGCTCTAAAATGTCCTTTTCTGCCTTACAGCTGATGGACATGTGCCCTTGGCTCAGGGAAGGGCTGGAATGCGTCTTCCGCAAAGCGATGTCGTCGGCTTCCACCTTGAAGAAACTGGTCTCAATCCTCTCCAGGTCATCTGTCCCCACTTTTATCTTCATGCACAGCAGGTTGATGTATGTCTCATAGCGGCTTTTCTGCAGGGAAAGAGGGAAGAGAGAGCCTGGGAACAGGGACAGGCCATGGTGTGTGTGGCAAGCAGAAACAATTCCATCTACCCGTGCAGGAAAACCAACCTATACCACCAGGATCCCACTAATCACACCCCACAAGTTCAACCACAGCACAATGTCTGTGCAAAGACTGATCATTGAAAGGTCTGAGGAGAAAGGTGTGTGTGTGTGTGTGTGTGTGTAGGACTCTCCAGTTGATTGCACAGCTCTTGGCTGCCACTGTGATTGTGTAAGGAGGACACTGGGGGCAAAATGAGATCAACAGATCTGCTGCTTCCTGATTTAGGAGCTCCCCTTGATTGGTTCAAGTGCTGCTTGTCATTGTTTCCATCCAGCAGTTCAGTTATTGCTGCTGAGTTGTGCCCCCATTGCTCCTCACAGAGCGCAGCATAAAGGGAGGCATCCTCTCTGCCTGGATCCTTTGTTCCAGTGCTAGATGGGATCTTTTTGAGGACTTGTGTAATACCCATCCTTTCCCTTAACATCTCAGAGGCAGCCTGTGCTGGCTTCTCTGTCAGCACAAAGAAACAAGCATTTCTGGAGCACATCTCATAAGACAGATGAGATGAATTATGCCCTGGAAGTGCCAACTTCTCCTTGAAGACTGAAAAGGCAGTCCAGAGAAAAGCTCAGATAGAGAGTTCTCTGCAGGCATCCGCAACCAGATGCTGGAAAAAGGGAGGCAGCAGCAACTGTTTGAAAGTTTGGTACAAAGACAAGGGAACCAGCAGTGAGGAGCTGTGGCTTTGGAGAGTCAAGCTGGGTGTTACACAAAAGGGTGGTGCAGCCCTGGCATGAGGGAGGTGGGATATTTCCATCCTTAGAGATTTTTGAGGCTTAGTCACTAAATGGCACACTCAGTCTGGGCTAAGACTAGGAATAATCCAAGTTCCTGCTGGAACAAAGGCTAGAGGCCTCCAGCAGTTCCCTGCCACTGACACCTATGTGGCAGGAATCACACCTTCTGCTCAACTCTCACTGGAACAGAATACCCCATTTCTCCCACAATTAAATGCTTCTTATACTTTACAGGGAGTTAAAACTTACTTACATGCATCCACAAAGGGTCTGTAATCAGCTGTAATGCTGGGTTTGGCTTTATTTACAGAAATGGTTGCAGCAAAACAAGATTAATTCTCCCAGGGATTCCCTTTGCTTTTTATTAATGTTGCTGAAAAAAACTGAGGCACAGTGAGAACTGAACCACTCTCTTACTTTGGGACCTGAGGAAATGTCAAAATTTGGCACAGCAAAGGAAGATTTTCTTTCTCTCATCAGTTTTCCCCTCCTCTGGTTAGAAATCACAGAGGGGAGGAAATGTCTGTTATTTCTTTTTTTAGCTTCAGTGCAAAACAGTGAGGCTTTTTGCTGCCCCAAGACACCCATCCAGCTTGGGAGTCCTTGTCCCTCTCTCTCCTTTCATGCTCTCCCAGACTCACAGCACCCACTCTGGAGCTCTTAGTTTTCCTCATTCAGCCAAGGTATCATTTATCACAGAAAAGATGAAAGTTCCTTTACCTCAAATATTAGGTAATGTTCTTTGAGTCTGTATTCCTCAGCCTCTTTTGACTTGAGGCTCTTCTCTACAGGATGTAATTTATGCTCTGCTAATTCGTCTGCAATCTGCTTCATTTTATTTTCATGAGACCTCAGCTGTTCCTCCTGCCGAAAGAAGCGTGTCAGGTATTAAAACGTGGGAGTGCAGCACCCAAGTGCTCCGCCTGCCTGTGGATGGGGAAGCTCTCCCTGAAAGGGCATGAGCTCAGCTGCTGTGCTGGAGCCAAAGGTGTGCTGTGCACTTGCAAATTCATCTGATAAGGAGCAGCTCAAACACAGGTATTGGAGTAAGAGCAAAACTCAGGCATCTCAAGTGCCAAGAGTGGATTTCTTTGGCACCAAGGCATCTTTGGCATCACAAGCACAAAGTGCTCCTGTAACATGCATCCTGTAACAGCCGGGCAGAAGCAGCCCTGTCCCAAGAGCTGCTCATCCTGCTCTTTTTGGAGATGGAAGTGCCCTCCAATTCTGGGCTCTGGGAAAGGTGACATCTGGCCACATCTGTCTCAGTAGATAGGAGCTGTATCTCTGCCCTAATATTTCAGTCTGTCCTCCCCTTTGCTGAGGGGCAGTGGCAGTGTGTCCCTACTTTTTGGAAGTGCTAAGGCATATTGGGCTTTCCCTGGGCAGGGAAGCAAAACCTTGGGATGGCAGCTGCTCTTGGTTAGCTGAGCCTGGTGCACTGTGCTGCCTTGTTCCCAGAAAACCTTCCCTACCTACTGGAACTCAGACATCCCTTTTGTCCGTGGTTTTTCAGCTCCAGAAACAAGAGGGTGCCATGGTACAAACCAAACCCAGGCTGTTGGGTTCTGCAACATCAACCCTGGAGCTGTTCAGCTGTTTCAGCTCCAGCAACAGGAAAGTGCTGGGATGCGATGGACAAAGAGCAACAAGCAAGCCAGAACCAGCAGCCATAAAGGCAGATAGGTGCATAGGATTGTTTATAGACATTGCTAAAGAAGCAAGGATTTTCCACATCTGTCCAAGCTGTCCACTCCACTCCCCCATTCCTGCCCTGAGCACCTGAGCGTGTCCATCAGGCAGGAACAGGGGGACCTGCAGATGGGCTCAGCCTGAGCTGAAGGGCTTGCTGGGCACTGGGCACTCCTCCATCACTCCTCCTCTCACAGGTTACCTGGCACAGCTTGGTCATGGATGAAGGCAGCAGCGGGCGGCAGAACTTCTTCATGGAGCAGATTGCAGCTGGGAAGGCTGGAGCAGAGAAAATGGCAGCAACAAGGTTGATTCGCAGGATCCAGGAGAGCATTTCTTCCTTACTTCTGTTACGGAGGAGGAGAGAAGAGAGAGGGAGTCTGCAAATGCTCTTGAACTGCGACCAACCAGCTCTCAACAGCCCTGGAGCCACCCATGCTTGGGAGGGCCATCAGTGGCCTTGCTTTGATGCCACTCTGTGCCGGGTTCTGAACAGAGGGAAACATTGGCTAATTGGCTCCTCTCCAGTGCCCTAATGATGTCAGGGCTGCTGTCTGCCCCTCAAAGCAGTTCTGCCTTCCTCATCAGCTCAGTTTTTATGCCTGAAGAGCTGAGGAGAGGACAGGGCCAAGGATATCCTGCTCTTTGGAGAGTGAGAGCCACACAGCAGAGGTCCCACAGAGCAGGATGGACCCCTCATTTTTGTCATTTGTAAGACATTGCCCAGGGTTCCTCCTCAGATCTCTCCAGACACTGCTCCCCCAAGCCTTCAAGTGGGTTTTTGCTGGAAACAAATTCAGATGTCAAGGTTTAGCTTGACATAAGCACCCAAACCCAACCTAGACACAGTGTCACCTCTCTCAGCAGAAGGCATGAAAAACATGAGACTGAAGATGACTTCATCACACCTGACCCTTATTAACACCATAACAGCCCCCAGCAATGGACTAAGATCTACCCTGGCTGGGGAGATTTCTTTCAGGAGCTTTAGGCAGTTTCCCCATCAAAAGCTGACAAGAGGAATCATCACCTGCACCACACAGATTTTCTCCCTTCCACAGTACGCCAACAGAAGTTAGCAAGAGGAGCTCTTTCACTCAGCCCTGTAATCCCAGCCCATCCTGCTCAGCCCACCTTGGTGACAGCTGGGAAGGACCTCAGGGACTGATACAAAACTGCGACCTGTGACTGGTCCTTTGCACAACCCTGCAGAAATCACCCTCAGCCCCTTCCCCCTGCCAGGTGTGCCCCCTAATGCCAGGTCAGAGGGAGTCTGGCAGGGGCTGGAGGTCACGCTGCCCATCCAGGCTCTGCGGGAAGGGCTGGGACTCACGGGGCCTGGAAGAGGAAGACTCTCCAGTCAGCTGTCTTCAGCTTGAGCACGTTGGACTTCTTGCTGTAGTCAGAGGCTTTTGTGGCTAAGGCGTGGTGCACACGGATGGCGTTTTTCAGATCCACTTCAGAGAGGTCTTTGTCAGGTTTATATTCATCCTGTGAAGAGGAACGTTAATTGGATAATGACAACACTAACATTTGCGCGCTGCTTTAATGAACCTGCCTTTCTCCCTGCGCTATAATCACAGAGCGCCGAGACCAGGAAAAGCACTGCTTTGTACAGTAAATGCTAGGAGCTGATAATGATAATAATTAACATCTGGCAACTGCTTCCATCATTAAGTTCACTGGGAAGATGTAAAGAAGGAGATGAAAGTTTTAAACATAATTATCAATAGTTCTTTCTAACACAGCAAATGCCTGAGGCTTTGTGGGAAGGCACAAGGCAGGGCCAAGTTTCTGCAGAGCTTCCCACTCAGTGCAGAGCTCAAACTGGGATGCAACTCCCGATCGACAGTGGATATCAGTGAGCACCTGCCCTGGTGCTGCACCTTCATAGACTCACAGAATGATCTGGGTTGAAAAGGACCCTAAAGATTCATCCCCTGCCATGGGCAGGGACACCTTCCACTAGCCCAGGCTGCTCCAAGCCCTGTCCAGCCTGGCCTGGGACACTTCCAGGGATCCAGGAGCAGCCATAGCTTCTCTGGGCAGCCTGTGCCAGGGCCTCACCACCCTCACAGGGGAGAATTTTTTCCATATATCTACCTGAATTTCCACTCTTCCAGTTTAAACCTATTGCTCCTTGTCCTATCACTACAGCTTTGTATAGAGGAGTGTACCCTGGAACAGCATCACCCCTGCAGCCAGTGCACCTCTGTACAGCTGTGGGGCTTGGGGGGCAGCTGCCAGTCTGAATGTGGCCCCCCCGAACCAGGTTTGGTCTCCCTTTAGTACATGTGCTCCTTTGGCATGGTCTCCCTGTAATTCATTAGACTGGCACTTGTGAACTGCAGCAGCATTCTGTGTTCCTGCTTTCCTTTCTCCACTGAAGGACAACTTCACACAAGTAAGGAATGTAGCAGTAACTATAGGTGCTTCTATTTTAGAAAAAGGTAGAAAATACCAAGCAGGGGATTCTGAAAGGATGACCTTGGCACAGCACTTTTAGGAAAAAAGAGGAGTTCAGTCAATCCTGTGTTTACCCTTTTACTTTCCCAGTGACTTAACACAATATCCTGCCTCCTACTCTGCACCCTTGCCAGCTCAACAGCTGGTCCAGTTGGATGGTGGCATGGGAAGGATGGACAGACAGGTGGGGTGGATGCATGGATGGGTGGTGTAAGAGAACCTGGCCCTGGCTAAAGCAAGCCACCACCCCTCGAGCCCAGCCACGTCAGAGGCCATGCCAGGGCAGGGTGTCCCTGGAAGGCCCTGCCTTGCCCTGATGATTACAGTGCTCCAGGATTAATGCGCTCTATATTTTGCTTTCCTTGACTGCCCTTGACTGTCAGCACCAGGGCAGCTCTGTCTGCTGGTGGTGATGGTCTGTGTGTCCCAACCCTTCCTTAGCTTCCATGTCAGAACTTGGTCTATTCTGCATATTTGCAAAAAGATTGTTTTCTTTTTCCCATGTGCTGGTGGTACAAATGCAGCCATTCAGGGGAAAGCTGTGCTGGTGCCTCTGAGATGGTCACCCTGGTCAGTGAGGATGTTCTCTGGTGTAGGGTCAGAAAGGTTTCCCCTCTTCAGAGCACTCCCCAGTCCACGGATGTGGCTCACCCAGACTCCTGCTCCTGATAAGCTTCTGAAGCCTTTCTTCCCTCATTTTTCGAAGCAATCATCCCATCCAGGAGAGTGGCTGTCATACTGTGCTCATCATCATATGAAACTCGGCCTCGTACAAAAGAAATGCCATGGGCCCACCCACAAATGTCTGGTACAGGTTCCTGGGGATGGTGAATCACAAAGAAAAGCCCTGGCATCTCAGCAGAGGAAGGCTGGGTGCTGCAGCCTGTGTTTGGGGAGACACTCAGGTGGGCAGTACAGATGACCTTACCATCGTGGAGGTTTCAGTAGCCAGTGGGATGGGCCATCAGCCTTTTTGGAAAGAAACACAAATGCTTGGCCTCATGAACACCTAATGTGTTACCCCACTGGAAGAGAATATTTGCTTGAGGAAGACGTTGCTGCTTGGGCTTTATATATTGTAAAGAGACTTCAGTCTGGGATATTTTCCCAAGGCTGAAGTTCTTTGCATTTGAATAAATCTGACTGTGCTGCCCATGATCTCTCATTTCTAAATAAGCTTTCTGAAAATACAGAGCAAAATAGCCCAGCCTAATGGTGTGTGACAAGAGGAAACTGCCACAGCTGCCAAGTGCTTTGACTAACGCAACTCCTCATCTTGGATGGAATCATCAAGTATTGCCTCCATGGATTTCAGGCTCTCAGGCGTCAATGTTGGTGTAAGAAAAAATCCAGTCTTCTTTTTCTGATGTTGGGCCCACTAAATCAACGTGAGTTGAACAAAGCAGGTTCTCTCTACCTTCTGCCTTTGCTCTTTGCAGGAGTGAACGGTGCTGGAGCCTCCCTGGCTCTTCCAGGAGGCTCATCCCAATGCCAGGTGGTCACGATGGCGTGTCTGGCTGATGATGCTGGGACATCCTGGTGCCTTTGGGTCACTGTCCCCTGCTGCCCACCCCTGTGTGCAGATCCACAACTAATGCCAAAGCCAAGGAAAGGCATCTACCTCTTGTGCCTGCCTTTGTCAGGCACCTGGATAGGGTGGGAGAGCACAGTGTGTCAGTGCTGCTGCCCTCTCCTCTGGCCTCAGAACCAGCCCTGGGCAGTGCTGGGAATATGGATATGGAGTGACAGGTATTCCTCATGCTCTGGCTTGTGAGTGGCTTTTCCTCTTCTTTCTTTTCTTCATCTCACATCTACCAGCCTAAACAAACCATTTAACTAGGAGAATGAACCCCCGTGCCTTTTTCAGTCTAGTCAAGATCTTGGCCCTCCCCAGAGCACTTGGCAAGGGTCTGCCTGCATGGGACAGTGCCTGTGGCTCAGGGCTGCGCTGGGAACCCTTCCTGGTTGGGGGCTGCAGGGGCAGAACCTGTGGGAAGAACCTGCACCCTTTCCAGCACTCCTGTGTAAAAGCACCTCCTGCTTTATAGCTCTCCATCATTTTTCTTAACCCCCCTCTGTGTGTGGTGATTAAGGGTTATTATCCCCATTTCACAGAGGTGAAGTAAGTTGCCAAAGGCCATGGAGTGAGTCAGTGCCCAGAGCAGATTAGTGCACAGGAGAGGTGTGCCCTGCTCCCAAGCCTGCATTTCTTCCTCAAGACTCTGCTGCATCCCTTTAGGGGATCAAGCAATTGCTTCAGCAGACTGTGCTGGAACATGCTGATCCACCAATTAACACCAGCGAGTCAATGACATGTGACATCTCCTCATCAGCAGGTTTATGGCTAAAGCCTAAATTGCTTCTGTCAAACCGACTTCTACCTGTCCACCCACCCTTCTGCCTGTGTTATGTCCACCTCTCTCTGTGTTTGGCCATTCCTCCCTTCTGTACATCTGCCTACCCAGGCCCTCCTTCCTCCCACCTTCCCTCTACCTCTCAGCCTTACTTATTACTCAACTTGCTCCTCAAAACCAAATGGAGTCCCCTATTCAACTTATGTGAATTTACTATTAAAGTCTAGATCCTTAATTTGGTCTGAGCAGAAAAGTGGAACAGGCTGAACCTGTGCTCCATGACATCAGGTGGTTCTGGAAGCAGGTACTTTCTCCTCTATCTTCACATCAGAAAATCTTTTTCCTGATTTATGCTCAAGCCAGGTTCTACCTTATGTTTATCTGCAGTTGTCTTCCACTGAGAGCTTGGGAGGATGGCACACCACTTCCTTCCTGTATTGTGCAACTCCTTTGTTCTGCAAACCACCCCAGAGGCAAGAAATGACACCAAGGATCCACAGGGCAGGTGGATGTTTATCCACTCTCTGTTGTTGTGCTTGGGATGTCTGGAAGTGACAGGGCAAGGACTTGGTCTTCATGTTTTCATCTTTCTGTCCTGTCTCTGCAAGTCTGAAAGACACTGCCTACAGCCAAGCCAAGCCCAAGGAGTTCCCTGGAGAGGACTACAATACAGTCTGGCAGCAGCTCACGAGCAAGAAACCCCTCTTTGCCCAAATCCTTTGCCCAAACATTCCTTCGGTTTATTTTTGTTGTTGTTCCAAATGCTACTTCCTTGGGGCATCCTTGGCAATTCTGGTCCCTCCTGTTAATTACACATCAGTCATGGCTCTTATTTATCAGACACTTTCATAACCCAGCCAAATCTTGGGTGTTTTGCTTCTTCAGTCCTTCTCTGTAAAGAAAGCCCTCAGTCTCTGAACCATTTGATCCTGAAGGTCATTAAGATAAGAACATTGATCTTCTCGCAGCCATGTCAGCCTCATCCTTGTTCTTTCTAAATCCTAAACACCTCAGACAAGCACAATGAACTCTGTTCATGGATGGTTCCTGCTGCAAGCCCTGTACAGCAAAGAACCCCAACCCCTCTGCCCCAGCAGCAGCGATGACGCTCAGTGTTGGCTTCACGGCTCCTTCTGCTGCCAAGGAAGAAAATTCCATCCTGAAAGTATATTTCATTCCCAATATACACCCCCTCAGCAGACTCATCCCAAGAGAAGTCCTTGGTGGAAAATTCATTTAGATCCAAATGGTTTTGTGATAGTTGAAATGTCTTTGTTTTTTCCCTACAGAAAAAGTGTCATACAATTAAATGCTGATTGTAACTTCATGCAAGTTAAATCCTCATGTATAACCCATGGGTCAGCATGAGAACTCTCGTGGGTTCCACATGAAGATGTGTAATGAGACAAGGACTGAGAGGTGAGAAGGGTGCTGCTGGCTTGAAGAACACCACACTTAGAGGGCTGGAGGAGATCTGGGCTCTCCTGTGTGCTGCAGCTTCCCCCAGCTGCAGGAGAGAGTGGCACAGCTGTAAAAACACCACTGGGCTAAGAGCAACCCACACTGGGAGTTAGGATCTGCCACTGCCAGATTTCTGCTGGCTTTTTGACGTGTGCCATAGGACCTGGTGAAACATGAGAGTCGCTGGGGTGTGCTATGAGCTCTGAGTCATAATTCCATGGTGCCCTGAGGATCTTTCTGCCTCTCTTATATAATGCAATGTTTGTTTACTCTCATTGCTGTGGAGATAATGCTGCAATACGTAGGAGCATCTACCCACAGGGAGTGCTGCTCCAGCAAGGTGAGTTCAATGGGTTACTGCACGGCGTGTGCTGCTCAGGTAGTTCAGACCTAGTTCAGTGGGTTATGCTGTTGATGATGAACAGAAATTTGGCATCCTGGGCTGGCTCACACTGACATTCCAGTGAGCCCCTAACCAGTCTCTTCAGATTTTCCTCCAGAAAAGACTTTCCGGCAAATCCTCCAAGCATCCAAGTGCCAGAGAGCTGAATGCTAGAGCCTTCAGGGAAGCTATTCCATGGTGACTGTGTCCCACGAGGAACTGGGAATTACACTTGTGGTGACTAGAGGTGGCTACACAATGAACAGAGACGAAGAGAGGCAGAAAGTGTCACTTGACAGCCCATGGAAGGACCCAGGTCATCAAGGTCCTGAAGAAGAATATAAACTTTAAGCATAGAACCACGGAATCACAGAATCTTCGGAGCTGGAAGGGACCCACAGTGATCATCAGCTCCAACTCCTGGCCCTGCACAGGACACCCCAACAATCCCCCCTGTGTCTGAGAGCCTTATCCCAGTGCTGGGCCTGATGTCCCCAGGGCACTGCAGACTCATATTCAACTGGCCATCGACCAGGACTCCCAGGTCCCGTTCCACAGCTGCTCTCCGGCCTCTCATTCCCCAGTCTGACTGTACATCCAGGTGCAGAATCCAGAACTGTCTTTGTTCAGCTTCATACAGTCCATAATAGCCCAGGCCTCTAATCCGTCAGGGTCTCTCTGCAGGGCCTCTGCCTCTGGGGGAGTCAACAGCTCCTCTCGGTTTAGTATTGTCTGCAAACTCAATGTTCCCTTGAGTCCATGTCCAAGTCAGTTATGAAGATGTTGAAGAGCACAGGGCTGAGGATGGAGCCCTGGAACCCCACCAGGGACAGGTCACCAGTCTGATGTCACCCCAGTCACTGTCACCCCTGTGCCTGACCTGTGAGCCAGTTGCTCACCCACCACATGATGTGTTTATCCAGCTGTGAGCTGGACATTCTGTCTAGAAGGATCCTGTGGGAGACTGTATGGAAAGCTTTAGTGAAACCCAAAAAGATTACATCAGCTGCCTTCCTATACCAGACTCAATAAAGCTGTGCATAATCAGATCTATGCCAGCAGATAGAACAATAGGCAGGATAAGACTGGTCAGATGCTCCACCCCTTCACCTTCCTATTTCATTTCTCCAACATCCTATTTCACCTATTCCACATCATCTGTTCATCCATCCTCCCCAATAGCTCCTGCTTGCTGGAATACTTCTGCAGAAATCTGTGTCTCCTCTTTCATACTTCCTTCAGGGTTCCCTTTGAGGCTGTGAATAACGCCCTTAGCACGAACACCACCATCAAAGATGAGATCCTTCAGCTCTGGTCTCTGGAGGAGCTCTGTCAATGTCCATGAATGGGTTAGGACATGGATTCACCTCTGCTTGGGTACGTGACTGCACGACTGCTTTGGAGACAGCATGAGACAGCAAAGGGGAGAGTCCCCCATGGTTACCTTTTGTAAATAAAGGACGGTCCCTTTGAGCACAGCATAAAATTTCTTCCAACCTCTTCTTCCTCTGGGGGCTAAAAAAGGAAGAATATTTAATTTTACATGTCTGCCAGTGCTGCTTGACCTTCCTGGCAAGCCTAACACTTCTCCTGGCCCTCCATAGGCATGCACTGATGTCCAGAGCTCCCACACCTCCAGGCTATTGCTCACGAGTGGCTTGTCAGCAGGGACATGTGTTTGAGGCCTCTGCAGCCTCCCAGCAGGAACACAAGCAGGTCAGAGCCAGGCATGAGCTGGTATAGGGGCACCAGTGGACACCCACAGGAAGTCTCTGCTCCTCCAAACCCAGGTTTGTGCTCCTTGGAGGAAATGCTTGGAGAGAAGAGACATTCCCTGAGCTCCTCTGCTTCAGGTGAATTGGGCAGCTGTACCCTGGGTAAGGAGCATTACCATCTTGATGGATTTGGCAGAGAGAGCTTGGCAGAAGCTGGAGAGGGGTGGGAGGTGAGGGGAGCCATCCACATCACCAGGAGACAGCTGATCCTCCAAGCACGGGCTCCAGAAAGTGCTGGAAGCAAGGGAGGCCTTTGGTGGTAATCTCTACTAAAGACTTTTAATCTGCCGCAGTGACTGGGCCAATCATATCAATAAGCAAAAGGAATTATCCAAGGTTTAATTAATCTCTGCTCATTAACAGGTCCCAAATATCTTTACCTTTCCTGTAATGCCATATGCTGGTAGCAGAACTTTTGGGTGTTCTGCTGCCCAGCCAGGATATGGCAGGATATGGACAGGGCAAAGCTTGGCAGGCCAGACTGTCCCCAGGGTCAGGGCTAGAGTGGACAACTGCTGAGGAACCAGCCTTCCCCCATTGCTCAGAGGCTGCGATTTGGGATTATGCCCATGAACAGGATGGAAGACCAGGTCTGTCTGTGTTAGATTCCTTGGCAGTGTGAAGGGAGGCTTTCTGAAAACACTTATGTCTACAAATGCCAAAAACCACCTTCCTTTCCCACGTCCTGGCACTTATGGGGATCTCTCCTGTGTTTCCTGGGATATGGTCAGGAAATGCCATCATCAGGAGAGCCAGGACAAGGCTCTGGGACTGTCCCGGGTCCCTGAACACATACTTCTCTTCCCATCCATATCCGCGTGGGTTTTCCGGGTGAGGACACCGTGCTTGTAGGTGACCGCGTTCAGCGCTTGGGGGATGTCCAGGAAGGGGTTGCTGCTGTCCACAATCCTTGTCACTTTCTTCGCGCTGGCTCCGAATTTGTCATCTACCAGCTCTGACAGTGATTTCCTCAACTCGTCCTCGTCACTTGGAAACAAAATCAGAGAAGACATTGAGTGAAGGAGGTGTGGGTTTGGTCACAGTGCAAAGCCACCCTATCTGCTTTGGGTTTAGAGTTTTTGGTACAAGACTGGTCAGAGAAAGAAAAAGAAGGGAGATGTAGGGACTATAACAGAGAGAGTGCCAACAGTGGTGGTCTGAGCTGGGAGGAGTGTGGGTGGCAGGTAACTGTCCCAGTGAGGTCTGTGAGGTCACTCAGAACAGGTAAGGGGTTGGGTGCTTTTCCAAACACCAGGAAACTTCAGACATCACATGCTGAGGACTACAAATATTTCACAGGAAAAGTCTCCAATTCTGTGCCCTAAAACCAGAAATTAAGGAAGAATTTTGCTGAAGACCAAGGTATCAACAACATTTCTCAGCTGCTGAGAAGCAATGCCTGGGGCCTCCTAGATACTGAAGGACCTTTAGGAATGTCCTCTGCATGTCTGAGGAACAGAAGACCTGCAGACATTTGGGAGATGGGCTACTTGATCAACTTGTATAACCTGGAACAGGTTATACATCAGGTCCCCATTTGTGTCCTCAGCGTGGGCTGGCAAAGAGTAAGAAATGCTGGCCATTTCCATAAAATTTCCTCACAGATGTCCTGGTCCTGGACCTTGGACTGCAAGAGCTGAGCAGCTTAGGGAAGTGTTACTGACTCTGCCAAGCCTGTCCCTTCCTGTCTGGGATAAAACCTTCCCTGGCACAAAGAAACTTGTATGGGAAGTGACAGACCTGGGACATGAAGGAGAAAGAGCAAACAGAGTTTCTGCCCTGTCTGGTACATGTCAATGTCTAAATGGGATGAGTGGTCTCCTCAGGTTGCACATCAGATTGGGACCAAACCTCAGCCGAGGATTGACCCTCAAAGAATCCACTGGCTGGGGTGTGAGCAGTAAAACACAATTCCTCACCTGCAGCAAGCAGATGGCCAGAGCATCACACAACTCTTGGAAGAAAAGGATGATTTCTCAGCCCTCAGCACCCACAGGAGTCCTGGGGCTCAAGCAGAGCCCAGACACTACTCCTGGGTGGGGCGTTAGTGGGGCTCAGTTCTTTGGGCAGCACTGGGGGGACCCCTCTGAGCTCCTTCTTGCAGCTGGGCTGTTGGTGCACAACTGCCTGTCTGGTGCGATCTGTGGGCAAGGGCATTTCCTTCCCTGGGATGGACAAGGACACGAGGCAGAGGCAAGCAGAGAGAAGAGGGTCCAGGCTGTGCAAGGTCATGGCTTGGTCGCTGGAAGAAACCTGCGTATCCTTGTGCCAGGGAGCGCCTGTACCCTGCAGAGGAGCTGCGGGCTCTGAGCCTGCAGCCCAGAGGGACGCCCTGCAGCAAGGCAGGCCCCGGGCCGGGCGGGATGAGCCAGGGGATGCAGGGATCCAGCGGGGTGGGCGAAGGAAGGCGGGAGGATCGGGGTGCCGCCGGCTGCAGCCGCCCCGCGGCAGCGGGACCCCGGCAGGGTGACATCCGCGGGATGCGCCCGAGCAGGGAGCAGAGCTGGCGGACACGGTGTAACCACAGCCCGCATCCCGAGGCAGACGCACTCTCGCGGAACTGCCCTTACATAAAGCAAACCGCAGCTCCCTCTCGCGACACAGCCCACGGCCAGCGGCCCCAGTGCGGCGCTGCCACCGCCGCCCGACCCACGGAGTCGGCAGCGAGCAGCGAACCACCCCAGAGGCTTTCCGATCGGGGTAATGTGAGGAACGGAGCAGGTGAAGGGTCTGATGGCACAGAAGAGCCTGCTCTGACCCATGGAGACATGGGAGGAGAGGAGAGGAGAGAGGAGAGGAGAGGTGCGCAGTGGGACGTNTTGGTAATTCTTGATGGGAAACATGTTTGATAAGTCTGGAGAGGAGAGGAGAGGAGAGGAGAGGAGAGGAGAGGAGAGAGGAGAGGAGAGGAAATGTCCACTGTGGGACCTCGCTGAGGATCCTGGCTGTGCTCTGGGCAGGGGTGGGTGGCGGAGCAGGGGAAGGAATGAGGAAGGCACTGTGTGAACCTGTGATGGGGCCCACCCTGCCAGCTGTTTCCAGGCTTGTTTCAGGGTGACAAATGATGGTGTCATCAAACTTGTGGGTGACATAAAAAAAAGGGGTACAAGGCCAGCGCTAAGAGGGCCAGGAGCACCCGAGTGCTGCCCTGGGGCTCCGGGGGAACAGCAGGATGAGCAGGAGCAGCCCGTGTGTCCTGGCACAAGCAGGGGCCAGGAGCATCCAGGGCTGTGTAACAGCGGCACAGTGAGGAGGCGAAGAGAAGTGATGCTTTGCTCTGCCCTCACTGCATCATGTCGTGATACAGCTAACAGTGCCGGGCCCCGACACAGGAAAGGGCATCAGCAAGGGGGAGAGACTGCAGCTGAGGCCACCAAGACACCTGGGGCTGGAGCACTTACAATGGAAGAAACAACTGAGGGAACTGGAGCTGGTCAACCTACAGAAGAGATAGCTTTGGGGGACCTCATGGCAGCCTCGTGTGAGGGGGTTATTGAGAGGACAAATCTGGGCTCTTCACTGTGGTGCTTGGCACAAGGACAAGAGACAGTGGGCAGAAGTCAAAACAACAGAGACAAGAAAATTGCCACTCTCAGAATAATAAAGTATTGGTTTGTGGGTCCAGAGGGGCTGTTGTTTCCCCTTCCTTGGAGGGTTTCAGGATCAAACTGAACAAAGCCCTGAGCATCCTGGTCTGAATTTGGTGTTGACCATTCTTTGAGGAGGAAGCTGAACTAGAGATATCCACGAGGTCTCTTCCCTCTTAAGTGATTCTCTGATACTATTTCCAGGAAAAAAAGTGTGGGAGAGATGGAAAGTTTCAGTGACCAAAACAGCCCCAGATCTCTGCTTGTGCAAGGACTTCCAAAGTACCTGGAGAGGAACCAGCGTTTTACAAGTGTAATAGTAAACAAAGGGCATTCCCTTCCTTTAGATGAGGGATCCACTGACTGTCACCAACCTTCCCAACTGCCTTTGTGCCTAAGCCATAAACAAACTCCATGTGTCTACAGAGGGACTTCAGCACTTAAGAGCTTGGCAGAAAATATTCCAGGACTGAATACATGACTTAGGACCTTCCAGGTACTTGAAAGACACAAATATCTCTTTAATGCTTAGCATATACTTACATGGCCCACTCCAGCTTCTCATTCTTGATGGAGTTATACAGCGTCTGAAAAAAGAACACAGAAATAGCTGTGTCTCTCATGGAAGTCATGTCTGGTTGTGGAGACATCTCCTCCTCCACACCCTGTCAGTGTTCTTGGAGAGATACTTTTGCGCTGAACTGTCCTGGAGAAGCATTCCCCAGTGAGCAGGATGACTGCTGTCCTGCTGGACCCCTTCCTGTCTGTGTGCCACGCTGGGTATTGGACTGGACACATCAGCAGCAGAGGGCTCTGGCAGCCAGCCCCGCTCAGGAGCCTGTGTAGCAGAGGTTGGACTCACTCTGGGTGCTGCACGCAGTTCTGAGTGAATCCTGGCTGACACACAGTGGTAGACGGCTGGGATATGCCATGACACCTTCAGTGTCTTAACCAGGGGAAACAACAGAGGAGGCGTGAACTGAGCAAGAGGGGAGCGATGAATGACCTTGGAATCAACTTTTCCTTCTGTGCAAAATTCCAGAGGCTTCCCCGGGGCACTGGAAAAGAGGCAGGAATGTGGCACACAGAGGGACAGGATAGGGCGAGGTCTGCTGGGGGATGGGGGTGTCACCTCAAACATGATGTTACACCCCCAATGTGGCACCTCTCGTTCCAACCTCCTTCCATACAGCGGAACTCAGGTCAGGCTGCTGGACCTGCAGCAGGTGCAGAGAGCAGCGGTACTGTTAAACAACGTGGCCAGAGAAAATCCTCCCTTTGGGGTGTTTAACCATATCCCGTGGTACTGAACTAGTTGTGTTGAAGCATAGCATCTAATCTCATGGTAGTGAAGGCAGAGAAAAGTTTCAGTGCTGGATGGTCATATTTTGGGATGGGGTACCTTGCTTTGGGCATTGTCTGAGCTGCTGGGGGGGAAAGGGCCCCTGAGGGCAGATGTGCCACAAATCATGATAAAACACCACCAGGGAACAGACTTATTTGGCTCACTGCAAGTTAGCAGAGACATTCATGGGGGTTACAGTTCTCCTGAAACAACTGGAAAACGCTGTTTGAAGGGCTGAGTGTCCCAGCAGGACTAGGTGGCACTGCAATAATAATGACAGTATCCCGCTGTCTATTTATATCACGTTACCTTCAGCAAATCCTTTGCGAAGTCCTTCCCATCGTTCAGCCCATCCAGGTTCGCTATGAACTGTTGGCACGACATCTTTTTGCCAATGTTCTGCAAGGCAAAGAAGCAGCTCATTAAAACTTGTGGAGAGTTTTGACTTTAATCAATGTCTTTCAAAGAACAATTTCATATGTAGTGCTGATGCCTGGGGTTCTCCCAAGAGCTCAAAGGGCTTCTGATCTGATTTTCTGT
This sequence comes from Origma solitaria, assembly GCA_013397895.1. Lineage (NCBI taxonomy): Eukaryota > Metazoa > Chordata > Aves > Passeriformes > Acanthizidae > Origma > Origma solitaria. Next base: position 2,886,460 of record VZRL01003878.1, on the reverse strand, counting down.
TGGGCTCTCTGCTTTATTTGCTCGTGCCAGCATCCAAATATTTCAAATGACCTCTTTTTTAATGCTGGAGATAAGACACCTGAAAATAACCTCTCCAGCTCTTGCTGGAGTGGTCCTGGGTACAGGCTGTGTGTCTCAAAAGACAAGCACTCGGCCTGGTGCAATGGCAATGTTTGGATGGGTCTCCAAGCCTGCTGTGTGTGAAATTGTGTGGGCTTGCAGTGCCAGCACCTGGAGCAGACAGCATTGGACAGAGGAATGCTGATCCTTCATGGAAGCTCTTATTTTTGATTGCCATTACAAAAAGAAATGGCCCAGCTACAACTGTGGGAACTTGAGTGCAGCAGTTTGCGAGGGCAGCACACGTACACTGGGAGAATCTCACAGCCTGGAACACACTCACCACCAGCTAATGCCAAGAATATTTGGTGTTGATGCTTCCAGGCCACCTGGCATCCCTGATATCATGGCTTCATCCTCTGTGGCATCTGTGTCCCCAAACCCTTTGCCCTTCACCGCAGCCAGGGGAGTCACTTCCTCAGCCTGCAAGGGTCGAGGCGCACAGCCTTTTCCCAAGCCTCCTCTGCAATCCTACCTCTCCAAAGGGATGGGCCAGAGGTGTGGAGGAGCCAGCGGAAATGATAGGGCTCAGAAAAAGGAGTTTGATGTCACAAAAGAAAGATGGGTGTCTCCAGTGCCATGTCGTATCATATCCTTCACACCCTCGGCGTGTGGGACAGACCCCGGGTTACATCTCATGGTGTGGGCAGGGGAGTCAGTGAGGACAGCATGAGCTGCCACCAGTGGTTTTGAGGATCCCAACAGCATCCTGACATTGTTGGGCTCCACATCAAGATTTGGTCAAGGTGGTCGTCCAGGAGGATGTGGGAGGATGGCCCAGAAGAGCAGAGTCAGAGCCCTGCTTAGGGCTCAGGGAGGAAGAGGCAGGGCCTCAGTGGGTCTGGCAGGGGATAAAGCTGCAGCAGATGATGGAGGAGATGCCCTGCAGGATGAGATGTGACCTCTGTGCAAGGAAATAACCTCCTGAAAGAGATGACACCAGAAACCTCTGCCCAAAATGTGCACTGCAGATGACCTGGGGGTTCTCCCCAGATTAAAGCACCAGGAAGGAATGAGGCTTTGGGATCAGCTCACCAAGCCCCCCTCCCACACCCCCTGCCTTCCGTGTGTGCAAACACTCTCAGGCTGCGCAGGGAGCCAAGCACTGCCTTTGAGCAGCTCTGTCTGATACTCTTAATTATGCCTCCTGCCGGTGCCAGCTCCAGATGAGCCAGCTCCCTTGAGAGAGCAAGAAAAAGAGGAGTAAAGCGCTGTTACAAATCTGCAGTGCCTGGGGACGTGGTGTGGCACAACACCGCTCAGCCCTCGTGGCTTTCTCACGGGGAGCCCCATTAGCCAGGGCTGCAGCCAGTGCTCGGTGGGTGCAGGGGCTGCAGAAAAGCTCAGGAAATGAGCAGACATGCTGGCATTTTGGCAGAGAGGAGACATCTGTGTGCTTGCTGGCCAGCGAATCTCAGACACAAAACATAAAGGAAAAATCCAGCGGCAGAACAGAGTGTGGGTGGAGAAAGGAAAGGAGGGCAAGGAACCTCCAGAAGGAAGGGAGTTTGGAGGTGAGGCGGTGGGGCCTGAGACCTTGAGGCACTGAATTGCTTCGAAAAGAGAGGGTGACTATTCCCAGCCCCGCCCTGAGGCACAGCACTGGTCTTAGTGCCCGGAGAGATCTCACTGTAGTGATTCAGCACTGAATGCAGAAGCCAATGCATTTTTGGAAGTGAGTGGATACAGTGAGATAACACAAGTTATGTCTCACAGGACGTTTTTGGGGTTTCTCATGTATGTGTCTGGGACTCATATTCATCCCAGGAGATGCCTTCCTTTTTTGTTGGGTGATCTGTCTCTTTCTCTGGTGCAAGAGATCTCTGAGCTCACCTGAGGGCAGCAGCCACACCGTGGAAAAGCAGCTAATTGCTGAGTAATTGATCTGGTCGTGGATGTGTTCTAGGCTGCAGGAACAAAATCACCCCCTGCAGGGAACAGCCTGCAAATTCTGGGTATCAGTGAGCCCTGGGCCACACAAACGTGCTGTGGGCAGACTGGTGATGCTCTGCAGGTGATGCTCGCACCTCGCAGATCTCCAGCCCTCCTAGCGCTGCTAACACAGCACTGCTGCTGACACCAAACCCCGAGCTCGGCTTAAGGACACTACCACAGGGTTTGTGAGATTAACAGTGATGGACACGTGGAGTTAGGGCCTGCCCAGGTTCCCATTTCAAGCTTTGTTCTGTGGTCTGCTTTTTGAACAAATCCCATTATGACGCTTGAAGGTGGCCGTGCTAAAGCACCAAAATACACCCACGAGTGCTGATGATCAGAAGATGATCCGTCCCTCCCATGGCCAGGAGGCATAACAGTGGGAAAGGTGACATCCCTAAGCTTTCATTCCACAGGGCAGAGATGGAGCAGGGCAGTGCTCACTTTGCCTAAAGATCTCCTGGAGCTCAAACAGCACCAGCAGAGCAAGGTAGAAAGTTGCAACAACTTGGATTATACCACAAGTACAGTCTTGGAATGTTTGTTACACTTGGAATGTTTGTTGGTGACTGCTGGCTTTTAACACCAGCTCCAGGTGCTTCCATGAATAGGGAATGTAGCGTTTTAAAGTTTTCTGGGTAGTTTGGAAACAGGATCTGAGTGCACCTGTGGTAGAAAATCAACATTACTAAGGCCAGGTGCTGATCTGTTTTAAAGCCAGTCATTACCTCTGTCCCACAGCCTTTGCTGGAATGGTGAACTCGACCATTCCAGAGGCACTGCTGTGAGGAACTGCCCCTTTACAGACACAAATCCACCCCTTTTCCTCGCCAAAGGCATTCCCCCCTCCAGCAATGCACAGTAAAACACTGCAACACACACACAACATTTAAAAGGGAAACAAAATCAAAGGTGATATGGAATATCATGACAGCATCTTTAACAAGGAAGGATGGGAGATCAAGTCACGCATTCCCAGGTACACCACAGTTCATGGAGGTTTCTTTACACCAGGAGCATTTCATGTGATGATATCAGCTGCTAATGGCTTGCTAAGTCGGGAAGAACACTGCACAATCACTTAGGATTTCAGACAAACAAAATTCCTTACTGTTCTTAACACAATAAAAACAAGTCAAATGCCAGTGCTTTAAAGCAAAACACTAGAATGACTGCACTTACCACCTGGTAAAGGGTTAAAGAGCAGAAAGAGAGGTTCCAGGAGCAGAAGGAAATTAAAAATAAAAAAAAAAAAAAAGGAGGAAAAGGAGAAGAAGAATTTAATATTACACATGCAGAAAAATAAAGAGAAGGTTTTTCAAAGAAAAGCTCAGGCATTTGCAAACCTGTTCAAAAGAAAGCTATTTTTTCTGTGCCTAGACATCATGAGAATATTTCTTCTTACCAGGCCTCTTAGCTAGCTTGTCAATGAAGAACAGAAATGGTATGGTTTCTGAGGTTTAGGCTGGGGTTTTTTTTGTCTCTTCAATTATGTCTATCTTCACAGAGGTTTTTTTTTTAACTTAAAAAAATACCCTAGACGAAATAAGATTATTTTGGATTGAAGTCACATAGTTTGCCTTTTGCCACAATGCTGCTTTTGCTGCTGCAGGAAATTATTTGATGGAAATAATTCCTTGGCTCTAACCATTTTGGCTGGAGGATGAATGCACTGTGAGACTGACCCCACCACCCCACTGCGTGCAGAGACAGGTTACTGGGAGCTTCTAAAAGGTGGTGAGAGATCTTCTCACAGCTTCTGCTCTTTTCCAGCCACTCTTCTGGGCTCTGAGCTCTGCTCCCTCTGCTCTTTGTCCAGAAGCCTCTCTGCTATAAAACTCTCCTGTGGCTGCCTGTTACATCTTGGGGAAAAGGAACAGCTGGAACTTCATGTTTTGGGAAGGAAAGCTCAAATCTAGAGCTGTGTGAACCCACTGCCTCCCTTGCAGCAGTTTCTGGGAAGAGCTGTCTGCGCCCCAAGAAGCAGCAGCACAACTGATGCTGCTGTCCCCAGCCCCACAGGGACTGGCAGGGAAGATGTCATGGAGAGCTCCTGGGACAGGGCTGAGGTGGCAACAGGAGGGAGAGGGCAGCACTGCTGTTCCTGGACAGGATGACTGATGTCAGCAGGACATATGCCTTCGGACTGAGTGTGCAGTGACACTTGTGGACCATCCCCAGGTCTGGGCCTGGCACCCAAAATTCCACCTGGAGCAGCTCAGAGAACTCTCTGCCAACCTATCTCAATTTTCCAGCAACACATTCGGCGTAAGGGAACAGACCTCTACACTGGGAAGGAATAAAGGATGGGTGCACCTCCAAGTGCTACTTACATGGCCATGGAGGTCTGTGTTCAGCAGCATCAGGGCACAGGTGAGTGTATGAATCCCATCTGAAACACACAACAGACACACAGCTATGGCTGATTACTCTCCTTCTCACGCAGCTCTGCTGTTTGCTGTCTGACATTGCCGTGGTGCCAGCTGGAGCAGCTCAGCAGCCTGAACCCACCCAGGGGGCATTTCCAGGTGCCTGAAGTAGGTGTGTTGCCATTCATTAAGTGCAAACATGGGCATGCTCCTCTGTGTGTGAGTGTGTGGGTCACATGTGCACAAGGAGTGACCTTTCCCGTTTAAAAATCAGAGAATCATGGAATCAAAAGGCCTCTAAGATCATTGAGTCCAACAATGGCTCAGCACCGCTGCGTTCATCACTAAACCACATCTCCAAGGGCCACATCTTCATGTCTTCTGAACACTTCCAGGAATGGTGATAGTGTGGAATTGTTAAGGTTGGAAAAGACCTCTAAGGTCATGGAGTCCAACTGTTAACCTAAAAATGTCAGAAGAAACTATATCCACTTTTAAGAGATAATGTGGAGAGGCTGAAAGTAGCTAAGAAAATCTGCAGCTACAGTGAGCCCAGAATTTTATCCAGCTGTGCTTTTTTCTGCTGCAGCTGTAAATGTGGGGAACACAACTCCTGTGCAGGGCAAGACAACAGCATTCCTCAGTTTGCATGGAAAGGTCTTCCATTCAATGGACAAGGTCCTGGGCTGAGCCCAGCCACTCATTTGCCCACTGTCAGAAGCCACTTTGCAAGCCACAACTGGGGCAATTTGCAGCCTCTGAGAAGCACTCACCACCTCCCTGGTGCTGAGCAAAGCACGGCCACTGATCCAGGCTCCAGATCCAGTGCTCCTTCAGCACCGCTCATTCGGATTTAGGAGGATAAGGCTCCCTGGCACCCCACACTCAGACCTTGAGATCCTGGTCTGGCTCTCTTTGGGGGGAGTCTGTCAGCACCTGGCACCCCCAGCCCCTCCCAGGGCAGCGATAATGATCAGGGCAGATCCCACGGAAAGGGAGAAGCTGCAGCCGTGTCTGCCTGGCTGTGGGTGGTTGGTTTTGCACTCAGCTCTGCACAGGTGCACTGTGATGTGCCAAGGAACCCCAGGAAAGGAAGCAGTACCTTCGGACGTGCTCTCTTCGGGGTTGCACTGGCAGTACCGCCGGGAGAAATGGATCAGCACCCGCTCCCGCTCCTGCGTCTCTCCCATCAGCGGGAATGCTTTCAAGAACGTCCTGCAAAGAGAAAGGGAAACTCAGAGATGTGCTGCTGGGCAGTGTCCTTGCTAAGGAGGGAGATGGAAAGGGGTCATTCATCCTCCCCGCAGCCCGCACACCCTGCAGAGGGATGCAAAGGGATCTGCGGAGCTGTGCAGGGAAATGTGCTGCCAGCTGGGACCTGCCCCACCTCTGGCGTGAGGTGGGCTGCTCATCCCAAGGGAAGAAGCTGCTCCCACTTGCTCTGATTCTGTACGGGATGGGATTTCTGGGAAAGCTGCTCTCCACCCTGGGGCAGAGGGCTGTGGGCTCTCCTGTTGAAGCCCACGTTTAGTGACAGCACCTTGTGCCAAACATGACACCAAAGACTGAATGACAGCCTGGAGCTCCCCCCAGCCCCTGCTCCTATCACATGGATGGCTCCCACAGTGCTGGGAAGCCTGGAAGAAACCCTAAACCTCCACCCTGCCCCTCCACCCCAGAGTCCCACTCACCTGAGTGCTTTGTCAAGGGTCAGGCCAGTGAAGTCAAAGAAGCTGAGATACTCCTCTGCTACCAACTTGCTGAATTCATTACTGTAATTAAAGAGGGAGTGGTCAGCCCCTTCATCAAGGAAGAAGACACCGTCCACAAGAGGATCAGCAGAATGCTGCCTCTTGGCCAGCCCAGTCCCAGCAAGACTGCAGATGTGATCCCAGACCCAGGGAGACTTGCTCCTGGCCTGAAATGCTGCTGGAAGAGCTCCCTGATGTGCCCTCAGCCAGCCCCAGACACCTGAGAATGAGAGACACCTGCCCTGCTGCACCCCTCTGTTGTGCTGCTGGCCAGCAGAGCCTCTATCCAAACCAGCCAGGAGGAGGAGGAGGCCACAAGGATATCCTGTGCTCCTCCAGCACCTCGTGCTCTCCCACTGCTGGATGTGTCCCCTCCTCCCCCTGCAACATTCCTGCTCTCACTCCCATAAAATTCCACCCCATCCTCTCTCCAGAGCACCTTGCTCCCGTGGCAGATGGATGTGCTGCAGATTGGAGCAGGAATGCTCAGACGAGCTCCAGGCAGGGGCTGCTGGTTCTGCCGAGGGAACTGGACAGTGTCAAAAGACCCCCAGAAACAACAAACTCTTGTGTCTCCAGGGGCTCAGTGACACAGATGGGACTCTCCTCCCTGAGCTCCAGAGCCAATTAACATGCCCCAGGCCGTGGGATAACAACAGTGGCCTGGGCAAGACCATGTCCCACCGTAAGGTGGGTTTATGTGTTTGCTCTGGTTTCCTCATGGAGGAATTATCCTTCTCTGTGTCTGTGCCTGTGCCAGCCCTTCCTGCAGGAATGGGTGACACTTCCACCATGATGACAGAGACATTCCTACAAGAAGAGCAAGGCATTTCCCATAGGGACATTCCTGCCATGTTCTGGCTGGTGGCCCTGCAAGGCATTTCCTGTGGGGACATGCCTGGCATCCTCTGGCCGGTGCCCTTTCCACAGAGCCTCTGCAGAGCTCCTCTCACCTTACACCCTGGTTTGATGCACCCTCTCTCTGCCTGCTTTGGGAGGGTCCAGGCACCAGGCGTTCTTACTGACCTGCTGGGTCACAAGCCATCCCAGTGATGCCTTAGGATTTTAGCTTCTGTATTTTCCATGTGTCTGTAATCCTGTAATTCTTTAGTGTATAACTCTGGACTCCATATAGAGTGCTAAGATACTGCTCTCTCATTTTTAGATGAAACAATTCCTCTCTAAGCCCAAAACTCATGGACACCTCATTGTCTCAGGCCAAAGATATGTAAACAACAGTGAATTGGGGGGAGCAAACTTGGAGTAATTGACTTCATTACCTGAAGCTCTAATTGGAGTATTAACCCCTGATATGCAAATAGACAAAACTTATAAAGTATGAAAAACCTGTAACACATTGTCCATTTTGGGTGTAGCCCCTGGGTGGGCTGTGACTACCCTAAACGTAACGGAAGGCCCTTCAATGAATTTAACTGGTTTTTATTCCCTTATTTTTGTCTAGCCTTACTTTTAGGTAAGCCCGTTTAGACATCACCAGAGGAACAAAGGAACCCCGGCCTTTTCTCCCAGTCCTTTCCCATGAGGCTGGACATGGACAGATGTGTGTTGTTTTACACTGAACCCCACTGCCCTGCAGAGCTAAACTTGTGTTGTCCAGGCTCGTTTTTGCATCACAGTCACCTGGGTCACTTCAGACTGTCCATAAGAAGTCTGTGTGAGTAAAAGCCTCATCTCTGGGGGATGAAATAGGGCATGAGCCCACGTCATGCTGCCCACGGCTGGGACCCTGACAGACCCCACATCCCCGGGCACTGTGATGCTGGAACTGTGCTGGGCTGCTGCTGCAGTGATTTGGTGAGCACAGGGCAATTCTGGGAAGCTCTACAAGGAACTGCTTGGCACTGCCACCTCCATGGCCTGAGGCGGTTCAAGCTCCACCCAGCACAAGATGTGACCGTGGGCACTGATGGAGCTGAGACAGGGCCAGAGACCAATGCAGGAACAAGAGTCTTCCATGGAGAGCTCAGTTACCCAAACATTTGCCCTTCAGAGGGAAAACAGTAATTTCTGGATTTGAGGTTATCACAGAATTATGTCAGTTGAAACAAACTATATCCAACCTGCATTTCCTTATTTATCAAGCCTTTTCTGCCTGTTTGACAATGATGAATGGTTTTGGCTTTGGTTTACTTTTTTTTTCTTTTTTTTCTTAGAAAATTGCCAATTATCACAAAGAAAAAAAAAGTGGTAAAACAAGCTAAATAGCTTTAAAATGAGATTTCACTTTTTGCACAGCCCTTTTACATGGAGCTGGCCTGAAAGCATTCCTTACACTCAGTCTGCTCCCAGCACTATAGGTTGGTCTTACGTTGTCTTAGGTGAGCAAGACTGACTTAATACCTATATTAATACCTATAAATACCTATCTTCATCCTATTTCCTTTCCTGCTCTGCAAATCCGCCTGCATGATCCAAGAGTCTGCAGCTCTATTTAGGTCTTATGTCAGGAAATGGTTCAGATGTCAAAACCCAGCTGATCAAAACAAAACTTTTATTTCAAAGGCTGTCTTAATTCCCAGATGTGGGTCACCAAACAGCCTCCCAAGGTGCGAGGGTTGCAGGTGTGAGTGAGGACTACAGAAAATAGCAAAGGGAGAGACTCAGAAACCCATTGCTTGCAATTTCCCCCCCTCAGTGAGTTGTCATGGCAAATTTGAAAGAAAGGAGAAGGATGTTACACCTGAGGCAACAGCAACCAGCAATGTACCTGCTCTAAGAACCTCAGCAAAGGAGGAGAATGAGGATGTTGCCAGGTGATGCAAAGAGCCTCTCTAGGAGATCATTCCTGGGCTGCTCCTGTCCCAGGACTACGCTGGGAATCACAGACAACCCTTGGTACTGAAAGTGTGGGTATTTGCTGAGGGACAGGTATGTTCTGCTGATCTGGGCAGGGGGGAGACATTTCAAGGACAAAAAAAAAATAAAAATCCCAGCAACACAGGTTATATCTGATCCAGGCAAAGGATGATGGGGATTGGTGCCTTCACACCCACTGGCATCCCAAAATAATCTGTTACTGCTACACTTGTTACTGTTACTCTGTCTCTTAGAAATCTCTGTAACTCTCCCACTTTTGAATATTTTTTGATCTCCCTTCTGTTTTACCCAGGCAAATCTACCAGCTGAAGAGCCTGGACCTCCTGTGTGTCCCTGGCTCCCCAGCCCACCCTTGCTGCCCTTGTACAGACTGGGCTGGGAGGCTCCGCAGCAGGAACATTTTGGGGTGCAGACATGAAAAACCTGGGGAGTGGCAGGAAGCCCAAACCCTGGGGCTGCTTTAATCTTGCTGGGCCCTTAGTGAAGGCAGGAAGCTCTTGGTTCTGGTGGGCAGCAGATTGTGACACTTAACGCCCAATACTGCAGGTAGCTTGTAGGATTCGTATTTTAAGGGCACTGGGCTTCCAGTTTCACCTGGAAGGATCTCCAGCAGCCCTGACTCCATCCAGCACACAGGCTTGTCCCTTCCTGCGTTTTTCTGCCCTCCCAGCATGCCCAGTGCCCCCTCCCACCAGCACTGTGCTTCTGTCACCCCCTCGCGGGGCTGGCTCCCACGTACTTTTTCCCGAGCTGTCGCGCCACGTCGCAGCGCTTGAAGCCCTCGAGGTTGTAGAGGCGCTTGGCCAACCTCTTGGCAGCTTCGCTGTCCGCCCTGCAGCCGTTTGCCAGCGTGTCCGTGCTGCCCTGGTCCAGCTGCTCCGTGCTGCCCATGTCCGAGTCGGAGTCCGACAGGGTGTCCTTCAGGCTGGCGTCGCTGTACAGACACAAGAAACATTCAGAGAGCAGCAGCGTGACTTGATGGAACCCACAGAAAATGGCACATTTTGAATTCTTTTTGCCTTCACAAAAAAAATAGGAAAAACCAGCAATGTGGTTGTGAACCGGACATCAGGCAAACCCTCCTTCATTTCAGGTCAAATGAAATAGTGCAGTGCAATTCCAAATTTGTAGAAAAGGCTGAAGAGAGGGCGACCTTCCCCTGAGAAATATCCAAGTAAGCAGCCTCAACACCTTTTAAGCTTTCTCTCTCCTGGTTGGGGATACCAAGCTCTTCCCAAGCTGTGGACATCCAGGAAATCTTAGGGATAGATGCTATGCTTTTCAGTTCAGGTTATTCGTGGAGGATGAGAAACTGCACTGGTACAAATGGTGCCAATGGGACTGGCACCAGACCTGCTTTCACTGGAGAGCTGCTCCCCCCACAGCTGCCTGGTGGCCTCGTGGCCAGCTGTGCCCACAGACAATGCTCTGAGTAGCCCTGCTGGCACCATGTAGGTGGGCATACATCCCTTGATTCTCCTGCCCAAGGCCACTCACAGCACCGGTTCATGCATTTCTGAGCAGTGCGACTCACTGCTGGCCTCACAGCTGGACACATGACCTCACTCCAGCTCTGCCATGACCTGGCTGCTCATCACCTGCCTTCCTCATGCAGGGAAGTGCCCTACAGATGAGCTGCTGCCTCGCAGGGGTGATGGTTTGGGTCTGAGCTGGTCCAGAGGATGAAGTCTCTGCTGATCTCCTCACTTCCTGCAGAAGAAGCTTTGGGGAGGCTTCTCTAGGGCAGCCAGTCCTAAGTGAAACCCTGAGGTTTCCCTGCACTTCAGAGACATTTGGGAGGGTACTTGACAATCCCCAACCTGCTGAGGGCTTTGCAGGTGCAGGTGAAAATTTTCCTACTGGTGTTTGGCCTCTCTGCCATGACAGCACACGAGAGGAAGCACCGGGGGTGAAAGAGAAGCTCCAACTCCATCATGTCCCCTGAGCCTTGTTCCTGGGCTGGGATCCCACAAGAAAAGAAGCCACTGCCCAAGAAACTCCCTGCCTTACCTGATGGAGTTAATGATCTTGGTGGCATCTTCCTCTGACCCTTCCACATGGAACCCGTTTGGGATACTCTTCAAGGACAACCGGCTCAGCACGTTCTCCGACCTGCTGCTGGTAATTGAGTGTCTGAGAGGGCTCCCAAAATCCCCCTCAGCTGGCTTGGCTGCCCCCTGCTCTTGCTTATCAGCAGCCATGTGGTGAAGGGCTTCTCTCTGCTGGGCTGCCAGTTTCTGCTCCAAGAGCTCGGGGCTTTCCTTGGCCCTTTGCTGGATCAGTGGGGTGAGTGGGGCCTCAAAACTGACACAGCTGTCTGTCTCGTCGGTGAGGGAGAGCACATCCAAAGAGTCCAGGCTGCTGTAGTAGGTCCCCTTCATAAGGTCAGACTCAACGATCTTCTCGAAGGTCGAGCTGAAGCCATCCCTGATGTCTTTGAATTGGAAATGCTCCCTGTCATCATCATTGCAGCTCAGCTTGGCATCTCCAGAAGCAAACCTGGATCAAAAGGAGAAATGTAGAACATACTGTCAGGGCAATTTTCTTGCCCTGCTCCACTTGGAGCTGGGAGGCAAGAGAAGAGGCAGAAATGGCAGCTGTGATCATGGCCCTTGGGACCTTTCTGTGGTATAACCTGCTGGGTTCCCGATTTTGTTACAAGATTCTAGAGCTGGAAACAACAGTTTTGTGATGAGCAATCCCAGAGGCTCAGCCAGCCCTTAATTTGGTCGTGTCCCAGTAAAAAGCCAGACCTCTGAACTGGAGACTTTTGCATGTGACACCTACCATTGGATCCAATGCCAGAAAAACCTCCTGGTTATTACTTAACAGATCCCTCGCCACCATAATCCCAAAGCAGACAGCCCCTCCTCTTTCAATATGCTGTACAGAATCATTTCTATTAACTGCTCATACCGCAGACCTTGTATATTCCAGCCCTTTACTTGTCCCCTAGGCCAAACTCAGCAGACAACAAAGGGAGAAAGTCTGTGTCCCTACAAATGCCTCAGCAAAGACATTGTGGGACAGACTGCAGAGATCAGGGCAGGAACACTGGTCCTGGATGGGTTATAGAATATAAAAGGGTTTGGATTAAAAGGGACTGGAAAGATCATCTTGTTCCACTGTAGTTGCACTGTTTTAGAAATCCTGCTCTTCTTTTTCATGGAGAATAGAGATAAGTTGCATTTCTGTACTTTTCTAATCTCACTGGTTTTGGTACTGGATGTTGTAGGGTGGAAAATTGCCGACTAATAGTCGCTAGATTATTAATCCTTAAATAAAGAAAGTTTTGTAAATAAAGCTCTCTCAATCGCCATCTTGAGTGCTGCCTATCTGACTTCCCTGTGAGCTTCCGCGAATCTCCACGAATATCAGAAAATTAAAACCAACATTCCACCCTCTGCTGTGAGCACTATCCCAGGTTGTTCCAAGCCCTGTCCAACCTGCCCTCAAACACTTCTAGGGATGAGGCAGCCACAGCTTCTCTAAGCAACCTGTGCCAGTGTCTTATCACCCTCCCAGGCAAGAATTTCTTTATAATATCTAATCTATCCCTGCCCTGCTTCATTTTAAGCCATTCCCCCTTGCCCTGTCACTCCCTGCCCTTGTGGAAAGTCTCTCTCAGTGGACACCAACACGTCAGGCACATTGCACAGTCCCAGCGAAGACAAAGAGGACAGAGAGGCTTTGTGTGGCTCACACCAGCCCAGGAGCACTGTCTGCATCCCATGTAAGCAATGCCAGGCTAATGTGTGAGACAGGGAAAGACCCTGCTCGTGTGAATGAACCTGACATTGCCTCCCCTCAGAGATGTGTCACCTCCTCATTACACAGCAGGGAAGGCAATTGCTCTGCTGAAATAAGGAACCATATATTTATTTGTATTGTAATCACAAAGTTGGGTAAGTACACTGCAGGAATAGGGTATCTAATTGCCTGTGCTGCTCCCACCGCTGTCTCTGGAATGCTGGATTGTGGCTTATAGCAGGGCACACGGAGCTGTGCTCCTGCTGCAGCTGAACCACTCCGGAGCTGTGTGCACTGGGCTGTTTGCAGTTCACTTCTCACTGGTTAGTGAGATGTAATAAAGCACAGCTCATCACAGAACCACAGAATCACAGGATATCCTGAGCTGGAAGGGACCCACAAGGACCACTGAGCACAGCTCCTGGCCCTGCACAGACACCCCAACAATCCCACCCTGTGCCTGAGGGCATTGTCCAAGCTCTCCTGGAGCTCTGGCAGCCTTGGGGCTGTGACCATTCCCTGGGGAGCCTCTTCAGTGCCCCACCACCCTCTGGGGGAAGAACCTTTTCCTGATATCCAGCCTGACCCTGCCCTGACACAGCTCCAGCCTTCCCTGGGTCCTGTCCCTGGTCCCAGGGAGCAGAGATCGGAGCTGTCCCTTGGGAGGAGCTGCAGCCCCCTGTGAGGTCTGACCTCAGTCTCCTCTGCTCCAGCTGGACAGGCCAAGTGCCCTCAGCCGCTCCTCATGTGGCCCCTCTGGGCCCCTCTCCATCCCCATGTCCCTCCTTTGGACGCTCCCTAACAGCTTGAGATCTCTCTCATATTGTGGTGCCCAGACCTGCCCCAGAACTGGAGGTGAGGCCGTCCCAGCCCAGAGCAGAGTGGGACAATCCCCTCCTGGACCGGCTGGCGATGCTGGGCCTGATGCCCCCCAGGACATGCTTGTCCCTTCTGGCTGCCAGGGCACTACTGGCTCATGTTCAACTTGCCATCACAAGTTCACTGTGTTGGTGGAGTGGGGAGTCCTGCCAGAGAAGGACATGATGGAAACCAGGACTTTCTTGCCTCTGCACTGCAGTCTTTCTGCAAAGTTTTTTCTGAAACTTTATTCGATGGAATGTGAATTTTTTGTCAGCTATATGTTGCCATGGGAGGAAATGTGTGGGCAAAAGCCACAGTCCCAAAACTGCAGGTGCTGAGTGTGTCTACAAGCAAAAGGTGGGGATTTCTCTGTTAACAATTTTTCCCTTTTTCCATGAGTTCATGAGGCTGAAAGCAGAGAGAATCATTCACTGGTGGATCTCACAGTTGGACTGCAGGGCTGTGACCTCCCTGAGATCAGCAGGGCCAATGTTGGAGGCTTCTGGGAAGGTGAAAGACCTCTGGGCAACACAGGCACAATGAAAGGAAAATGGGGCTTTGGCAAACAACAGATGCCATGGGAGAAACCAGAAAGGGGAAAAAGGGATTCAGTTAATGCAGACTGCAGCACAAGCACTAAATCTTAGGCTCTATTTCCCTGATATTTTTTTACCAACCATTTCCTGTATAGACGCACTAACCTATCTTCAGGAGGACAATCGCGGTTTCTTCCTCCAGCACTACCATGGAGTGATGACCTTGGACGACTTTCCCCTTTAATTCTCCGTTCCAGTGGGAACAGCAAGACTCAACACCTTGTTGTAAAGTAGTTTAAAATTCAGGGAGAAAATGGATCATACAAGCAGCAACGAGCAGATGATGACAAATGATTTGTCAACAGGAACAAACAGTTGACTGCTCATCAGTAAAACTATTTCTCCTATATCCAGAATGGGTCATTACAGAAACAGCAATTCCCCAACGGGGAGTAAAGAAAAAACTGGGGAAACTCAGAGGTGATGCAGGATGACAGAGACTTCCCAGTGCCCCTGTGCATCTGTCAGTTCTTCCTGACCCACACCGACCCAGCAGAGCCAGACAGTCCGTGCGGTCAGGGCAGAGCAGCTCCACACTGGGTTTGGCTCAGCCACATGTTCCTGCCGTTTGCCCTACAGAGAGGTAGTCAAAGTACTCATGAGCTCGAACACAGCGAGCTAACCCGATCTGCAGGCACTAAGTGGTTTCCCAGACTTCAGCTGTGTCCCAGAAGTTTTCCAGCTGCCCTTCTGCTTTGAATATAGCGTGTGACTTGTCCCTCGTGCATTCAGATTCCCAAAAGACTTATTTGCTATCCAAGTGAATATGTTTAGAGCACAAGATCACGGACTGTGCATGCAGACCCCAGTCAGGCTGCATCATCTCCAAATCTTCAGCCTGCCACTTCTACCAATTCATGCCCTAGTACCTTAAAATAATTGCACTTCCAGTGATTGCAGCAGCATTCTCTGACCACCCTTAGCTTCCTCTTGAACTCGCAGTCTCTGCCAGGGAGCCAACTACCAAGCAAATATGACTCCCCTGAAACCTGAGAGACCTGCAGCTATCCAAGACCTGACTGCATAGCTCAGGGGCGTGTGGGACCTGCCTGGGGACAGCCTGCCCTGGACATGCCTCTTCTGCAATACCTTCAGTTGTGCTTTTTAAAGCAGTGCTGCTGCTTCTTGCTGGGGGCCTGGAGTGAAACAAAACCACCAGCTTTTTATAGGGGAGCCTGTTCAACACCAGAGAAACAAAGCAGGAGGGATGCCTGCTGTCAGCCCACACCCTGCGTGGCTCCCCAGCTCTGCTGCCCACGCTCCAGACAGTGCTCGGAATGCACAGCTCAGCATGGAGCCTGCACGGGGCTAGAGCTAGGAGGTGATCCCCAGGCCACCTTGGCCACCCTGTTCCTTTCACAGCTCCTCTTCAGAAGGCCATTCTGCTCCGGGACAACCCCTGCTGCTCTTCTCCGGTGCCTCCTGCTTGCAGCATCTCTCCTGCCACGGGGTAGGTGCACAGGCAGGGCTGTAAAATTCACAGCAGACATCAACCCCCAGCGGCTACAATACTGATCTGGCTAATTTCTGGTGGGAAGCATCCTTATCACTCCCGCAGGAATGGCATGGGAAGCACCTCACCTCATCCCAGTGACCTGTCATTCCCCTAAGCCCAACCTGCAGAGTCCCACGAAGATCTAGAAACCTGCAGAGGAATAAAATCAGCTGTGGACAGCACACCAATGTGAGTATCCCCCAGCCAGGAGAGCTCCCTTGTGAGCCAGGCTGCCAGCAGAGAGGACTCAGGGGCTGAGGGGCATTGCACATGAGCAGGTTTGTCTCAGGCACTTGAGAATAGGGTGACACTTGTACCTTTTGTCTCCCACTGCTGTTCCTGTGTCACCCAGGTGCTGGTAACACCTGCCACAGGTGCAAGAGAGCAAAGCTCAGTGCCCTGCCTGCTCCCAGATACACAGCTGCCACCTGCTAGCCCAGGGACTGCCAGAGCTAGCCGTGCTGCCAGGGACTTCCAGCGCACACCAACCTCCCAGATAAGCCTGGCTTTCCACCATCCCCAGGCTGTTGTACTTGCCCTAAGTTACTTCAGGTAACTCTCTCAAAAGAGCTGCAGTTGAATCTCCAACTTGCAAGTGGGACACCTCCAAAGTGAGCACAACCAGCACCCAGACCTCTTGAGATCCGAAAAGTTCCCCCTTCACTTTAGTGATTCTGTGGGCAGACACTGACTCTAATCACAGCTTTCTGCATTCGTAACAGGGAAAAACTGTGAGAAGCCCAGCGAGAAAAAAAGTGTAGTAAGTTACAAACAGGAAAAAAATGTGCCAGAAGCCCAAAGAGAAACAGGAGCGGAAAGCCACAGTCAGCCATGAGAGCAGCTGCAGCTTCTTAAACTGATGAGTTACACACGGAGCAGAGTAACTCGAACCAAGGAGCCTTGAAAACAACACGAACAAACCAGGACTGAGCCGACTTCACGGCGGCTTTGCACTCACCCGAACTGTTCGTCTGCCTCGTCCGCACTCAGAGCTTCTGAGGATCCCAGGATGCTGTGCCACCGCTCCTTGCTGAGGGCCCCGCGGGCTATGTCCAGGCTGGGGGAGCCCCTGTCCCCCGGCTCGGGGCTGCTCCGGCCGGGCGTGTCCCCGTCCTGCGGCGGCAGCGGCCGCTCCCGGCCCGCGGCCAGCGCAGCGTCCACCCCGTTGGCCAGCACTGCCCCGGCCGCCCGGCCGCCCTCGCTGCCAGCGCCTGTCCCTTGTCCCTGCTCACTGAGCCTCTCGCCTGGCTCCGTCACCGCGCCCAGATGTTCATGCCGCTGCTCCCCGCGCTCCCCCTCCGCCCGGGAGGGCTGAGCATCGTGCCGGGGGCTGGCTCTCCCGCTGGCAGGCTCCG